>OY482671.1:15637191-16157191 GCA_960531455.1 Urophora cardui | reverse complement strand
TGATACAATAGTTTTGTGTGGTGCAAAAGTAAACAGCAGAAAAATAAATCAGGAAGAAAATAATAATAATAACAACAAAAGCAACAACAACTCGACAACAACAACTCGACAACCACGACAACTCGACAACCACAACAACTCGACAACAGCAAGCCAACAACATGACAAAGTGTACCAAACTACTTAAGCGAAGCATGTGAAGTGCTGAACTTCTTCAGTGGCATTACACACATACATATGTACATAGATTTGCCACTTGGCGCGTTTCCGTTTGGCCGCTCATTATCGTGTTTATCGTGTGCGGAAAAGTAAAAAAAAAAAAAAAAAAACTGCTCTAAAGATAAGTTTATTGTTTAGCAACCCGCTTTGTCACTTAAGCTCTACACTCTCATAATGAGAATCCATCTTCATTTCCTTGCAAATACCAGCTTCCTTTTTTCTACTTTTTCATATGTATTCTTCCTACTTTTACTCTACTTTCCCATTGTCATTTACTCATTCACAGGTTCATTCATATTTCTAACAATCGAGAGCGAAGACTCAACATTCCTGCATCACCATCACCATCAACACTTCAGTCATCAAGCGGTGTTGCAGCGTCAACAGCAGCAACAACAACAACAGCAGCAACAACAACAACAACAGCAGCAACAACAGCACCAACATCAACAGCACCAACAACAACAACAGCGTACACTCGCCTCGACGAAGCGCGCAAATGACGGCAGCAATGTAAATAACATTTATCACACTACAAACGAACAAATGCGTGCAGCGGTGGCCAATGGTAGTAGTACTACTACAGCGTTTGTATCAACACCCAATGCATTACTCACACATTCCTCAGCCTCATCATTCTCCGCATCGTCTGCGTCAACGGCACACCTACAGGGCATTGTGCCATTGCACCATGAACAGAATATCATCGCCGCGGCGAATACCATAGATGACGAAGAACACGACTACACAACACACAACGCAGCTGGCGGCGGCGATGGATTGTTGCTGGCGGCGACCAATATGGTGGATGATGGCGGCGTCAGTTCGGCGCATTTGACACTGTCAGCGGATACGCAGGAAGTGCGTCAGCGTACCATTGAGAATATATGGGATATAACGGTGTCGCTAAATATATTGTACAAGGAGAATTGGACAAAGTAAGTGAAATCTGTCGGTGAGGAAGGTGTGAGAGAGAGTGAAAGAGAGAGAGATAGAGAGCGAAAGAGATAGAGTGAAAGATTTAAGGTAAATGCCCAATGCACGCTTGCTTTTCTGGCTTTGTTTGCTTCAGTTTGCTTTGCTTTACTTTGAAAGCTTCTATAGCCCAATGGTAGCTTTGAACGCTGTCATATTAATCAGCTGAATAGGCAATCCACAGAAATACAACAAAAGGTTTGTTTCTTATTAAGTAGCTAGCTATGAATATTTATCCAAGTTTGTGCTAGCAAATCGTTTCTTGAATCAAAAAGTTAGCCGAATGAGAGCCAAAGCGCGAGAGGAACAATCATAGAGAGCTCCAAATTTCAGCTAGTAAAATTTTCACAAGCTGAAATTATTTGCTGCCAAATTAAGAAATAGCTGTTAAAAAATAAACTAATATATCGCCCGTTTTATGCAATAGGGATTTAACTCGAAATTTTCGATTTCTGGGATTTTTCCATATATTTCAATAACTGGGTCTTGCCTTTGAGTCTAGTCTTATAAAATACTCAAAAAGATAAAAATGGCGGAAATAAAAGGGATTTTGTAGTTAGCCGTAGAAGGAAACTATTTGAAATTATAAAAGTTTATTTGCGTTTTCCCAAAAAAAATTTTTTTTTGAGTTATATCCCTATTGCATAAAACGCGCGATATATGTATATGATTTTGTTACTTTTGAATTTTGCTAAATTTTTAAAATAGAAATATTGAAAATTAAATGTTTTTTTAGAAAAAAATAACATTAAATGCCAAAAATGGCATTAAAATAATTTTTTGCTAATTTTTAGTAGTTTTCCGTTCCTTGATTTGCTGTCTATTTTGCTCTTTGTGAGCGTAATTCTTTCCATTTTACTCTTTTCATTTCACTTCACAGCTAGCTGCTAGTTTCCCCAAGTGCTGAACAAGTTTTGACAGTTTTTTCCTCTTCTGCAAATTTTTTGCGTAAAAAAATGGGAAAAGATGATATTTCTTACAATTTTTTAATAATTTGTAATAATTTTCTGTTAGGGAATACACCTAATGCCTAATATCAGCAGCCATATTGGAAATTGAATTGTCAAAAATGATGCCAAAGCTTTCAAAGCGCTGTCAAATAGAGAATTGGGCAATTCGAAACTTTGCAGCGCTTCAAGCGCGTGAAGTAAAGCTGACATTTGGCCAACTTTTATACATTTTAGTAAAGCTCAAAATAATTTTGACATTTCTCACAGCCAAGCAAGCAAAGCAAGCGTGCATTGGGCCTTTGCCTTTATGTACGGGTACAAATGTAGATCAATCGCTTTCATCCCGAACGGGCACGAGCGGGTACAAATGTAGATTTTTCCTTAAAAATTATAAATGTTCATGCATATTTAAATAAAGATTATATAATGTTTTACTTTTGTAAAAAAATCTCAATAAATAAATTAAATAAAAATAGGTAAAAAACTTTTTAAGTTAAACGGTTTTATGTTATACATACATTGCAATGTTTAAGATAAATGTACTAAAAACCAAAAAATAATAAAATAGATACAGTCGTGGGAATTATAAACATTTGCATAGACTATACTAAAATAAAACCGTGGGGCACGTCAATTGTCTACAATCGTTGATTAAAATGTTTGTTTTGTAATGTTACACTATAATTAGGCAGTTGTTCAACCGACAACGATGGACGTGTGATAAGTAGGGCTAGAATGTGGAAAAAAGCTAGCAAGCTCGATTATAAGCGAGTTTTAGGGTTTCATAGTGGTGAGCGAGTAGTACTTTTATCATATGTTTTGTCGATTAAAGACAAACTACGAGCAGTGAAACGATTCCTCGTGTGAATGTCCAACGATAAACTAGTTGAAACATCTCTTTTATTAACATGGAGTGTATAACTATTGGAATTTCCATGAGCAAGAAAATAGTAAGTAATTTCCTCACCGTCTGCGGGCCAACTGCCTAACGACGAATTAAACGATTCTTCTATCGCACATTAAGTCGATAATTTGTAGACAATTGACGTGCCCCCCGGTTTTATTTTAGTATAGTCTATGCAAATGTTTATAATTCCCACGACTGTATCTATTTTATTATTTTTTGGTTTTTAGTACATTTATCTTAAACATTGCAATGTATGTATAACATAAAACCGTTTAACTTAAAAAGTTTTTTACCTATTTTTATTTTCTAGTTTTTAGTTTTTATTTCGCATTCTGTTTAATTAATTTAGTGCTTCATTATTGCAAGGTTTCTTGCCCGTTAGTTTATTGCAGTCCAACGCCTCTATAGCGACCCACGCGCCACCTATCGGAAGTTTTTTTTAGGAAAATATTTCCTTTCAAGGTAGTAATACATGTTCCGAATTTCAGCCAAATCGGACCATAAATGCGATTTTTGTAAATATAGCGACCCACGCGCCACCTAGCGGAATTTTTTTTTTAAGAAAATATTTCTTTTCAAGGTAGTAATACATGTTCCGAATTTCAGCCAAATCGGACCATAAATGCGATTTTTGTAAATATAGCGACCCACGCGCCACCTAGCGGAATTTTTTTTTAAAGAAAATATTTATTTTCAAGGTAGTAATACATGTTCCGAATTTCGGCCAAATCGGACCATAAATGCGATTTTTGTAAATATAGCGACCCACGCGCCACCTAGTGGAATTTTTTTTTTAAGAAAATATTTCTTTTCAAGGTAGTAATACATGTTCCGAATTTCAGCCAAATAGGACCATAAATGCGATTTTTGTAAATATAGCGACCCACGCGCCACCTATCGGAATTTTTTTTTCATAATATTGCATTGTCATCGGGGTTATACATGCGTGCAAAATTTCAGATTAATCGGTTGATAGGAAGAGGGTGAAATTTGAATTACTAAATTTGACCCAAGAATAAAGAATAAATAATAAAACAAACGGGGTGAGCTAAATAAAACCGTTTAAAAAATTGTAAGTTTTGAGTATGCATTATATAAGCGTAATGTAAAGGTTTTTTTCATAGGATATTTTAGGCAACATTTTATTTATTTATTTATTTCGTCTATGAAACCAGTTCTTACAGACTATTAAAAAAAAAACCTAAGTTACAAAGAATATATGTTTACAATTACATATTTTAATATAATTTAACGGTATCTATATTAGCGATAAGCTTGAATTAAAACAGATTTAACATAATTTTTTCCAAGCCCAAAATCAATTTCATATTTCTTCGCAAGGCTATTAAATTCAGTTAACGCTCTGTTTATTGGCGAATTTAAAGCATAATTAGTACGGCAAACTCCCATATTAAAAAGATAAGAGTGCCTAAGCAATCTTGACGGTACATTAAAGTTAATTAATCCTCAATTAATGTGCCATGCTATAAATTATCAAAACATATAGGACAAATAATAAAAAAATATAACATCGGACACCATTAATATCAAAAACGCTCAGCAACTGAAAGAAAATATTAAAGATTTAACCATTGAAGAAGACGAAATTCTAATATCATTTGACGTTGTGTCCCTTTTTACAAACATACCAGTGAATCTAGCTATAAATACGATCATGAAACAGTGGGAAAAATTGGAAAAATATACTAATTTGACAAGGAAACAATTTCGAACATGTCTAGAGTTTTGTCTAAGAGAAAACAACTATTTCACATACAACAACACCTTTTATCAACAAGTTTACGGAATGCCGATGGGGAACCCATTATCACCCACGGTAGCAGACATAGTACTTGACAAAATAATAGACGACAGCATTGCTGAATTAAAATCAATTGACATATATATTAAATACATAAATAAATATGTAGATGATATATTCGCGGTAATAAAGAAAAAAGACGTGGAAGAGATACAAAAAACTTTAAATAGACAACACACAAAAATCCAGTTTACAATAGAAATAGAAGAACAAAATAAGCTTCCCTTCCTAGATATTGAGATCATAAGATCTGACTCAAAATTAAGAACAAACTGGTACTCGAAATCCGTCGCATCCTCCAGAATGATAAATTATCACTCAAACCATCCATGGACCCAAAAAAAGAATACATCCATAGGTTTTATACACAAAGTCTTAAGGTTGAGTGATAGCGAATACAAAAAATCTAACATCGTGAAAATTAAAAATATTCTGCAAAAAAATGGATACCCTAATGCATTGATAGACACATGGACAAAAACAACAATTGAAAAAATAAACGGCATACAAAAACCCACAAAGCAGAAAAAAGAAGAAGAGAAAAATATATATACAGGAATAACATACATACCAAACCTAACAGGCGGTAAACAATTAGAAAAAATAACCAAAAACAACAACATCAAATTTGCATACAAACCAAACAAAACACTAAACCACATATTCACACAAACCAAAGACAAAATTAAGAAAGAGCAACAAAACGATGTTGTATATGAAATTAGTTGCAATGGGAAGGAAGGAGAGCAATGTAATAAAATATATATTGGAACGACAAAGAGATCACTAGGCGTAAGAATAAACGAACACAAATTAGACGCAAAGAATAAGAAAACATCAACAGCGCTAGCAGAGCACCTGACGAATAAAGGCCACACAGCAGATTTTGACAATACGCGAATTTTGGACGTTGAAAGAAGAGAAAAGAAGAGAATGACACTGGAAAGTTTACGAATACAACAGAAAATAGACAAAGCAATAAATTATAAAGAAGATGTGGACAAGATAAACTGCGCTTATGTGACAGCATTGACAATTAATGGAAGAACCGCCGGACGAATACAATAGTTTAAATGTATAAATGTCGTTTTTGGTAAAAATGTCTAAAAGTTTAATATTGTTTGTTTGCAAACTTTTTGTGGAAAAATATGTATTATTCAGTCAATAGTAAGATATGTTAAATGTAAGTGAGTACAATGTTTTAAATTTAAAAATTTATTGAAGAATTGTGTTGTTTTTGTTAATGTTTTTTACATATGAACATATGTATGTATGTGAAACAAATTTTAATACATATTTGGTTCTGTTTTTTCGTTTTATGTTTAAAAAATTAATAAATCAGACTCCCTGATGAAGATGTGAGAAACATCGAAACGCGTAGGAGGAAAAAGAAAAAACTTGGTTTTTGTCTTTCACTAATCGGCCGAAAAGCTCCAACTAACTAGTAAAGTATTAACAAATTGGCCCAAATTCAAACAACAATTAAATTATCGGAGAGCTAAACCGAAGTACCAACAAAACATAAAACGAAAATGAAACATTTCTTTCAGCACATTAGGTACAAATATGATAACACCACTACTTTCATCATTAAACAATATAACAAAAACAACAAAAAGCTACAAAAACAGAAACAACGATTAAAGTTCCTACTACAATGCAAAGATTTTGGCATCACTCCCCCACATTTGAAGGGAAAAACCAATAAAATTTTGCACAGCTTTAAACTGGAAAAAACAAGAAAAGAAATGGAAAGAATACAAAAGCATTTTATAGGAAAAATACTTAATCTGGAAATAAAAGAAACAAACATACAAATCCGAATAATCAACAACAATATACAAAACATTAGGGATGACCTTAAACAGAAATTAAATGAAGAAGACTTAAATTTAGTATTAACAAACCAAAAACAATTCACAAGCAAAATAGCCATAGCGACAGAAAATCAATTAAAAAGCAAAATACAAACCCAAATTAAAAATAATATGGAATCATATGGCCTCAAAGAAAATAAAGATTGGTTTGTAAATAAAACTGATATAACAGTACCAGCAGAAAGTCGGTGGTTATTGTCGATGGGAAAGAAATTTGCCCTACCCGTTTCCAGAAATACCTTCTCGCCACTACATCTTATTGCAGACATTGAACAAGGCATACAACCACTAGAAGATGAAAAGAAAAAGGACACTCTACGATGCAATGTTGCGACAAAGATTAACTCGTTTAAGAACAAAATTCGGAATAACCCTAAAGAAAAATTAATACTAAAAATTTATGAAGATACAAGAAGGTTCATCAAAAAACATGAGGACACGATAATTGTGACAAACGCAGATAAGGGAAATAAGACGGTGATGATGTACAAAGAGGATTATATACAACGAATGGAACAATTATTAAATGACAAACACACATATAAAACAATAAGGTCCGATCCTACCCAACAACTTTTAAGAAAAAACAACAACATTATAAATGACATATATAAACAAAAAAACATTAACATTAACCTTATTATTATATGTTTAAAAAATTAATAAATCAGACTCCCTGATGAAGATGTGAGAAACATCGAAACGCGTAGGAGGAAAAAGAAAAAACTTGGTTTTTGTCTTTCACTAATCGGCCGAAAAGCTCCAACTAACTAGTTAATTAAACCAAGCAGATGCGGGCAATCGATAATTCCAACAATGATGTCAGTTATGAAAGAAAGTGACAGTATCTTTCTTCTATTCTCTAATGTTTTAAGATCAATTAGCATACAGCGGGATTCGTAAGATGGGATGGGCTCATTAAATTTTAGGGGATGTAAAGCAAAGCGTATAAATGCCTTTTGAACACGCTCTAAGCGATATGCATGTATCGAGTAAACTGGGTTCCATATAACCGAAGCATACTCAAGCCTTGAACGAACTAAGCTGGTATATAGAGACTTAAAAGTGTAAGGATCAGTAAAGTTTGAGCTATTTCGACGTATAAAGGCTAGAAGTGAGTATGCCTTCGGTAGTATGAAATTCACATGAGGTACGAAAGAAAATTTCGTATCAAAAATCACTCCCAAATCTTTTACTTCTTTCACAAAGTTAAGTCGTGAATTAGAGAGAAAGTAGCTCGTGGGTATCGGCGTATTCGATTTAGAAAAAGTTGCCACAGAGCATTTGTTAATATTCAAAAACAGAAGATTTCTTGTGCACCAATTATTAACAGAGTTGATATCATCTTGGAGTTTATCAACATCACGCAAGTCACGTATTTTTAAAAATAATTTCATATCATCTGCAAATAAAAGGCAGTGGGCATTATTTATTTGAGATACGATATCATTTATAAAAAGAACAAAAAGGAGTGGCCCAAGCACACTGCCTTGTGGTACACCAGAAGTGGCAACAATAGGTCTTGAATGTGCTTCCTCAATGCTTACAAAACTTAATCTGTTTTTAAGATAAGACTCAAACCAACGTAGTAAATTTGCGTGGATACCAAACTTCGATAATTTTTCAATAAGGAGGGAATGACAAACTTTGTCGAACGCCTTAGAAAAATCCGTGTAAATAGCATCAACCTGGTAGCCTTCTTGAAATGATGAAACACAGTATTCGGAGAAAATTGTTAGATTTGTAACAGTTGATCGGCCAGGCATAAAACCGTGCTGGAGGGGAGAAATTAAATTTTTGACACTACGGAAAAGTTTGTCTTTTACAATGGATTCAAAGAGCTTACTTATGGTTGTAATCTTTGATATCGGACGGTAATTGCAGATATTACTTTTATTGCCAGCTTTGAAAATTGGAGTAATAAAAGTGAGCTTCCATTCCTCGATAAAGATCCCGGATTTTAACGAATAATTAAAGATATATTGGAGCGGACTCGCAAGAGCATTACAACACTTTTTCAAAAGGTAAGCGGATAAGCCATCATTATCTGGTTTACGGGACATTTTTAATTTCGAGATGCCCAATATTACATCATCTTCTGACACTGTGGTAGAACTGATATTCGGTGTATACTCATTCGTAATACACGAACTGTCAATAATATTAGGCCCATTTACAAAGTTAGATTCAAAAAAATCTGCAAATAAATTTGCTGTTTCTAAAGAATTTGTTGAAGTTTTATTGTTTAAAAACATGGAATTTGGTATATTCGAGCTTTTACGTTTTGAGTTAATGTAACGCCAAAATTCTTTAGGATTATTTTTAATATTGATTTCAAACTTATTGATATAATTTACATACAGAGCTTTGCTATTTAGATTAAATTCGCGCATATAATGCCTGTAAATATGAAAGTAGTTAACATCATGTGTAGTCAGATATTTTTTATAGAATTTGTTACGTAAGTTTTTTAACTTGATTAGAGCACGCGTATACCAAGGTACTTTATAGGTAGGCTTGGCCTTAACTGGCATATGAACATTGCAAATACCAATTATTTTGGACTTGAACAACTTAAAAGAAGACTCTAAACTATGGTATTTGAACTGACATTCCCAATCAACACCTAAGATGTGTTTATTTAAAATATCAAAATTGCAATTTTTGAAATCAAAGTTAAATTGATTATTTGTAGTTCTGCTAGATGGAAGAAATGAATAAACATTTAGATCGATAAGCAATGGCACATGATGCATGTCAGATGCCGACATTGGGAAAGCAGCCCTATTAATAGTAAAACTAAGACTATTACTAATGAAGACTAAGTCTAAAAGCCTATTCAATTCATTAAAAAATCGGTTGATTTGAATTAAATCTAGTAAAGAGAATGTATCAATTACATAGGATTCAGTTTCATTGCAAGTATTTGATGGAGTAAGGAAAAAATCATCATCACAAGCATAATGCCAATCTAACTTACAAAGGTTAAAGTCCCCTAAAACACACATGTGGTGATTTGCATTTGATTTAAATGATAAGTGCTTAATATTATCTAAATGAAATTTATATAGTTCAACCGAACTATTCGGAGGAATGTAGGACACGCATATCATAACATTCTCATTAATACCTGGAACCAAAACACAGAGTTGATCCAGCAGGGAATCATTGTTTGGTAAATCTACAATACTTGCGGAAAAAATACGCTTAACAGCTATCAGTACGCCACCACCTCGCTTACGGCCAGTTTTAGCAGCATCACGATCCTTTCTGAAAACATGAAAGAGGTTGAGGTCGAAAAATTCCTCATCATAAAACTGATCATTCAGCCAGGTTTCCGTAATCACCACAGCATCATAATCCATTTGAGACGAATGTTGGAAAATAGATAGGGACTTTGTGCGCAAACCGGATGCGTTTTGGTACAATATCCTTAAGCATTTATTTTTACCATCAGTTAATTGTGACGATAGACTCAGGTTTTCCCTTCTGCAGCACCCGGTTTTTGAAAAAACCTAAACGGACGAAGACTTACATCAGCTGGCCACAACTCCGAGTTATATACTGTGCTATATAATGAGGATGGAATCCCAAGTTTAAAGCTAATGCGTTTGAGAGTCCCAGCACCCGCATTTATTTCATTATTATCACTGCTTTGCTGTTTATCAATTGGCTGTTTTTTTACCAGACGATAACACGCGATAGAATTAGAGTGGATGCCTGTTTCACTCGTTATGTACGACAGAATATCGTCAACAGTAACTGTAGTCTTGAAATATGAGAGGTGTATCCATTTCATTTTGTGAGCTACACCTAAATCTGCACTTTTTTTGGAGCCAACAATGTTTACTTTAGGTTTGCTCGTAGAGGCCGTAGATTTATTGCCATGAGTTTGACTGCCAGATTTGCTCGCAGAGGCCTGTGTCAAATTATTCTGCGTCGCACTCATGGGCGCATTGGCAGCTTGTGATGAGCGACTATGAGACCCATTGGAATTATGTGATTTGGCCGCAGCCGCATAAGAAGCTTTATGTTTATTTATGTTAGATAAAGCCGTTTCCGAAGATTTACTATTTGATGCCCGTAAGTGTGACACTTTGGGACTTATTAAGTTAACCACAGCTGTAACAGATGCTTGCTTTGCGTTCTGTTCAGCGAAAGATGAATTGTCGAAAACCTCTTCACTGCCTCCCAAAACAGTAGATGCATTGTCGACTAACTCCGCACCGCCTCCCATAGCACCGCCACTCAGAACGGCAGATGAACTGTCGGAAAACTCAGCACTGCCTCCCAAGCGCACCTTTGAATTGTCGACGATCATAGCACTGCCTCCCATAGCGGCAGCCAACGATGAGAGAGATGCAGCCGAAGAAGAGTTTGAGCGGCTCTTATTAGCTGCTGGCGCAACACCAGAGCCCGCAACAATTGCACTAATACTTTTTAGCTCCAAATGTAGAGACGAAATAATTTCGTCGTTATTCGATAGTTTAGTTTGCACTAAAATTGATTCTGCTTGTAGGGCGTCGACCTTTTGCATTAAAAGATTTCGGTCTTCATGTAGAGCATCGACAAGAGATATTAAACGAGTATTCTCCATACGAAGAGCAGATATTTCACTAAGTATAATACCCAAGGTATCTTGTAACTTTTTAACATCATTACTCACGATCGATGCACTACCTATTGTAGCCAATGTAGACGAGTTGTTGACGATCTTTGCACCGCCTCCCAAAGCAGCAGGAGATTTCGGCAAGTTAGCACCAACAATTTTTTCAGCCACTTTGGACGAGTTGTTGACGAACTTTGCACCGCCTCCCATAGCAGCAGGCTGCAATGGTTGAGGATTTTCGGCAAGTTAGCACCAACAATTTTTTCAGACGATTTGGATTTTTGCGAATTGTTGTCACCAATACCAACAACAACACTTGTAGTTGCCGAAGAAGCACTAATAGAATTTCTGCGCTCGGCCATGCAGCGTTTGCAAAAAAAAGATTTATTGGTCGTGTCGAGATAATCAACGTCTTCAGGCAACAAATTTACACACTTTAGGTGAAAATACTCTTTGCAAAGAGCACATGCCACCTTCGGTTGGTCTCGTTCAACTCTCCGGCCACACACACACGGCATGACTGACAGATATGTACATATGTATGTTTGTATATTTGTTTAAACTTTGTTTAAAATGCCGAGTAAATATTTATTTAAATATTTATTTATTCGAATCATTTTGTTAAAATTGTTAATAAAAAAGGGCGTTCAATTCGTTTTACCGGTTGTTCTACAATTTTTTAAATACATTGCATATTTTTGTAAAATTTCTACATTTAAGGAATCTAGATTTGTACCCGTTCGGAATGAAAGCGATTAATCTACATTTATACCCGTTAGGGAACAATTGGTCTACAATTAGTCTACATTTATACCCGTTCTGGAACAATTGGTCTACAATTAGTCTACATTTATACCCGTACGGGTACAATCGGGGACTAATTGTGGACTGATTGTTCTCGAAAGAGATCAATCGAGGACAAATCTTTCGGGATTGATCGCACATTTTTTTGCAGGGGGTAAGTAAATGCGGTCGAGCAAAATGACTCACACACATATGTATATATATGTATGTGTTCATCTGGAACAGTAGCTTAAGTCTACTTAAGAGCACAATTGGTTAGTTTGGAAAAGGCTGAAAAAGTTCATCTCAGCGAGTAAATTTGCAGAGATTTTTTTAAAACTCTTTCTCAGATTTTCAATCTGCTTCAGTCTCAATGATTTCATTTAAAAATCTTTTGCGGAAACTTGCTAAAAAAATTACGAATATCTTGAAACTAGGACTTCCGACATAAGCTACTATTCGTTGTGAGCACAGATATTAGGGCTCTTAAAATTATTCGAATATTCGGTTAACCGATTAATCGATTCATAATCGTTCACTTACTAAAAAGTCGGTTGATGATATTCGATTAGTCGCCTTGCCTCAATTATTCGAATAATTGCTTTCCTTCGCCTACTCGAGTTATGTAGAAAATCGAATTTCAAAAATCGAATATTCATTGCAAATTTTTTAGACAGATAATTTTAAAATATAAATGTGCTTATTGTTTGTATACATACTTACATATGTACATATGAAAGAAGCTGGTGTGGTTTTTTTGCAAAATCTGCGACAGAAAAGGATGTAACTTGCTCCAATGAAAAAAAATATTTCCGCGGTAGGTATATCGCGGGATCAAAAAAAAAACTTTGTGCCGAAACCCTATCAACATACATAAGAGTCAAATAAAGAAGTTACAATAAAAAAAAATATTTCCGCGGTATTTCGCGGAATCAAACAAAAAATTGTCCCGAAACCCTCTCAACATAAGAGTCAAATTTAGGCGTGGACTTTTACAACGGTGAGCGTTTTAACTAAGAAATAAAAGATACCACGGATATTGGAATGCCAAGGACATTTACTGGTGGGCGAATTTTGCTGGCTCCATCTTTAAGAAGAGGAAAATGTGCCAAAAATGCTAAAAAAAAAAGGGTTATTAAGGGGCTTTTTCTAATTTTTCCCCCTTCACCATCACATTCATCATCATGATGTATTGGGATGACGGAAGATCGTTCCACAATACATCATATTCCTACCCTGTCGGAAAAACAAGCAACCAAAAAGTATTCATCATCATCTTTATTTTCATCTTCCTCATCAACATCTTCTTCCCTTTTATTCCAAAGCAGTCTAAGGGGTCGTGAAAAGTGGCCAAACACGTCGCGCTTACCATAGTCAACCTAGTGCAGAAAGAACAAGTACCTGAGTGTGGCGGATTACAGCCCGGAAAAGGGCGGGGAGTGCTTTGATTTGCTACAAAAACAACAAAAAATATCCAAAAAATCACATTAAAATGTTGATGAAATGGGTTCATATTTATTTATGAATGTAATGAAATCGAAAGTAAAATATTCGATTAATCGGAATGGAACGATTAACCGAATAATCTAAAGTGAGCAGTTATTCGAATAGTTGGCAGCTTTCGACTACTCGAAAATCGCTAAGCGAATAATTGAAGTCGACTTCAGTCCTATTCAAATAATTCGGTTAATCGATTAATCGATTAATCGATTTCCCCGAGCCCTAACAGATATGTACATTAGGCCGTCTCGCCTTATATGTACCAAAAAAAAAGTCCACCATACGCCCCCTATATGAATTCTTTTCGGAAAATATTTCCGGAATTTTTTTTTCTTTGTTTTAAAAACGCCATACAAAAATTTTTCCCCTGCTCTTTTCAAATTCTAATCTGCAAATTATCTCTATTATACTCGCTTTTTATTTTTTGTCATACATTTAGGCTCGCCGCTTTGGAAATTGCCAAATTTCAAGACCAATTAATCAAGAGACTGAACGAGGATGCTCTCCTACAATTATCGCATGAAATGGATGCGACTGCCGGTGGCGGAAGTGGTGCTGCTATTGCCGGTAATAGTCCCGCTACGGAAGCTGTTCTGCTGCATTCGCATGGTGGTCGGCATGGACAAGGGCCATCAGCACATGAATGGAATTTCGCCAAAGCGTTTCTCTATTCGCTAACAGTGCTAACGACAATCGGTGAGTATTTATGTACATATGTAGATGCATATGGAATGTAATGGAAATAATGCATGGTTTTTTTTTTTTAATTTGAGAGGGAAATGTTATTTGTCGCTAACAAATTTACGTATGTATGCATGTAAGTACCTCAATACATACTTTATTTAACGATCTACAAAGTTAACATAGTGAAGAAGCTAATCACTACCAGTTTCTACTGTCTGATACTCAGAGTACTTTACATTTGTCCAGAAAAGGCAATTCAAATTAACCATCTGCTGTAATTACGAGTATCTATGTACTTCCCTCTCATATACATATGTAGTACCACAACCATTGCATAGTGCGTGTTTCGTGTTGTCTACATATAGCTAACAAAAACCTGCAAGAGGATTAGCTTCACTACGCGCTGATTTCTGTAAGCACTTATTGAGCTGTTGAAGTCATACACATTTTCTTATGTACACACATATATGTACATACATATTTGTATGTGTGAGTGCGTGTATGAACTCGCAATTGCTTAAATTCCCATTCTCACTTCCCATTCATTTCACACTTCACACGCACACCCACACACAAGCACAGAGTGAAATATCGTAAATTTTCATTTATGCCAATGACAATAATGGCCAATAATGCGATGCGAGAACTCAGATACAAGTTAAAATGGAATATTTAGATACAAATACCTACCACACACTTCCATACAAACATACATACATACAAATGTAGGGTAGAAGAGGGCAAATTCGCAGCTTTTTTTGAATTGCTGTGGAAATTAAAGCTGGGTATAAACATCATAAGAAATTACTCAAGAAAAAATTAGCATTTATTTCTTAAGTAATTTTGATATTTCATTTTTTCTTGAAGAAATATATCTAATACCTTTAAACGAGCAATTCTTGTATATATATATATATATATATAATATATATATATATATAATCAGGATCTCGAAAACGGCTCCAACGATTTTCATGAAATTTGGTATGCAGGGTCAAAACGTGGACCCGGATGACTCTCGAATGTCTCTGAGCGATATGGGTAACAAATGAAAGGTATTGATGAGAACTGCAACATAGAACTCTTTTAATTGTGGTGCCTAGGCCGGGTCCCGAGATATGGGTCAAAACGTGGACCCGGATGACCCTCGAATGTCTCTGAGCGATATGGGTATCAAGTGAAAGGTCTTGATGAGGACTTCAACATAGAACGCTTTTAATTGTGGTGCCTAGGCAGGGTCCCGAGATATGGGCCAAAACGTGGACCCGGATGACCCTCGAATGTCTCTGAGCGATATGGGTATCAAGTGAAAGGTCTTGATGAGGACTTCAACATAGAACGCTTTTAATTGTGGTGCCTAGGCAGGGTCCCGAGATATGGGCCAAAACGTGGACCCGGATGACCCTCGAATGTCTCTGAGCGATATGGGTATCAAATGAAGGATCTTAATGAGGACTTCAACATAGAACTCTTTTAATTGTGATGCCTAGGCCGTGACCCTCGAATGTCTGTGAGCGATATGGGTATCAAATGAAAGGTCTTGATGAGGACTTCAACATAGAACTCTTTTAATTGCGATGCCTTGGCAGGGTCCCCAGATATGGGTCAAAACGTGGATCCGGTTGACCTTCGAATGTCTCTGAGCGAGATTGATATCAAATGAAAGGTCTTGATGGGAAAATCAACTTAGAACTCTTTTAATTGTGAGGCCTTGGCCGGGTTCCCAGATATGGGTCAAAATGGGGATCCGGTTGACCATCGAATTTTTCTGAGCGATATTGATATCAAATGAAAGGTCTTGATGGGGACATCAACTTAGAGCTCTTTTAATTGTGAGCCTAGGTCGGGTCTCCAGATATGGGTCAAAACGTGGACCCGGGTGACCCTCGAATGTTTTTGAGCGATATTGGTTGGGAGAGGGGAAGGGAGAACGAATAGGAGGGTGAGAGAAAAGGAGGGGTTAGGGAGAGCGATAGGGAAAGGAAAAGAAAAGGAAACGGAGATGAAAGATAAAGAGAAAGGAAAAAGAAAAGTAGAGTAGGGAGAAGGACATGAAGAGGTAGAGGTATCACGGCCAAGCGAGTCGGATTTACTTTAGTTCTGGATCTCACAAATGGCTTCAACAATTTTCATGAAATTTAGTATACAAGGGATCTCGGGCGCAAACTTCTGAAAAGTTTAATTTTTCCACAAATTTTTTTTATTTTAACTTTTTATTTCGCTTGCGAGGACCTGCGAAAAAATGGCAGCCCGAGATAAACTCGGTCATCCAGGTACTAATAATAATTAGGGCAACAGAAGATATGCAAATGCATATTTTTCTGTTGCAGTCCCATTTACGTATGATAAATATATATCGGCGTTTTAGCTCAAGACGAAGACTTGTTAGGGCATATTTTCGCATATTTAGGTCAAAAGGCTTATTTTTGCATATCTTGACTTATTTGCATATTTTTGGCATATTTTGCTACAAATTCATATTTTAGCATAGTATTTCGTCGTATTTTTCCATCTCGCTCGTAAAATTGTTTTTATTTAAATTTTGTACTCTGGCAATTTTTTTTTTTTGTATATCCGCATACTATTTGCCATTCCTCTTTGTCTGACAAGTTCAAGGCGAATTTAATATTTTCGCAATGTTTCATTCAAATGTGCTACACGAATCAGCTGGGTATCTACATCGGCGATCGGCAGCTGGGCCATTTAGGGCCACTCGTTTCTCATGTATAGATCGTGTGTGCGCTGCTAGCAAGCTATCGCTGAGCTGGCCGCGAACATTGTGTAAGGAGAACAGTGAAATGAGTCTGGGATGTGTTTAAAACAGGTCGAACAGCTGTGCTCAGCTGATTTTGAAGTTGTTGTTATGGCCAAATAACGATCGTGAATGCAGTATAAGTTGCTCTTCTTCTTTCTGTTTTGTAGGTTGTTGATTTTAAATTCCTACACATGTTATTCGTGAAATGGCTGGCGTTTACGCCCTCTCCGGGAATTGCGTTTTAGCAACTCGGCCTTAATTTCTTTTCGGAATTATGAATTGATTTTTTCAATTCCCAATTCCAGAATTGCGTTTCTGTCCTGCTTGCTACGACCATGTCATTATGGTTCCTTTTCATACAACAACCACATCCGGCCGCCATGCTGAACTGCACTTCAATAATGGCCGCCATGCTGGTCTGCCCATCATTTTGACATCTGGCGATGGCACATCGACCATATATCGACTTTTTTAATCGATTTTTCGATGAGCTGGCTCACTAGACGTTTTACACTATGGCCGCGAACCAGTTTGCACTTGTACGTTGAAAGGTGCGGATGGTATGCGGATAAATGTTTTTTCAGTGCTCTGCTTTTGCACGCACACTACCACAAATATTTTGCGAGTGCGTTGGTTGCTCTGCCAGCGGTGCCGATCGCTGATCTACATACATAGCATACGTCAGACGGTCAATATATATTGATGAAATCCGTGGATCGTGATTCATATTGATAGTGTAGCATCGAGTATTGATGGCTCGCGATTCTGGATCGCAAAATTTTGAAATCCGGATCGCAATATTGGCAATAAACGAATTGAAAGTGAAAGTGAGAAAAGGACGCAAGTAAAATATCTTGAACCTCAGAGCGAGAAAAATATCGCAATATTCATATTGAACGTGTAGCACTACACGCTACACAGTGACTGAAATTCTTGCTTTTAAATACGCCCCGATATCTTCAGTTGACTTGGAAAGATCTTTTTCTACGTTTAAAAACTTACCGCGACAATCTACATAGTTTTCTATTTGAAAATTTATCGCAAAATTTTGTAATTTACAGCAATAGCAATTTGAATAAATAAGTACCTATACAATTTGATTATTTTTTAGGGAAATACATTAATTTTCCAAACACCTTCTTTAGAATTTCTCCCAATTATTTTATGTTACAACAGGTATATCTTAAAAGTTTAAAATATCTAAGTGAAACGCCGAAACACGTCAACTTAATTTTTGCCTGTAGAATACAATGACGTATTCAGAATATCCGTAATAAATTTTGATTTCGAGATATTTAGGAAAGAAGTTTAAGATCTCTGATAGTGAATTCTTCGTCGTTTGTAAACTTTACCCAAATTGATTAAATTTTGTGATAATGTGTCGGCCGACGAATGGGTTCAACTCAAATAAATCTCAAAATTTAATTTGAGTATCTTCAACTACATTTTTTAACAAATGTAAAAAAAAATTTAGGGATGACTATCTAAAATTAAAATTGCGGAGGGTCAAACTTCATTTTAGAACTATGCTCCTTTGGATTTTTTTGTTCAGAATTGACCAGAGAATGCAGCTGTGGCCGAAACAAAGTAGGTTTTATTCCATCAGTACAAATTGACCCGCCCTAATATATATATGTAGATTTTCGTATGTAAAACTACTTGTTTTCTTTTGGAAGATGTGTTTCGCAAATGTGAATTTTTTTTTATTTCTCTTGCATGAGAGGGTAGCGCACAACCTACCATGCCGTACATCTTTTTATTAAGTATATAAAAAAAATTTAAGGGCATATTTTCAGTGCTTAAACTAAGTTTTAAGGGCATATTTTTAGCGCTTAAACCATATTTTTAAGGACATATTTTTAGCGCTAAAAACGAATTTTTTAGGGCATATTTTCTGTTGCCCTAATAATAATACAATGGCGCTATTATAACTCTGACGAGTTTTATGGCCGAGCTTCTCTCCCAATTCGAGGTGTGCTCCTTTTTGTTTTTCCTATACAGTCGTATATATCTCTTCTTGGCAAAACCAGCGTTGCCAACCCAATTTTTTGTCAAATTTTGTAATAGATTTTCTTGTGAAGTGGATACTGCCTAAAGAAAATTTGGCACAAGAAAATTTCTTTAGCTTTTTTTATATGGAGTTTTAGCATTTCTTGTTATGTGGATACCCTGCTTAAACCTATGCATTTTTTTATTAATGTTAACTTGATTGCAAACTTACATATTTTACCTTCTTCGTTTTTTCTTCTTTGTGTACTCTCTTTTAGGCTTTTAAGTATACTTTTTTTTATACCTTTCATGAGAATGAAATGGTATTATAACTTTGTGCCGATACACGAATGGTGAAAGAACCAGAAGGAGGCGTGGCAGACCCACCAAAAAAATATGTACCAATATGATCAGGATCATGATCTGAGTCGATTAAGCCGTGTCCGTCTGTCTATCTGTCTGTCTCTGTCTCTGCCTTTTTCTCTGTCTCTGTCTCTGTCTGCCTGTCTGTCTGCCTGTCTGTCTGTCTGTCTGTTTGATCGCAAACTAGTCCCTCAGTTTTTGAGATATCTGCTTGAAATTCGGAATGTGAGTGTATTGTTAGGAGAAGCTCATTTTTTTTTGTCGGAATCGGCCGAATCGGACCATATAACATATAGCTGCCATACAACCGATTGTTCAGATATGGACATTTTTAGGTATAACTTCTCCATTTAAACACCTAAGGGCATGAAACTTTGAAGTATTGGTACCCATATGGACCTAAACAATGTCACCGAAATTTGTCAAGAGCGGATAACTATAATTATAGGTAGCTGCCATACAACCGATTGTTCAAATATATATATTTTAAGGTATAGCTTCTCCATTTAAATCATGACACTTTTTCTAAGGAATCTATGCATAAATGACCCACAGAATTGAAAGTATAAATTAAACAATATCAGACTATGTAACTTTTCATTTCCCCTTTCATGAAAGGTATGAAGTCCACGATACGGCCGAAAACAGCCGCGCTCTTACTTGTAGAGTTGCCAGACGTACTGATTTGATCAGTACAATACTGATTTTTCGTGTCCCGTACTGATGGTTTTAAAAACCTTAAGAAATACTGAAATTTGGATTTTGTACTGACTTGTACTGATTTTTAGCCGACACTAAAAAAATTCACCCTGCACTGTTTTTAATTTTCCAACTATTTTCATTTGACGTTTGTAACCATGAAACAATTAGGAAGGAGGCAGCAACGCGAATGTTAAATATCATAGAAACATGATTGACAGTTAACGATACGGAAACAAAAACAAAATGCCAGTAATAAAGACGATTTTCTCCGCATATATTGTTGTTGCCCCAGGTGCAGGCACTATTACTAAATTTATTTTTTTTTCTGCACTCCGCAGGACTTTTCCAAAATTTATATTCAATTTTATTTAAAAACAAGTAAGGAAGCCTAAGTTCGAGTGGAATCGAACATTAGATACTCAGCTGTATGCTTTCATTGTTTGTTTGCGTTTGATGGAAACACGGTGCACTTAATATAAAGCGAGTGCTGCATAAAGCGGGCGTAGCCACGCCCATTTTCTAAATTTTTATCAGCCATCCAACCAAGCATATCAATATTATTCTTTGTGCAAAATTTCATTCCTTTATGACTTCTAGTTACAAAGATGTCACGTTACAAATTCCCAAAGGGTGTTCCAGAAATATCCTTGTTAAAAAGTAGGCGTGGTCATAAACCGATTTCAATAAATTTATTCGTGTCTATTGACACAAGTTATAAAAGTGTATAAACCAAGTTTCATCATAATATCTCAATTATTTGTCGAGTTATAAGCTAAGAAATCTCGTATATCCCTTTGTGTAAAAAGAGGCGGTGCCACGCCCATTTTCCAAAATTTTTCTATTTCTTGTTTCCGGTCTATTTTGGAACTCATGCCACAAAATTTCAATGAACTATCTTTATATTTGACAAAGATATCGCTTAAAATGTTTTTATTAGGTCACTATAATACCCATATATAAAAGTGGGCGTGGTCGTCAACCGATTTTGGCAATTTTTCGTCCAAACATTTGCGTAAGTAAATATATCACGCGTACCAAATTTCATCGACATATCTTCAAGGGTTTCTGAGTTATGACTCATAAAACTTTCAATGTTTGCCCCTTAATAAGTGGGCGTAGCACCGCCCATTTTCCAAACTTTTTGTGTTTTTTGTTTTATGTCCATAGTTGGACTCTTGTCATAAAATTTTAATGATATATCTTTATATTTGACAGAGATATCGCTTAAAATGTTTTTATTAGGTCACTTTATAATACACATATATAAAAGTGGGCGTGGCCGTCAATCGATTTTAACTATTTTCCGTCCAAACGTTTGCCTAAGTAAGTAAATCACGCGTACCAAATTTTATCGTTATATCTTCAATGGTTTCTGAGTTATGACATATAAAACTTTTAATGTTTGCCCTTAATAAGTGGGCGTGGCACCGCCCATTTTCCAAAATTTCATCAAATTTCTTCATAGGGGCCTGAGCTCAATACGTGTGTAAAATTTCATCGCTCCAGCTAAATTAGTGGCTGAGATACCAAATCTCCGATTTTTTCTATATAGGAAAAGTGGGCGTGGTCATAGTCCGATTTCGCCCATTTTCAATACCAACCGTCCCAGTCTCGATACTAACTTGCATTTCAAATTTCATCAAAATATCTCAATTTTTGCGCGAGTTAGAGTGTTTACAGACGGACGGACGGACGGACAGACGGACGGACGGACGGACATGGCTCAATCGATTTCTCTTTTCACCCTGATCATTTTGATATATATAAGTCTATATCTATCTCGATTATTTCATTCTGTTACAATCCACCGTTATGTGATTAAAACTATAATACTCTGTGTACTAGTACAGCTGAGTATAAAAATATTGACTGTATTATACTTATGTATGTACATATGAAAAATTTTTCGATCGCATTAAAATTAATTAAGTTATTGGAAAGGCTTATTAAACAAGAGGTGATCAAATCAAGTATAACTTGTTGTTTATTAAAATTCGATAGGACTGCTGAATTTTCAGAAAACAGGCGGTGGCGAATGTGCCTCCTTCTACCCTACGTACATAAGTACATTAGTATTGATGTATGTACACAAAAGCATAAAATACAAATTCAACCATTGCTTTTAGCTGCTCTGCCAACTTGCTGATACATAAAGTCGTTCGAGAAGACAATAAAGACACCATTTCTGTTGTGGCTGGTGGAGGGAGGGCACACACACGCACGCACACTTGCACAAAATAAAACAATAAAGAATCTACATAATGTGTTTTGCAATTGCCAATATCAGCAGAAATTTTCCGTTTTGATTTTTTTTTCTTTCAATTTGTAAATTTTCTACAGAATACAATGTACATATGTACATACATATGTTGCTGTTGACTTGTTGTTTGCTTAAGTGGAGTAGGCTCTACATCTGGATAGTGTCTACAAATGTATGAACATGCTTATGTACATACTAAAGGTCCCCACAAACAGGAGCGATACGATACAGTCCACACAGCAAAATCGTGTAGAACGCGATACGATTTGCATATGTGGGCTGTATCGTATAGCTTCTGTTTGTGGGGACCTTAAAGGTCGGAAACTATCGATAGTCAGCACCATCGATAGTGTACGATAGTTTTTTGCAAACTATCGATAGTATATCGATAGTTGACGATAGTTTCGGGCAGGGTTTGAAATTGCTTAGCTACTTTTGCTGCATTTGCTTTTGCTTTGCTTTTGCTAACGAAAAGTAAATTAGCAAACTCGGCCAGCCGAGTAAAAAACGAGAACACGATTCATTCGC
The DNA here is from genome assembly GCA_960531455.1 of Urophora cardui. Classification (NCBI taxonomy): domain Eukaryota; kingdom Metazoa; phylum Arthropoda; class Insecta; order Diptera; family Tephritidae; genus Urophora; species Urophora cardui. Next base: position 16,134,268 of record OY482671.1, on the reverse strand, counting down.
TTCAGTTTTCAGCTGAGCCGTGTTTGCTTGTATAGTTAAGCAAAGCAACGCGATTTGGGGATTTCATTTTACTTCCAGCAATTAGTTGTGTCTTTGCATTTTTTCTGCTTTTGCTTATTTTGCTGAAACGATTTGGTTACGCATATTTTGATTTTTTATACATATTTACTTATGTATGTATGTATGTACACATAATAGGTATGTATGTCCATTTGTAAACATCTTTTCATGTTGAATTCTGCTTAAAAGCTAGTTTCAGCAAAATAAGCAACTGTAAGCAAAAATTTACCACTCAACTAATTGCTGGAAGTAAAAGCAACGCTCTCAAATTGAGTTGCTTGGCTTAACTACACAAGCAAACACGACTCAGCTGAAAACTGAAGCGAATGAATCGTGTTTTCGTTTTTGGCTCGGCTGAATTCAGCAATAAGCAAAAAACATTGGCCATTGCTGTTTTGCAGCAAGCAAATTCAAACCCTGGTTTCGGGTGATTTGGGAGAGTCTACGGCTACGCTCACACTGTAACCGCCTTTTGCCTTTTTACTAATCACACTGTACGCTGCTTTATATAGTGCGCTTTCCAGAAATGTATAACAGCTATTAAAAATCTAATATCGTTTGATACCCATATTGTAGGGTAATATTAATGTTTTTGGGCAATCACATTTTGACCGATAACTCAGTTATCGATAAATTTTATTTAAATATATCGAAGTCCAAATGAAACCTGGGGCCATCCCCTTTCGTTTGATACCCATATTGTAGTGTAATTTTAATGTTTTTGGGTAATCACATTTTAAACGACCATGCGACTAGAACGCATAGTCGTATTTATGTTGCTTTGACTACTTGCTAGTCAGCAATTCAAACCCTGCATGGAATAGTTACCGTTTGTTTGGTGCCTAGTGGTCACATTTCAAATTTTCAATAAACTATCGATAGTTCAAACGATAGTCGAAAACCATCGAGTGTAAACGATGTTCAGAAACCATCGATAGTGACGATAGTGCCATCGATAGTTTCCGACCACTAGTACATACATTAAGGTGGAGTGAAATCATATGGAGATTTTTTGTTCTTTTTTTGAACGTACCAGCAATGAAAAGTTGCCTTTATACGAGTTAATGAACCCCACAAAATTTTATCGCGATAGGATGACGTTTTGAACTGCCCCCAGCCCCGCAAAGTTGAAAGCAATAAGCACGATCTGGTACAAATATGAAATTTTGAAAATTATAGAATCAAAAAACTAAGTATGAGGATTGATAAAGATGGCTAAGCTGAGTATTAAAGTGAATTTTTTTTTTTGGAAACAACAACAACAAAAGTTATTAAAGGTCAAAGTTTATATTATGCATTTTTTAAATTGCAATTACTTAAAAAATACTGAACCGATTTCGAATATTTTAATACCATTCGATAGGTATTTTGATTCCCTTTAATTTGATATACATTTTATATATGAAAAGTAAGGGGGGTAAAAGGGGGGTTGCCCCCACATGGGGGTGTTATGGAACCCACATAAAATGTATATCAAATTAAAGGGAATCAACATACCTATCGAATGGTATAAAAATATTCGAAATCGGTTCGGTAGTTTTTAAGTAATTGCAATTTAAAAATGCACAATATAAACTTTGACCTTTAATAACTTTTGTTGTTGTTGTTTCCAAAAAAATAAATTCACTTTAATACTCAGCTTAGCCATCCTTACCAATCCCCATACTTCGTTTTTTTATTTTATAATTTTCAAAGTTTCATATTTGTACCAAATCGTGCTGAATTTCCAAAAAAAAAGTTTCACTCCACCTTAACATACATGCCCTGAAAAAAAAGTTTTGCTTATTGTTGACAAATGAGGTCTAAAAAAGGAGTACGCTGGCAGCTCTGCTTCTGTTATGCACTCACTCTGTCTGCTTCTAATTCTCTCATACTTATCTTGGCCTTATTTCGCATGGCTGATAAGCCTTTGGAATAAGGTGTGCTCTCGGGAGAGAGTACTTCTTATGGTCTGATGACATCAACACGGGAAAATCAGCTGTATTTTAAGCCTTACGCCAAACAAATTTGCTACCCTTATAATTTTGAGGACTTATTTCGTAAGCCTTTAAATCTGCTCTTTTAATTCTTAAATAAGGCTTAGATTATTTGGTGGGCATGTATGAACATGCTTATGTACATACATGTAGATATACAAATGCATGTCATTTAACACCCTAAATATTGAGCTCCACATTACTTCTAGAAAAACAAATGCTGCAATACAACAGTTTGGTAGATTTCCTTATTTAATATCGTAGTCGGTTACTTAGCTTTTTATGTGTATGCTTTTAATTTTCTGGCTTTTTCGTATAATTCGTTTCCAATATCTATATATATAAAAATGGTGTAAAAAATGTTACTAACCTCATCAGATGAGAACGGCTGGGCCGATTTCTGTAAAACTTTTTGTCAATTGTTCGTATTCTCGAGGAGATGGTTCGTACGGAAGAAAATTTCGGAAAATCCCTCCGGAAAAGTCCGCAAATTGGAAAAATCGGTGTGTATGTGCGTATGTGTGCATCTGTGGATGTGTGTCCTCTATAAATTCCCAAAGTAACCAACCGTTCTTTATGAAATTTTCACAGTAGATTCATGTGGTGTTAGTGCACATAGTAGGGTATATAGAATTTCGAAAAATTGGGAGCTTCCCGGAACACAGGCCTAAATGAGGATCCAGATCGATCCACCAAGCCTTCGAGCAATATTGGTATCAAATGAAAGGTGTTTAACAGGCTTTCAACATAAAGTTATTTTTATTGCGATACCTAGGCCGGGTTCCCAGATATGGGTTAAAACGTGGGACCGAGTGACCCTGGAAAGTTTCTGAGCGATATTGGTATCAAATGAAAGCTGTTGAGGAGGACTTCAGCAAAGAGCTTTTTAAATAGTGATGCCTAGGCCGGGTTCCAAGATTTGGGTCAAAGCGTGGACCCGGATAACCCCTGAATGTTTTCGAGCGATATTGGTAGAAAATGAAAAGCGTTGAGCAGGCTTACACATACAGCTATTTTCATTGTGATTTCTAAGGCTGTTTCCCAGATGGTGATGGACGGTCCCGGTAAGGTAAAGGTAGGTAGCTATAGGGATAGGGGTAGGGATAGGGATAGGGATTGGGATAGGGATAGGGATAGGGATAGGGATAGGGATAGAGATAGGGATAGGGATAGGGATAGGGATAGGGATAGGGATAGGGATAGGGATAGGGATAGGGATAGGGATAGGGATAGGGATAGGGATAGGGATAGGGATAGGGATAGGGATAGGGATAGGGATAGGGATAGGGATAGGGATAGGGATAGGGATAGGGATAGGGATAGCGATAGCGATAGGGATAGGCATAGGCATAGGCATAGGCATAGGCATAGGCATAGGCATAGGCATAGGCATAGGCATAGGCATAGGCATAGGCATAGGCATAGGCATAGGCATAGGCATAGGCATAGGCATAGGCATAGGCATAGGCATAGGGATAGGGATAGGGATAGGGATAGGGATAGGGATAGGGATAGGGATAGGGATAGGGATAGGGATAGGGATAGTGATAGGGATAGGGATAGGGATAGGGATAGGGGGAAGTAGGTTTGTCGCGGCGAATATAACTATAACTTTTATTCAGAGAATAGACAATTTTTTGTTATTCGCATTCTTTAAGATGGACTCTAAGATAATGGTTAGCAATACGGTCATCAAAGACTTTTCTTTAGGCTTCATAGGAATAAGTTTTAGCAGAACAACGTCTGCCGGGTCAGCTAGTGTATATATGTATTTGTTCTTTATCTCTCTGATTGTTTACAATTTGCTTATAAAATACAGCAAAAATAAAAAACGTAGCATACGCATAGGCGCTGCTTGCTTCACTGCCTTCTTTCTGTTACGGACTATTTACTTATTGCATTTTATGACTTTAGTGTTGAAGTTTTAGGGCAATAAAATATACAACAAAAACTACTGGCTAAATACATTCCATAGGCATTCCAACGGCAATTCAAGCAAACGGGTAACAACAAAAAACAAAAACAAGAAAAGAGGACATGCTAATTTTGTAGCTGTAAACTTTGCGAATTGTCCTCTCGACTGTGTATTTTCGGCTTCAATGGCAGCTTAAGCTACATACATATGTATATACATACATATTTTTAGGGTGGGGCGATTTGTATGGAGGGAAATTAATCGATACCGCGCCATCGAAATTCGGATTCCTCTCATTTTTCTGAGTAGAAAACTCCTCCACGACATTTGTCTAAAATTAAATTTGATGTTCCGGAATTTGGTTTTTATGAACCAAGACGAGTTTTTGGAAATAAAAATTGGACAAAAAGAGACAAAAAAATAACCAGGCCAGTATGTACATCGAATTGAAGCAGAATTTTATGGTGCAGTGAAATAACGCCCGTGGAATTAACGCCCGCGGGCGTTATTTCCCAAAAAGAAGGAAATAACGCCCGCGGGCGTTTTTTCTTTTCTTGAAAAAGAAATAGCGCCTGCGAATAAAACGAAATTAAACCCGTGGGTATTATTTCCACTCAGAAAGGGAAAGAACGCCCGCGCGCCCTCTTCGGCGATGTGGGCTTTATTTCCCTTTCGAAAGGGCAATTAAGCCCGCAGACGGGTTTTTTTTAAATATGGTGATTAGTGGGAAAAGCGCCGCAGGCGAAAAATTGGAATAAAAAATCGCGCGATTTTTTATTCCAATCTTTCGTTTTTTTAAATATGGTGTTTGTTTTATTGGAAAAAGCGCCGCAGGCGAAAAACTGGAATTAAAAATCGCGCGATTTTTAATTCCAGTTTTTCGATTCTTTAAATTTTTTTAAATCCCTTCTAAATATTCAAATACTCAATCGAATAAACAAAGCTTCAGTAAATTTCTATAATCATTTATTAGTAACAATTTTCAAGGTCTGTTTTCCACTTATAATACACCATATTCAGAAAAAACGAAAAATTGGAATTAAAAATCGCGCGATTTTTTATTACAATTTTTCGCCTGCGGCGCTTTTTTCCCTAATACATCATATTTAAAAAAAAAAACCGTCTGCGGGCTTAATTGCCCTTCCGAAAGAGAAATAAAGCCCATGGATCAAACGAAATAACGCCCGCGGGAATTATTTCTATTTCAAGAAAAGAAAAAACGCCCGCGGGCGTTATTTCACTGCACCGAATTTTATGCTGAATCCAGATATGAAATCAGAATGCAAATCGGATGATCCGTTTTCGAGATATAGCCTGGTTTCCGGTTATGGAGGCTGAATGCCCAAAATGGCATATTTTCGCGATTATCTCTTGCTGTGTACAATATATCTTAAATTTATTTGCAAATTTCTTAAAGATATGGCATTCAATATATTAGCAATATTTTTTAATATTAATTTATCTTCCGGTATAGGAAAACTAGAATGCAATCTTTTTTCCCTAGCCCAAAATCGCGGTATGGGATCTCTATGTTATAGTCATCCGATATCGATGATTTTCGCTGATAGCGCTTTGTGTACAATAGATACTGTAAATCCAAAATTTCAGAATTTTCGCTGGAAAAATTGAGGGGTTATTCCCCATAACGTAGACGTAGACTTATGCTGATTGGAAACAGATTTTTTGCTTCCAGTAGTACGCTATGGCGTATGAGTAACCTCGAGTTTTCTTAGAGTTGAATAAAGTAAAAAACAAGTCAGTTAACGTGACTAAAATTTATAATATGTGATATCTTTGACTGTGCTGTTATCGATGTAGGGGGTGAGATCGCAGAAAATCGCTAATTTGATTTTTAAGGACTACCCTGATGTACGTACATATCGAATTTAAATATGAAACTTCAGTTGTATGCCAAGTATACACAGTAAAAAATTATAGTTTATTTCTAATATTATTTGGTACTTAGTTTAATCATTCTTGGAATTAAATTTGAATTTTAATGCCAAAAAGGTCTTATTTTGAAACTATCAGAAGTTTTACAATTTTATTTATTCCAAAATAGTTTCAAAATAAAGCCTTGAAAAGTATTAAAATTCTCTCTAAAGAAGTTTAATCAATTATGGTTTAAAAACAAATCCTGAAAAGTATAAAAAACTTTCTCTTTCTCAATTTATATTACTATCAAAGCTTTTTATCAAAAGCAAAAAAATATTAAGAACAAATTTTCAGAAAAAAAATCAAAATAAATAAACAAAATATTTCTAAAAGTACAATGCGAAAGAGTAATTAAATGGCCGAAGCGAATTTTTTACGCCTGATGAAATAATTGTATCAAGTAAGTAATTCAGGAATTTAATAAAATAGCATGAGGGTAAATTTTGTTTTATTTTTACAGACATAAGGCAGTTGAAGGTCTCTCTTGCAGTATCACTGCAAGAACCGCGACGGTGCTGAAATTTCCAAAATATTGGTGTAAAAGTTGACAATATGTCCATATATACAAATGTTTGTTTTGGATTTTTATGTACATAAATAAACAATGTTAACGTTATTCAATTTCTCATTAATCTTTGGGATAAAGGGTTATTTGCGGTATATCCACCGGAAATTTTATGGGGGTTTATTTTTAAATCCAAAAAAGTATAAAATTTATTCCAATTTTCGGATTGATTTCAACTATTTTTAATACCAAAAATATTCTAAAAATAATCAAAATTTGGTTTTGATTTAATTCCAAAAAAATATTAATTTGGCACCAAGAATAATTTTTGTCTCTCAGATTCTCTTCCTTTTTTTAAACCAGAATGGTTTTAATTTTATACTTTTTGGCATTGTTATATATAAATACCAAAATGGTATTAAAATTAAAGTAAAATTTTTACTGTGTAGTTATCTTCGTTTGTAACTTCTGCATGGATAGAATGGTCAATATCAAAAGCTGAAGTCGTCTAAATTAAGGTACGCTGTATATAAAACCGCAAGAAAAAGTAGAACTTGCTAAGTTTTTTTCAAGGGAAGCTCTCAAAGCTTTTATTCTATAAAACTCTCACATTGTAATCGTATTTGAGTTGGATTGTCCGTTAGATAGCAAATTTTTACAGCATCCAAATTAAGATACTTAATACTTGAACATTCAAAAAACTGCAAAACGTACTAAATAGACTTAGTATAGTATTGTTTGGAAGCGTCAATATGTACATATGTATTTTCCACTCCCCCTTACAGGACATTAGCATTTTATGTTCATCAATACAGCCACAAAAACTGTCACTTCGCCAGCATTAGAGTGCAATAAGAATTTTTAATAAACAGAATAAAAGTTTTAAAAAGTAATAAAAGAATAAAAAAAACTGATGACGGCAGTTAACTTCATTTACATACTTGATTTTGTAAACACCCTCGTTTTTTTTGGTTTAGTTTTCATTTATTTGGCTTGTTTTTGCAATTCAATAAGTCAATATTGTAAAATTTTACGGTTATTGAAGTCATTTGAGAAAAAAGACAATAACAAACAAACCAATGCCAACGCCAAATGTCATTGCTAAATGGTATGTACTTTTTATGGCGTTTTTAAGCGTAAAGTATTCGCCACTTCATGAATAACTTATTAGATACATGGATACATACATACATACATAAATAATTGCATATCTTTATATACATAAGTATGTATGTATATACATATCGTCGCTCCGGAAGAAAAAAGACGCATGCCAGTAATTTGTCGACGAAAAAGACGCATTAAAAATATGTCGGGGAAGAAAGACGCTTTACAAAACATGTCGACGAAGATAGACGCATTAAAAAATATTTCGACGAACAGAGACGCATTATAAAATATTTCGATGAAGAAAGACGCATTAGCATTATTAACTGCGCAGAAAGACGCATTAGCATTAATATTGACAAAGAAAAATAAAAAATCGAATACGTCTTTCTTTCCTAAAAAATATTTAAATGCGTCTTTCTTTATAGTAAAAAAATAAAGCGTCTTTCTTCGTTATCAAAAAAAATAAAGAGTCTTTCTTTCGAAAAATATTTTTAATGCGTCTTTCTTTGAAAGAAAAAAAGTTTGTTTGATTTTTAAATTTCAGTTACCATATGAAAGCGCTTGAGCTGAAAATACGGAATTTATTATAATTTTTACAAAAAGGGTTGCCACCTGTTCAAAAATTCACTTTTTTATTGTAGTTGGATTTTTAGATTTGAGGTGTCGTAAAAAGGGCTTTGCTTGAAAATGAGCAATTTATTATAATTTTTACAAAAAGGGTTGCCATCTGTTACAAAATTTATTTTTACGTTATAGTTTCTTTGATTTCTAGATTAGAGGTGTCATATGAAAGGCCTTGGCTTAAAAATGAATAATTTATCCTAATTGGGATAAATCAAAATATAATTTTTAGGCTATAGTTTGTTTGATTTTTAAATTTAAAATGTCATATGAACAGACAACCTGCCACCTGTTCAAAGTTTGTTTAATTTTTAGATTTGAGCTTTGGTATGAAAGGAGTTTGCTTGAAAATAGGTAATTTATTAAACTTTTTACAAAGAGGGTTGACACCTGTTCAAAAATTCCTTTTTACCCTATAGTTTGTTTCATTTTTAAAGTGCCATATCAAAGGGCTTTGCCTTAAATGGGTAATTTATTAAACTTTTAACAAAGAGGTTTGCCACCTGTTCAAAAATTCATTTTTAAATTTGGTGTATTATGCGAATGTGCTTAGCCTGAAAATGAGTAGTTTATTATAATTTTTACAAAGAGGGTTGCCAACTGAAAAGAAAAGAAAAGAAAAGAAAAGAAAAGAAAAGAAAAGAAAAGAAAAGAAAAGAAAAGAAAAGAAAAGAAAAGAAAAGGAAAGGAAAGAAAAGAAAAAGAATGGAAAGAAAAGAAAAAGAATGGAAAGGAAAGGAAAAGAAAGGAAACGAAAGGAAAGGAAACGAAACAAAACGAAAGAAAAGCAAAGGAAAGGAAGGGAAGGGAAGGTAAAAATTAAAGGGACGCAAATGGCGTAGGAAAGGAAGCGAATAAGGAAAGAATGCGGAAAAAAAGGATAAAGGGGAGAGGAAGCGCAAATAAAAGAGAAAGAGGAAGAGAAAGAGAACTAGAAAGAGAGAGACCGGTAAGAAAAGTGGCATTTTGGAGGGTAAAATATTCTAGAAAATTATTGGGCATAAAACTTCATTATGGGGCTGCTCGAACCAATTCTTTGTATAAAAAATCTAGGTTCACAGAAAATAAAAATAACCAGTAACTAGTATGTACCTGCTTCATTTTATATTTTTTAATACAAAACTATTGGCTTGAAGCCGATTTATATTTTGCAATTTTTAAGGGGAAGTCAAACTTAAAATGGCAATCAAAAAAGTTACCAAATATTGCAAAATGATATTGGTTTTACTAGATATATGGTTAGTGGTCTTCCACCCTCAAATTTTCGCACAGTGTAGATAATTGAAAGCCACAGCATCGCGTGGCCGTATTTACTAGCATATTTTATTGCTCACATACGGGCACACACAAAGAAGATTTGATATTCTTTATTGTTGTGGTTTAACTCACTTTGAATAAGATTTCAATATATTCATTCAGCAAACATTTAGGAAACGACAGGCGGTTTTAATATAATGAGATGTCGAAATGTTGTTCTTTGCGTTTCGGAAGGAACAGCTTTAGTTTTTTCATGTAATGATCGCTCAACATAAAAGTGACAAGTTGGTGGCGATTTTTTTCTTTTTCTTTTTATTTAAACATTTTATTTTTATCTTCCTCTTATTTAAATATGCCCTTTTTCTTCTTTCTCACCCACCCACACAGGCTATGGCAATATTGCGCCGCGCACAACACTCGGCCGCCTGGTGACGCTGATCTATGCAATTTTCGGCATACCACTCACGCTCATCTATCTCTCCAGTACCGGTGGCATATTGGCCAAAGTGGCGCGTGAGGTTTTCTCCAAAGCGCTCTGTTGCTGTCTCTGTTCAAATTGCGGTTATTGTTGTTACGACGAGAAGCGCATGGCGGAGAGAGAACGACGCCTGAAACGTAAGCGACAACAAGAAGAATTGCGTAAACAACAGGCGGCTGTGGCGGCATCCTTGCAGGAACCCTACTATTTGTTACACGATTCATATCAGACGGCGAACGAAAAGCAACCACCAGCGCCACCACTACCCGATATCGATTCGTTGAGTGCCAGTGAATCGCGTGGCTCCATGCATGGACTGAGCATATTGGCGCCCATTTTGTTGTGCCTTTCAATGATGATCATCTATATATTGATTGGAGCGTTGGTATTATATCGTTTGGAGGATTGGCCCATACTCGATGGCATCTATTTTTGTTTTATGAGCTTATCTACCATTGGTTTTGGTGATATGTTGCCGGGTATGCGTCGCGAATCCAACACAACAACATGGTTCTGTTCGATTTATATAATGTCTGGCATGGCATTGACGGCAATGTGTTTCAATGTCATACACGAAGAAATTGTGCATCGCATCAAAATCGTGGTGGAATTCAAGAAAGGCCAAGCCAATGTGCTGGATACGTTGGGTGGTGAAGAGCCGGGCTATTATATGCCACCTTGACAATATGAGAAGGGAATGGGGAAGGGTACCGCCAGCACCATTACCAGTTTGTACAAACGTCATCCCACCGAAGAGACGCTGCTAACGGGTGAGTACAAGATCGACGAGTGAGAGAACTACTTAATGCGGCCTTTACGCGCGTCGATTTCCTAGTCAATTTTTGTAGTTCAACCAAAATCGACCCATGTAAATAGCAATTCAACCGGCTCAGTCAACAAAAATCGACTAGCTCAAAGTAGACTTGCGTTCAACTTTTGCCTAGTGGATTTCTCAATCGATTTTCAGTCGACAAAAATCGATCCGTGTAAAGGCCACATAATATATATATATTTTTTTTTTAAAGAAGCATTCATTATAATTTTTTGTTTTTATTTTTACATTTTTTTTACGCTCACAACAGGCACACCAACTTCACTCGCTTATAGCGGTGGCACTCAACACGACAGCACCGAACATCAACAAATGCATACACTCAATCATGAGCTCGTTCCCATACTCACTATGGATCCGAATGGTTCGTCAACAACAGCAACACATCCACTCAAGACGCCATTTGCTACCATTAGTTCCAATATCACAGCAACTACGCCATCAAGCTTGCTGCCTTCTACTGGCTTGATGGGCGGTCTATCTACCATAAATACGTCGTTGCTCACAGACAGCAATACAACATCGCAATCGTGTTTGGAAGCAAGCGCTAGTAGCAATAGTGGAACGCATGGCGCAATTGGTGTGTATACGCTAAATGAGGAACCGGAAATGGAGGCTTAGAAAGAATGCACTAATAACACTGCGTTCGTAATGTTAACTTTTTTTTTTATGATAGTGAAAATTTGGGTAGACATATGTGGTAAAGATGATTGGCGCTCGAGTTATGAGCCTTCCGTCGAAGCTCGAAATGTGAGGTTCGAAAATGTGTACTCAAAGTCAGGGCCCTCACTCTGTCCCAGCCAACATTTATTATCGTGGAAGTGACTAAAAAGTAACTTCAAGAAGTTTAATTCAATCGCGGAAGATATCGCTTTCTCAACTTTTTCCTATCTTCGTTCGAGAAAAGGTTTTCCCCGTCAACGTTACGTCCATAAAGAGTCATAAACGACACTTCAGGAAGTATCTTCCAAGTGTCGTTTGGAAGAGACAAAAACGTTACGTACAAATAAACTAATAAGACACTTCCGGAAGTAACTTCTTGGTGTCATCTGGGAGACATAAAAGCGTCAATTATAATTTTACCCTCTATTTCCTCACTTTATATAAAACCTAAATAAAAGTGCAAATGTGTGCATATGTATGTATATATCGACGGCTGAGAATAAGATCGCCCTATTTCAAAATTTGTTTCAAAAACGCCCTATTTCAAAAGTTGTTTGAATAACGTCCTATTTCATATTATGCTTCAAAAACGCCCTATTTCAGAATTTGTTTCAATAACGTCCTATTTCAGACAATTATTCAAAAACGTCCTATTTCAGAGAAATATATATGGAATTTTCTCTGAAATAGGGCGTTTTTGAAGCAAAATCCGAAATAGGACGTTATTGAAACAATTTTTCAAATAGGGCGTTTTTGAAGCAAAATCTGAAATAGGACGTTATTCAAACAATTTTTGAAATAGGGCGATCTTATTCTCAGCCGTCGATATATTTTCTCATTTCTTTATTTTTTATTACCACAGATATATACATACATACATACATACATCCACAAATTTATGTACATATGTATCACGTATTGGTTAGAGCAAATGTTTTCCTTCAGGAACAGATAGTTCATTTTCCTTTCGAAGAGAATCTAAAAAGGAGTAGGAAACCAAAACATTATAGTTCTATGAAGTCCTAGAACATTTTAAGAGAACTTACCAAAATTTTTAGCAAGGAAAAACACCAAATGAAATTTTGAAGAACATGGTTTTCTTTAGGATTTCTTTGATTTTTATTTAATTTATAAATTTAAAATTTGTTAAAAAAAAATAGTTTTGACTTTCTTTTGGTTGTCAATACACAAATATCTTCTCCATTCACACCAAGAAGTAAGATACGCGATAGCAATGAAATTTGTTGTTGTACAAATAGAGATTGTCTGTCGAATAACGCCTAGAAGTGCCTCAGACGTTACTTAGTTGAGATAGACTATAAACCTCTCTTCCAAATGCTAGCAGGGGTAGTTCTATTCGAAAGCGAAATTCGATTCGAATGCGAAATGCGATTCGAAAGCACATTCGAAATGTATAGAGTAGTTGGAATAGAACTCGAAAGCTAACGAATTTCCTTTCGAATCAAACTAAGTACAGAGTGGAGGCCCTGGTCTTGTTTTTTTTTTCAATTTTCTAACCGAACGGATGGGGCGTATGAGTAACCTTTTCTCAGGGCAAATTTATTATGGTAATAGCAGGGCGAATTCGGCAATATTCGCCTCGATTCGCTTTAGGTTTTTGTCCATCAGAATGTCAAACTCAAAGCCAAATATTTCTTTATTTGACATTCTTCTGTATTCTTCTGTACACGGCGAGTTAAAAACGAGAAGAAGAAGAAGCCAGCTGTCCACGTACCATTACCATATGAATGAATTTGCCTTGCTTTTTCTGATGAAGACAATGCATGAATTCCATTTAAATACCACATTAACAGTCCTATTCTGAGCGTTACCGGAAAATCACTTTACTGGTAATTCATGTTGCTGAAAATTGTTACCATCTTTTGAATTGGTATTCTGGCACTTCGACAGATACAAAATATCTTACAAAGACAAAAATATCAATAGTTAAAACAAATGACAATGATAGTATGCTTAGGATATAAATATGTATGTATGTACATAGTCATAAGAAAAAAACTGAAATTATTTATAACACTGTAGGGAGGTCAAAATATCACAGCGAAACGCCGAGACACCCCAATTCAATTTTTGGCTGTAGAATACGATGGCATTTACAGAAAGCCAAAGTTAGCTCTTGTTTTCGAGATATTTAGCAAAGAAGTTTCAGAGCTCTGAAGGTATTTTTTTTCCATCTATAAACTTTACTCAGGCTTGGAACCCTTTACTCGCATAAAAATTTTGACAGTTGTTCTTTCTTAATTGGGAAATTATAAATTCAATGCCGCATTTAGTTTTCCCAAATTGGCTCCGGTTTTCGAGATAACGGTATTTAAAAATTACCATCAATTTGGCATTTTTTGTTAATAACTCAGTCAGTTTATGAGATAGATTGCCAAAACTTTGTACGTGACAATACTTTAGTATTACCTTAACTATTTCTGAAAATAATTGAAATCGGATCACTATAACATATAGCTGCCATACAACCGATTTTTCAGATATGGACATTTTTGGGTATAACTTCGCTATTTAAATAGCTAAGGACATGCAACTTTGGAGAATTTGTACTCGCATTGGCCTTAATCTATTCCCTGAAAATCATCGAGATCGGGTCACTATAACATATAGCTGCCATACAGCTGATTGTTCAGATATATGGTTTTGCACTTTTATTTTTTTATAACTCCGAAAATAGTCATTCTGCGTGGAAAAGCAAGATAAACACTTTCATTCAAAATGAATAGGTGAACAATTTTCTCATATGCAATTTCTACGTATCTGCATCAGTTATTGCAGTTTTGTGCAACCAAGGGTAAAATCCCACCATAGGCATTTTTTCAAGCCCAATAACTCATATATCGTATTAAATGAATTAGATGATCTTTATATCGTCTTACAGAGAGTTAAAAGAACTATTATACAGTTTTTAAATGAAGAAAATATATGCATATTTGAGGATATCCATATCTGAAAATATCCATATCTGAAAAATCGGTTGTATGGCAGCTATATGTTATAGTGATCCGATTTCAATTATTTTCAGAAATAGTAAAGTTTTGGAAATCTATCTCATAAACTGACTGAGTTATTAACAAAAAATGCCAAATTGACGGTAATTTTTAAATACCGTTATCTCGAAAACCGGAGCCAATTTGGGAAAACTAAATGCGGCATTGAATTTAGAATGCCCCAATTAAGTAAGAACAACTGTCAGAATTTTTATGCGAGTAAAGGGTTCCAAGCCTGAGTAAAGTTTATAGATGGAAAAAAAATTACTTTCAGAGCTCTGAAACTTCTTCCTAAATATCTCGAAAACAAGAGCTAACTTTGACTTTCTGTAAATGCCATCGTATTCTACAGCCAAAAATTAAGTTGACGTGTTTCGGCGTTTCTCTGTGATATTTCAAAAGTTAAAAATTTACCTACAGTGTAATCGATATTTAATTATCAGTAGGGCAACCAAAAACTAGCACAAGCAAGTTTTTTTCTATGGCAGCTATCACATAATATGTTTAATTTAGGGTAGTTTTTAACAAAATTTATACATTCTGGCTTACTTTTAATAGAGCTAAAAATTTCCAAATTCATAATAAATGCTAATGTATGCTGATTACATTATATACAATGTAATAGGCTTGACAGAACCAGCGATAATCCGGAATATCTAGCTAATTCGGAGTTAACTTCAGAATTAACAGGAGGTAATCCGGAATATCGCTTGAGTTAGTCCTCAAAATGTTAGCGGATTGGGGCATTTTGTTACGCATTTTGTTGGCGAAAAATCTGTATTGTGAATGAAAGTGAAGAAAAAGAATAACCCAAGGCTGATCTAGAAAGGTAGGCGCATAGGCGGATTCAGAAATTTCCTATGTAATTTGTTATTGTAATTGGTAGAGTGGCCGCTGTGGTGCAGTGGGTAGAGGCTCGCCTGCTATGCCAGAGGTCTCGGGTTCAAATCCCAGTCCGGAGAGTTCTAATTAATTAAAAACTCAATTATTGGGTTTTTAAGAGCAGCAGTCACCTCTCGGCAGTGGGCGGCATACCCTCCGAGTGTATTTCTGCCATAAAAAGGCTTCTCACAAAAATGTATCCGCCGTTCGGTGCCGGCATAAAACTGTAGGTCCACCCAATTAGTAGTAAAAAACAAAAGGAGCACACCTCGAACTAGGAGAGCGGATCGGCCATAAAACTCGTCGGAGTTATAATAGCGCTATTATTATTATTAATTGGTAGAGTATAATGTCAAAATGATATCTCGCCTTGGTTGAAATCTGAATTGACTTGTGACTCGCACATTCCTATTGACCATGCTGTGAATTCGCTTTGATTTCGAAATTACACTCTACCTTTGGAAATAAAAAAAGTTTTTGAATTCGCCGCTGCGCCTATCTTCTTTCAGCTGTTTTGTTAATCCGCAATACTTGCCGTCTGTCAGGGTAAAATTTGAATTGAATTAATTATCGCTGCCGTCTGTCAAGCCTAATGTTACGGATTTTCTAGCTCCGTTCCTGCTCCGCTCCAAAAAATTTTGTTTGCTCTGGCTCCGCTCCTGGGTCCCAATTTTTTGTTTTTTTTTTTCTTCGTGCTCCGCTCTCGCTACCATTTTTTGGTTGTTGTGATCAGGAATGCAGTTTGTGGTCTTTTCTTACCAAACTGGTTTGAATTAAAATTTTAAGGATGTAATTTAATTTTATTCGTCTATGTTTTTTAAAACATGTACCTAAGATTTACATTTCGCTAACTTAGAGTGCAAATTGGCTAAGTTCCTTTCTTTCAAACTTTACAGGAGAGACAAAAAACAAAAACATGTCTAAGTGCCTATATAAAAAAAAAAATCTATTCATATAGATCAGGGATGGGCACATAAACACATTCAAACAATCTCCGAAAATTAGTGTGTGTTGGTGCGCCTACTGTAGGCAAAAGTGGAAAATGACAAACAATAATCAGTCTAGCCATGGGTAATGGCGCAATTTATTTGGCGCTGATACAATAACACCAGCGCCAACCGTGGCGCCGCGCACCGTTCTGGCGCAATAACACCTTTAGCGCAATTGCCATGGAATAATCGATAAATAACACTTGTTCGCTTCTTACTGTCTACTATACCCGTTTTAATTCTTTTGGCGCAATTCTGCTTACATACACGCTGGCAGAATAATTGTGTCACAATTAAATTTAATTTTAAAAATAATTTGCGTATATTTGTGAAAATATGCTGGCATCTCGTTTTTCGGCATCTTCATTATGAAATACGAGGGTCGGCTCCACCCTATTAAAAAGAAAGATTCCGGGTCCGGGCGCATTATATCGAAATTTCCCCTTACCATTTACCATGCGTAACAAAAATATACTATATGCTAATAAATATTTTATTTAATTTATTTTGTGTTATATTTTTCTCTCCTATTCACAGATAATGTCAATTTTGTCTTCTTTATTTTTGAAAGTAAAATATCAATACCCTTTCGTATTAGCGATGGTTCGGTATTGGCGTTAGCATACATAATTGTGACGGTGTCATATACGCTGTGCTGTTATTGGCTTTGTGGTGGTGCCATTTTACACTAGCGCTATATTGGTGCTGGTGTTCGCGCACGAAATTATATTGCAAAAGCGCATCATTGAGTTGGCGCTACATTGAGTTGGCGCTATACTGAGTTGGCGCTATACTGAGTTGGCGCTACATTGAGTTGGCGCTATATTGAGTTGGCGCATTTTCCAAATCGGAGTTAGCGCAATAACACCAGTGTTGGCCAGCGTTGCCGTTGAAAAAATTTCCTGGTGGCTAGATTTGATTTAATTTGTGGCTAAAAATGGCTAAAAAATTTGGTTCGTGGCTAAAAATGGTGGCTAAAAAATTTTGTTTCAAATTAGCATGTTTTAAATTTATTTTTCAAATTCAGGCACAAAAGTATTGCATACAATATAAGGAAAAAATCATAAATTTGTGTAGAAATAAAATATTCATACATACATAGTATGTACTTAACTATATAAAAAAAAATTAGATATCATATATCATTATGTTGTCATCACTAATTTAATCATTCTCTTCATAAATTAATTCTTTCTTCATTAATTTAATGAGATATTCTGTTATTTCAAATTCATTGCAACATTGTTTTACATTATTTAAGCATAATCTTATTATGTATTGTGGAACGATCTTCCGTCATCCCTTGTCAAGTTTGGTTTGGAGACAACTGCGCAGGCTGTGTCTCCAAACCAAACTTGACAAGGGATGACGGAAGATCGTTCCACAACACATCATATTCCTACCCTGTCGGAAAAACAAGCAACCAAAAAGTATTTACATAATCTTATTCATTAGGGAAAATGTTCTTTCCACTTCGGCGTTGCTAAGTGGTAGAAGTAGCAAACAATATACAAAGTCAGTTAGATTCTTATACGGACTTTCATGGACAGCCTACTATTCCACTAGCGAGTATCAACTGGCATTTTTCGATAGTTGCGTTACTTGTTTTTTTTTTAAACTTTTGTAAATCGATTTGTGCTAATCGCTGAATTGAATTAGCGTTACCACATCCTTCCTATGTGGAAAATTATGGTTCATTACAAGCGGTGGCTAGTGGCAAAACCGAAATTTTGGTGGCTAAAAAAACACGGCGGTGGCTAAATCTAGCCACAAAATGGCTAAAACGGCAACGCTGGTGTTGGTGCCATCGCAATTGCGCGGCGCAGCGCAGTGTTACCCATGCCTACATCAGTCCAGTGATGTGATACGTAGGGAAAATTCCCTACATGTAGGGATTTTAGTCGGAAAAAGTGACCGTAGGGAAAGAAGGACAGATTTTTATAAAATAGCTAAATGTAGGGATTTTTTGGCAAAGTCAAATCAAAATTTCAATTCAACTTTTTTTCACTTCAACACTGACTGTCGATCTGAATAATGAAAATGCTGCGAAGACGAGTTAAATCGCGAACCCTTCAATGACGTAATTGGAGAGGGAATACCGTATAGTGAACTATCTAATAACACGATACTTTTAATCAGGGCATCGGAGCAAAAGATTTTTTTGCTCTGGCTACGCTACGAATTTTTTTTTCCCTTACGACCAACTAGATGGTATTTTGTTGGTATTTCGTTTGGCTTTTTCAATATAGCTTGCTCGCTTACACCAACGCAAAACTGTATTTGACCATCTCCTTCACACAAAAAACCTTGTAGAATACCAGAAAAAACGTAGTGTCATATGGGCTAAAGCAAAGTATTTGACGCAATAACTTTTTTTTTATTATTTTTTAGAGAAATGCTGTACCTATGATAGTATCAATGAAATGTTTCGTTCCCTTAGAGCGCTTTCACATTACTCGGTGCGGTATCGGATCAACATTTTTTGTTTTTACCGAAAGTATACCGAAACCTTACTGACCACATGTATTTCAATTGGCACTTTCACATTAGTGTTGCATACATGAAATCGGAGCGGATTAATTTCGGTATACCGCAACGCGGTAAGACCGCTCAGTAAAATTTGAGGAATTACTGCATACATTTTTGCGGCGTGATAAAAGAAGAAGAACAAAGTCAGTAAAAAACTCGTTTCGGTAATAAATGTAGCAAGTTATAATGTCTTCGTCTTCACTAGAAGACATTATTGTTATTATTGAGTGATTTGTTGAAGTTAAACATTTTGTTTTGCAAATTTCGATGTGGGTTTCCTATTTTCTGCCGATTACGCACCGAAAGTATTCCCACAAGTATGAAAAACACAGCAACGCGGACTCGTTTCGGTAAGCTGAAAATACCGAGCAAAAAATGCCGATCCGATGTCGTACCGAGTAATGTGAAAAGGCCCTTACATATTTATATGCCTACGTCTACCTACCTATATATCGCACGTTTTATTCAATAGGGATTTAACTAAAAAAAAAAATTTTTTGGGAAAACGCAAACAAACTTTTAGAGCCTATACACACTTGCGACTCAATCGATTTAGTCGGGCTTTGATTTGCATGGGAATGTATGGGAGCATTCACACTACATTCAATTAGTCGAACAACTGAAACAGTTGGATTTGCATACAACAGCCCAATTCGCTTAATCGATTGAGTCGCAAGTGTGTATAGGCTCTTATAATTTCAAAGAGTTTCCTTCTACGGCTAACTACAAAATCACTTTTATTTCCGCCATTTTTATCGTTTTGAGTATTTTATAAGACTAGACTCAAAGGCATGACCCAGTTATTGAAATATATGACAAAACCCCAGAAATCGAAAATTTCGAGTTACATCCCTATTGCATAAAACGTGCGATATATATGTTACATACAACGCATTAATACATATATTTTTTTATTATAATAATTGTTCAAAACAGTAAATCATCAGTATTTTATTGTAATTTTTTTTGATTCCTTTGAGAGCCAGTGTGTATGCAATATGCAGTAGAACAGCCGATTTTCATTATTTAGTAAAAGAAAAAACGTTCATCTATTGCCGTGCGGTTTCTTCATTGTTCTAGCATGGAAATAACTAAAAAAAAGTGTAGGGAATTACGTAGGGAAAATTTGAAACAAGCGTAGGGAAAAGTGGAGATTTTTTTCTTGCTCTGTAGGGAATTTCCAAAAAAGTATCTACCATCACTGCATCACTGTGTAACCTAAATCAAACGCACGCCGTCAATTTACTGTCAAAAATTTCTCATGCCCATACAACTTGTATGGGAGTAACCGAAATTGAACGGCGTGCGTAAAAAGCAAATTCGACGCCCAATTTTTGTTTTGCGTGACAGTTGAAATTGAGCATTGTGGGTGATTGTTTGCAAAAAAATTGACACTTGCTTTTGATATCGTGTCTGTTAGGTACATATTCCACAAAATAACAAGATTTTCTCTGATTTTCTGTATTTTTCTATTTCTTTATCTGAACACGCACGCAAGTCAATTTCGGTTCAACGCATATGAAAAATTTGCGTGCGTGCGTTAAATTGACGACTTGCGTTTGATTTAGGTTACACAGTCAGTCTGCATGCAGATGTTAAGCGAGCAGGGTCATGCTGCGCACGCTTTGCGAAATTATGAAACAACGTACGTATACAAATACATACGTATGTTATATGCAAACTCTTCATAGTTTTGTTTGTTGTCTGGCATCTGCAAATAAAAGAAAATAATTTCAAGCGACGACCACTTGCTTTCACGACAGTCGAAGGCAAATTAATTATTTTTGCTAAGCGACGATCGCCTGGTCCCACCGTAAGCGCTCGTTTTACGCTCTTTATTTGTTTGTAGTAGTGACAATCGGTGTGTATACGTGTGAATCGCAAACAGCTGGTCTGTCCGCGAGCAAGAGGCTGCGCAACGCTGATATAGATAAATATTTTGGACCAATTTTCTGCGCCTTTTGGACCTAGCCAATTTGCGTAGCGCTGAATAACAATGAGTAGAAATATAAAAGGTATAACAGACCTGTTTAGCGTGGTGCCTAGTTATTTTTTTCTAGCGTTCTACATAAAACTACACTTTTACATAAAAGTGGACTTAGCCAATTTGCACTCTAGCGATATTGATATTTTTTTTTGTATTTTTTATGTGTAAAGAAAATGAGTTTAAATTAAAAAAAAATGTTAAAGCTAATTTAAAGTGCCGATTCTTTAAGTTTAGGGTAATTTTAAGGCGCAAAAAAAAGCATTTTTAAAACAGTTTTTTTTTTTGTTGCCCAAATATTACACATTACATTAACATAAAACCGTTTGAAGAGTTTGTAAATACCAGATATCACTATAAATGACTAATAAAGAAACAAAAAATGTACTTAGTAATATAATAACATATGAACATAAGTAGCTACATACATACAGTGAAATAAAATATAAGACTTATTATAGTTCAATTATATTTAACTAAAAATAACTAATTAAAATAGTTCAACTATTGAAACCCATTCGCATACTAATACAGAGATTCTAAATAACGTTTTTGTACATGTCAAAATATATCGAAACCCATACCTACTTTTAGCGCTAAGAATTATAATGTATAATTTTATGATACGGTAATTTAGAATGGCCGACATACATACATACATATGTATGTGAGATCCTGAGGTGAGCTGAGAGCATGAATGAATAGAACATGTTCAATCATGTCTTAATCTATGCTCAGAATTTTAACATTCCCAATATACAATATTTTACAGGCCTGCGTAATCATTATGTAGACTTAAGACAACATTTCAAATGTTAGTGTTAATAATAATTTATGTACATATGTATGTGCGTACCATATATTAGACAGAAAATAAAAATATTAATAGATTTAAAAATAATTTTTAAATTAAACACATCTAGTACATATGTTTGTATATTAGACAGAAAATTTGTGTGTTTGTAGTTTAACCAAAACATTACATGTGAATGTATATATCTGTATGTAAATTTGTAAAGCCTATAATCTAATTATTAGTAAACAAAATTTATTAACTGTTACATGGCATTCTTTTCTTGTTCCTCTTCAGCAGAGGTTGAATGTTTCCAATAATCGCGTGGTGCTCCAGGTCTAGCTCCGCTCCGGGAAAAAGCCGTATAGCATGCCTCCACATAACGTCGTTCGCTCTTTTTATCTGTATCCACTCTCTTAATCATCGTTCTACCTCGAAACCAGTGCCGAATCCCGGTAATTTCCATACAAAATAGTGAGAGCAAATAACGAATGAAATACGTTATTCGTTCTAAACACACCCGCCATCCCCGATAATATCGATGCCTTCTCTAATTTTATATCGCAAAATCTATCGAAATCTCACACAGATCAATAAGCAAACGCAAAAATGAACCCAGATACATACATTGAAGGGGGAAACTTTCTAATAATGTCACACGCCCCCAAAAAAACGACTTCTACCGGGAGGTAGGGGAGGGGAAGGGTGTTCTGAATCCGTAAAATTTAGGCGCCGGACGTACCTCGTTTTCGAGGAATTTATGGTTAAAGTTTAGTAACTCCATATAAATTCGATAGATAAAGAAAAAACTTTTGCGCAGAACACTTTTCTGCGTTGGCGGCCTTCGGCCGCGCTTATAACAAATAACCCTGGGCTACGCCATCCGTCCGGACGTGTGCCCTATCCGTGGCTACCGCCACGGTGATGTCCTTCTGCGTAGTACACCCTGTGAAGTCACTATTAGCAACATTTTTAATAAACGTGATTTTAACGCAATATTGTAAAATTTATTAAATACATTAGTAATATACGTGTTGTGACTAAAATAAAGAGTGAATTTTGTTTAGTAAATGAGGAATTGGGGTTGTTATTGGTAAAAATTTAACAACTTTAACAAATTCCAGGAAAACTAGCTACGTCCGGCGCCTAAATTTAACGGGTTCAGAACCAACTCCCCCTCCCCTACAACCCAGTAAAAGTCGTTTTTTTCGGGGCGTGTGACATTATTGGAAAGCCGACCCCATTGAAGAACAAAAATACGGAATATTAAACTGAACGATGATCAGCAACGTGAATACGGGTTATTTCGCGAGATTATTAGCTAAATTATTCGTTGGCAAATTAAGTTATGTGGAGACGGGCTTTTAGCTGTTTGCTTCGCACAGCTCCAGGGCCCTATATTGGACGCAAATCAGCTGTTCACAACCCATTGCTAATAAGATGGCAACACTAACCGTAATTCATTGTGACTTGCTACTAGCTTACAAGTAAGAAGAAGAAAATACAAACATATGTTTGTAAACAAATAATTAGTCTTTATAGAAAAGCGTACATTTTTTGAAGAAAAATAAAAAAATGGATAAAAATGAATCAACACAAACTGCAAATCCGCGAAGAAAAATACTAAATTTAGCTGTATCACAAATCCTAGCGGAAAAAGGCTTCGAAAGCGTAGACAAGGATTGCCTCGAAACGTTAACTGAAATGTTACAAAGTTGTAAGTGTTGCTTTTTTTTATTTTTATATAATAATAATTAATTATATATAAAACTCTGCTTAGCAAACTACCTTGCAAAAAATAACTTTCTATTTCAGTGATGGTAGAAGTTGGACAATCATCGCGCAGCTTTTGCGAACTCTCCGGTCGCAGCATACCCGTCGTGGGTGACGTGGTTGTGGCGCTTGTAAATATGGGTATCTCACTGGAAGGCATTGAAGCATTTGCCAAACGTGAAGGACGCCAAATTATACCAATGCCACCACAGGCATCACAACAAAAACAATTGAATTTATTGCAGGCGGGCACCAAATCTTCACATCCATCACATGTGCCCAACTATTTGCCGGCGCTGCCCGATCCGCATGCGTATGTGCGAACGCCGGTGAGTGAGATTTATTATTTACTTTCATTAATACTAATTACTATCTACAATTATAATTCCATTCAGACTCACAAGCAACCTGTCACTGAATACGAAGCCATACGTGAAAAGGCAGCTACACAGAAACGCGATGTTGAGAAGGCCTTGACGAAATTCCTATCGAAGACATCAGAAACGCATAGCCTTTTTGATAATGAAGATAACATGTTTCCGTGTAAGTAAAAAGAAAAACAGACAAACAATATTACAATTTAAGAAAATGATTATTATAACAACAATCACTGCAATATTTTACAGTGATCGCCTGTAAGCCCGCGTTCCCGCCCTATTTAGCCGCATTAAATCCCACCGATCAAGTGTTTGACTTTGAGGAGTTGGAATATCATTATTTAGTTGCGAATCGCACGGAGGATGTAACTTCGAAGGGTTAAATGAAAAGCTTATAAGCATAAAAATAGCGACAAACAAATTGATTTTCCGTTTTCTTCCTTTTACACATTTCAGATGACGATGAAAATGAAAGCGGAAACGAAGAGGATGGCGGCGAGGGTGAAAGCAAAAGTGAGAAAGAGACTAAGGCGGAAAATGATATCAAACCCAATTCTACGACGAATAAGGCAATACTAGAGAATCCAAACATCGATAATCCATATTTGCGTGCAGCAGCATTGCCAAAACGCGCCAAACCGGATGTAGGTTTGCTGGCAGCAGCAGCAGCGGCAGCAAGTTCAAGTGCAAGTGCAAGTGCAAATACTGCAACAACCACTAGTAGTAGTACCACTACTACTACGGTTACTACCGCTACTGTAAATTAATAGATTTCAATTATTATTTAAGTATAATTGTTTTAATGTTGAACGACCAATACCACAGTTTGTACACAATGCAAACTGATTTACAATGTGCATAAAGAAGTGTATGGAGTTTACAAATATTAATTTTGATATTTCTTGAGTTTGGTTTTGTGTGTGAGGTTTGTATATGTACATTAGAGTGCGTTTAAAATTCAAATTAACGATATTTTACTGTACCGCCCCCTAAATCTGTAGTAACATGGCCAAAGATATCACACATAAATTTTGGAACCGATTCGTGGCGGTTAAGGCGTGGCGCATTGAGGTCAAAGTTCAGAAAACTCTATGAAGGGTCAAAAAATCAAAATATTTTTTTTAATTATCTAATACCTAAAATTAATACTTCTATACCCAAGGATAACAAATATAAATTTTGGTTCCGATTGATGACGGTTTAGTGCTGTTTTAAGGGGGTCAATATTCAGATTGCCATAGAAGACTTACATTTTTAGTGTCGCATATGGTAATCTGAACTTTGACCCCCTTGAAACACCAGTAAAGCGTCATCAATCGGGACCAAAATTTATATTTGTTATCATTGGGTATAGAAGTATTAATTTTGGGTATTAGATAATTAAAAAAAATATTTTGATTTTTTGACCCTTCATAGAGTTTTCTAAACTTTGACCTCAATGCGCCACGCCTTAACCGCCACCAATCGGGACCAAAATTTATTTGTGATATCTTTGACCATGTTACTACAGATTGAGGGGGCGATACAGTCTTTTTATGAACTTTTAAATTTTTCATACAAATTAAAAGCACCCTAATGTACATGTATGCAAACATCATCTATTCCAGTGATCTCCACAAAGCCCTTATGGAAGCGCGGGCATCGGTACTTTGAAATAAAAATCATCGCCGGCAATAATATCAAAAAAATTGCGGCCGCCCACTTCCTTCATTATTAAAATTACACCCGAAAAATTTCGAAAATTTTATTTATTTTATATATTTTTTAATTTTTTTTTCATTTTTTATTATTTTTTTTTTTTAATTTTTTTTACTTTCTTCTCGGTCTTAAAAAAAACGAATAAATTTCACATAATTCAGGGACTGGTAATAGTGATCGAAATCGAAAATGTTCAAACAGCTATCAATCAATTTTTCTTTCGATTTTTATCATAGCAGCGTATTCTTTAATTTTTTATATTCTATCGATTTCTTCTGCAGATCGTGCTGGTGTTGTGCGTTTTTATATTTTTCATTATTAGCCCACGCTTTAATAATTAAAGTTTAAATTATAGCTAAAACAGCGGCATCTGATTGAATTAATCTCATTAGTAAATATGTTGCGTATTTTTAGGCACAAAGAAATTACCCATATGCATACAGGTGAAGCTAATAAAAGGGTGTTATAAAATATACATAGGTATATACGTACACACATACATATGTACATACACATATCACTATCGAATTTCGTATCAAATCTTAAATTTCAAATAAAAGATGGAATCAATTTCTCTGTGTGTGGGCGTCAACTCGCTCTCGCAAGCTTCTGCAGAAAATAAAAAAGAAAAATGGAAGCCAAAAATGGCATGTCCACATACCCAGTCGGAATTGGTTACTTTGAAAATTCAGGTTTCTTTAAATACTCTTAAAGGTGTTCAATATAATAAAATAAACTAACACCTAATTTTGTCTTCCAGGTCTGATAGTGAAAAAATTGTTTAGACCAAAATCAATTTCAAAATTATTCTTTTATAGGTCATTTTACATGAAATAATAGTAAATTTGTGGTGCTGTTCCCAATGGGTGTAGCATTAAACTTCGTTTGTAGGCGAGAGGATAGAATGCGCGGTCGCGGTGATTTTCGGCGCGCTTGCCTATGCTTAAGCGCGGCACAAAAACAAAAAGCGCGGAAGCGCGGTGGTATTGAAGACCCATGATCTTTTCTATAATCAACATTTTCGCTGTTGGGTATATTCGCAAATGCTTTGCATGTTTTGTTCTAATTATGATGACCTTACTTCTTTGGCAAATCAGTTATGCCTATGATTATTTAGGTATGCTTGTATAAAGTTTCTATATCCAACTGGCAAAGATATGACATGGTAGCTGCTGCTTGCTACTAATTCCTGTTTGCCTAATAGCTAGACGGGAATAATTCGCATTTTCTTAGCCTGTGTGGATCCGTATGAAATTCTTTTCGATATTGTAGAATTTGAGGAAAGAAGTCCCAAACCAACCTTGATTCATAATTTTGATGCACCAGGCGCACATAAAAAAAAAAGAAGCGCCGAATTAATTTTGCATACGTATATATGTATGTACATGTATTTGTTGTGATTGTTCTCCAAAAAAAAATTTTACTCGTTCCTTTTTTGCGAACGGTCAGCTGTTTTTTGTTTATGTTTTCAATTGGTTTTCAACGAGTCGCCGATTTGGCCAAAAATTACAATTCATTTGTGCAGTGAGCTTAAAAATAAATTATTTGCAAAATTGCTTAGTATAGAATGCTACATTTCTTAAAACAAACACGTAAATTTGTAAATTCTGCTGTAAGTAAATAGGCATTCCTTTGTTGTTGGGTCTAAATAGGGAAACGAGTCGGTTTTATGGCCAGTCAATTAATTCTGACTGCATTCCGTAGTACTGGACAACTTATGTATGGGGAAAACTTTCCAATAATGTCACACGCCCCCAAAAAGACGACTTCTACCGGGAGGTAGGGGAGAGGAAGGGTGTTTTTGTATTTGTTTTGTAAATGAGGAATTGGGGTTGTTATTGGTAAAAATTTAACAATTTTAACAAATTCCAGGAAAACTAGGTACGTCCGGCGCCTAAATTTAACTGATTCAGAACCTACTCCTCCTCCCCTACAACCCAGTAAAAGTCGTTTTTATCGGGGCCAACCCGAATCATTTTTATATATTATATAATATATAAAAATCAAGATTACAATCCCTCGTTTCTACTAAAAGCTTTTATATAGAAACTTACTAAAGAGAGACATTTCTTCAGGAACCCATTTGTATCGTTTTGGGCAATGAATCCTGCGACTTGGATTCTGCAGTATGTGCCATCACACTAGCCTATCACTACCACCAACAACAACAATGCGAACAAACAAACATAAACTCTACCGCCGGGCAGCAACAAAATTACCTACCCGTACTCAACATTCCACGTTGTGACTATCCACTAAAAACTGAAGTGAAATATGTTCTTGAACAGCATGAAATTCAGGAAGCATATCTCACATTTCGCGATGAGTTACGTGAAGAGTTCTTAGCACGTAGTAAATACATTTTAGTTGACCATCATGTAAGCCCTTTTGCGGCGCAATGCTTACAAGTATTCGATCATCGGGTGGTCGATGTAAAAGCTCAACTAACAAAAGATTGCCAAAAGCATATAGAATTAGTGGGCTCATGTGCAACGCTAATAGCTGAGCAGATGCTAAAAAAATTGATCACTGCGCAAGCTGAAGCTTTAGCCATTTATAAACCCATTCTTCAGATGCTGCGTAATACAATTGTATTGGATACGGTGAATTTTAGTGCAGAAGCAAATCGTGCAACACCCAAGGACATTGCCGTCTGCGCTAAGCTTGAAGAGTGGCTAAGAAAGTTGCTAGCGGTACCCAAAGAACGTGCCCAGCTGTTTGATGAGCTTGTAGCAGCACGCGCCGATATAAGCAGCTTAACAGCATCACAACTTTTACGCAAAGATCTCAAAATACTAACAAATGCCAGCGATGTCAGCGTAACAATTGCATTACCAGGTTTCCCAATGCTAGTGCAGCAATTCGTGCAAATGCAGGATGCTGCCGCAGCCGTACAGGAATTTGCAAAGCAAATTAATGCTTCGATTGTAATCCTCATGGGTATGCTTGTGACCGAAGGCAAAGTGCAACGTGACTTGGGTTTCATAGATGTGCGTGGAGCAAGTGAATTATGCGAACAGATACGCCAAAAACTGCTGGTGAGCACTGAACCAGCGTTAGATTTGGTGGAATATGAAAATATTGATTTTCTTAAAGGGCACTTTTACAAAATGAATAATGTGAATGTGACACGAAAACACATTTTACCTGTGGCAAAGCAATTACTTGATCAGTGGAAGAGTTGATGTAGACAATTGCAGTTCTACGAAGGAAAGAATGCAGTTTTGGAAAATTTGTTGTGAAATTTAATAATTTTGGTTTATTGATAAGTAATAAACTCGGGTATTAAACAAGCGATAGCACAAGATTTTTCCCTTTTTTTATATACAAACATACATAGGTATGCATGTGGATAACTTTGTTTTTTAACCACGGGAAAATTCAACCTTGCAGTAAATCTCTAATCATGTTCAAACATTAAACACCGCCTTGGGCACCACCATTATCCCCATCATCAGCCTCGCCCATAGCATCATCGTCACCATCCAGCGCTAAATCTTCCAACATCTCTGCCAACGTTATCTGCGGCACACCATCGCCATTGCCCTGCGATGACGTCCTAGCCTTATTGTCATCACTATCCACCGGCAATTGTTTCTTCGGATCACGATATATATTAATCTGTCGACGATATTCAACATCCTCTTCCAAATCTTCCAGGAATTCAGTAAAGTCATGTTTACTACGCTCATCTGTCGCCTCCTCGGCCAAATGACGCAACTTCCAATAACGTTTATTTGCACGCGTCTGACGATCGGCATAACATTTGCGCACCAATATAACATCCGGTATTTGATCGGGATTTAGTTTCTCGAATTCCGTATTATTCAAATTTGCCTCACCGAAATTGTAGCCCATCACTGAATCGCCCACTTTCAGCACATGCCCCAAATGCGTACGCGTATGTATCGTATTATCGTTGATGCCCAATTCCGATGAGCGCACAACCCAAACATCAGACAAAACATGCCGAACTGAGATATGCCCTTGACCGGGTATATGCTT
Organism: Urophora cardui; assembly: GCA_960531455.1. Classification (NCBI taxonomy): domain Eukaryota; kingdom Metazoa; phylum Arthropoda; class Insecta; order Diptera; family Tephritidae; genus Urophora; species Urophora cardui. The sequence continues at coordinate 16,104,875 of OY482671.1, read as the reverse complement.
ACGATCCTTCTGCAAAATTGGTTCGATGTCCATCACCACATATTCTACCAACTGCTTTGGATCGCAGAGCGCTTCAAAGGGATTACGGTAATAAACCTGACCAGATAGCTCGCATATTTGTGCGCTCATTGGGTCGATTAGATGTATGCCGGTGGCCACTTTATATACCAAGCAAATGGGTGCAAGATTGCCCAATTGTTGACGTAACTTCTTCGAAAGGCATACAGCACTATCCTTGGACAGTGGCGCTATTTCCACACACCACGTATGTTTATAGTTGTAATTGTTGCTATGTATATCATGCGATATTAAACGCTTGGATGTTGATATCTTTACAGGCACCGTATACTGCAAGAATTCAATCATTTTCCTAGCATGATTGAAATTGGAATAGTAAAAATCCAAACCGCCATGCAACGGCTTAATGCCCAAGGTATTCTCATGTGCCTTATGCTTCAATATCAATTGTTCCAAATAGTAGAATGTCTTCTTGTTTTCCGCTCGTTGACGCACCTGCACCAAACATTGCCAAAAATCTCTCGCTTCGGTGCGATGACAATCATCGCACATTTGATTTTGCACAGTAAACTCAACGATGAACACCTGTTGCAGCACTGTTCCGCCGCTTACTTCCCCATGCACAGTCAATTTGACTTTTATTCGCTTCGAATGTGGCTCTGTCCATACAAAACCAGCATCGACCAACTTAACTTCCTTCAAACCTTTCAGCTTACGCAAACACAACGCTAGCAACTCGCGCGATTCTAGTGCCGCCGAAACCCATTCACCTGGCGGTTGTAGGTAACGTTCACAATTACGACAGAAATGCAGCACCGCTTGCTTTGGTATATTTTCGGTGATGTCTACATGTTTGCGCAAGCAGGTAACACACATATTTGAGGGATTTGGTTCAATTGGCACGCCACATTCGCAACATAGAATCATTGCCGTCTTGGTTGGCAGGGTATTGGGTTCTATGTACTCCATATTTTGATTTGTGTTTATGGTTGTTGTTGTTAAATGGGTATTGGTGCTAAATTAGCTTTGCTAATACTTGTATTAGTTTTTGTATATATTAGCGATATTGCTGGTGAAGTTTTAATAGCACTTTTTCAGGTATTTATTTCGCAAAACAGTAAACTTTTGTTGTGAAACACGTGCCAAAAATAAATTTTCCGATTGCCAGTGCGTCAAATACAAATGACAGCTAAGCCAGCGTTGCCGTTTTAAATTCTTGAGATTACCCAAAAAAATATTCAAATTGCCCCTAATTGCCCAAAATTCCCCATACAAATTTTCAAATTACACTACCCGACAAAATTTCAAAATTTTTGATATCCTAGACATTTTATACATCTTATATTTAACTTATTTTTTGCATAAAAACAAATCCTTTGTCCGCCATAATTCCGTCACTTAACGTCGATTTTATGTGGAGTTGGAAAGGGTATTTCATCCTCTCAAAATGAAATGAAATAACATAAAACTCAAGACGGTAATGGCGGAGATATTGACAGATTAGTAATACTCCTTTTCTTCTTAGCGCGAAAACTGAAATTTCAAAATATCTCGAAAACTGTTCTACTTTTGAACCATTCGATTACATATCTGGAATCAGAAGGAATACGTAGGAATCAAATAATAAGTGTCGAGGATATTTTTTTGTCGGGTAGTGTTATCAAGAGATTTCCAATACACAAATATTTTCAAATTTATTTTACTTTATAACGGTTTGTATTTTTAAATTCATGTGCATGTATATGTGAGGTTAAAAAAAGTTATAAAAAACATAAAACAAGTAAGAGAGAAATGAAACATTAAATAGTCCGATTTTCTTAAATTTATAGGTACCTCCAATTCTGTGGGTTGTTTATGCAAATATTTATAAAAAAATATTGTAATCATCTTAGCAATTTAAGTGGAGAAGTTTTACCCCAAAATGTATGGTTGGTTGTAGGGGAGCTATATGTTATAATGGTCCAATTTGGCCGATTCCGACAAATGATCAGCGTATCTTAACAACTGAGGAACTAGCTCATGATTCTGATAATATCGGTATATATTTTGGTGGGTCTAATTTTTCTCCTTCTAGTTATAATGCCATTTCATGTTCATGAAAGGTATAAAATTTGCTTATTTTTTTCCTAGCTAACTTTTTACTTTAATGGGCTTATGAAATTTGCTTGTAATCCAAGATTAAATAAATGCTGCAAAAACTCATGCACACTTTCACACAATGAAAATAATTAATTTTTTTATAGGTATGTATTATTATTCATATAAAACTATTAAAAGGCGAATTCCCCAAAATTCCCCAAATCATAGCCTCCCCAAAAATTACCCAAATATTAAAAAAATCCCCAAATTTGGGGAATTACCCACAAAACGGCAACGCTGAGCTAAACAGCAAAAACGTTATCTTTGGCAAAAACAATTCGGTCTGCGTTGCCAACTATTGTTTAAAACGAAGTATTGCCGACTATTGTGAAATGTTAGCTAGTGATGGAAAACATGATGGAACCGGTTTTCATTAAAATATGAGAAACAAAATAAAATAGCATTTAACCATTGTATAAAGTGACGTTTTCACTGGTCACATATTATTTTTTCTGAATACCGTTCTTAACCCTTATGTCGTTTATAGCTTTTTCCATTTAACTAAGGGTACAGCCAAGCGACGCAAGAAAGTAGTTTCAGAAAGTGAAAAATTCATCTTTTTGTTTTTGTTACTTTTAAAAAACAATTACAAGAATTTGAATTTTTCATTCATCTGTAAGTACTTTCCTGCGCCGTCTGGCTGTATCCTAATAATAATATAATGCGCCAGCGCTGTTATAACTCTGACCAGCTTCTCTACCAATTCGAGGTGTGCTCCTTGATTTTTTGATTTTCCTACTAATTGCGTGGACCTACAGTTTTATGCCGGCCGCGGATGGCGAATGCATTTTTTGTGAGGAGCTTTTTCGTGGGAGAAATACACTCTGAGGGTTTGCCGCCCACTGCCGAGAGATCATCGCTATTCCTAAAAATCCAATAATTTTAATTAATTAGAAAAATTTGTTTAGTGTTTGTCCGGACTGGGGTTAGAAACGGAGACCTCTGGTATAGCAAGCGAGCACTCTACCCACTGCACCACAGCGGCCACTCCATTTAACTAATCTGGAATTAAATTATTATATTTTACAATATTACACTTTATTTTTCTTATTACTTTTATAACAATTTCATAATTTTTTTTTATTTAATAAGTAATAACAATTTCATTTGCACTGCAAAAAGTTAATGTACATCTCATATTTGGCGCATAGGTACTAATTAATTAAATGGCATTTTGGATTTTCTTACATGATCTGACTATAGTAAGTATAACTTAAATAAGCTCAACAATTGTATGTTTGTATGTTGTTTTAAAAAACTTCAGACTTAGCTGGATTATATGTATATTGTAATATAAAGTAACGAAATGTTGCAAAAAGACATGATGGTCAAATTAGCTGTTTCGCAAAATATGAACAAATTACGATCATTTTTATTTGTTTTTTAACTTTGTATTTTCGAGTGTACTAGCAACCAGACCTGTTAATTTCCGATTAGGATTAGTAATCAATTAAATTCTTTTGTTTTTTAATTGGTAATCATTATTTTAATTCTTTTGCAGAAAAAAAAAGTAATTTTAATGATTACCATTAAAAAAAATCAAAAAAAAAAATCAAAAAAAAAATCAAAAATAATCATAAAAAATCAAAAATAATCAAAAATAATCAAAATAATCAAAAAAAATCAAAAATAATCATAAAAAATCAAAAATAATCATTATTATTTTTGATTTTTAGGATAAGGACAGGGAAGAGCGAATAAATAATTTTGATTATCTATTTGCAGCATAGGAATTATTAGGAAATAGACTACTGCTGTATTATGTAGTAGTCATGCGAAGCCGCATACAAATTCCCAAATAGTCCTATTTGAGGAAAAATGGGTATGTCGTGAACGCATCTGAACGTCCTTCACTTTATATGGAAAAGAAGATCGCGGGTTTGTATCATTGTTCCGCGATGCTTAGATAATTTGTTTACAGGAAATGTTTATCCAGATATGATTAATCCGAGATAATTCACTCAGTTTTTACTAAGGATTAATGTTATATATTCCTTAATATTTTAAAAATTAAAAATGAATTAGCTAATACAAGAAATATACGGTATCAAGTATCGCGCGATTTTTGATTCCAATTTTCTTTTTTTTTAAATATGGTGTATTATTATTAGGAAATGCGCCGCAGATATTTATTTATCTATATATATAAATACCTAATTAAACTAAGCCTCTCTGTCTCAGTAATAAACAGAGAGGCTTTGTTAAATGGAATATTATTTAAAAGAAGTGGCCGAGTTTCTACATCTAGGTACCTTTATATATATATATAGATAAATATATCTGCGGCGCATTTTCCAATAATAAAACACCAATCGCGCGCCCGCGGGCGTTATTTCCACGGTCGTTATTTCACGGCACCATGTAAAAGGGAAGAGGATGTATGACAAAATTCAGATGTGAAAACGACACTTTGGTAAATGTCAAAAGTGACCACAATAATGTTGCCGTATGTTATAACCCAAAGAAGTTGCCATATTTAATAAGAAAGTGATTTCTCAACACAAACTATTGTACAAAAATGTGTATGCCTCTCTGAACACATACACTTTTTTTGTTTACTTTTTTAAGAGGAGGAAGCATTTAAAGCATTTACCCTGTCAGTGTGGGACTTTACCCACACTAAACCTGCTGTCGTCGTACCGAACCCCCCTTCCCCACGGTACTATCTAGATACCGTCGGGAGGTTGGTTGAGCACCAGGCTTTAAGTCCGTAATCGTCGCGTTATTGCGCTCAGTATGCCATAAAAGGCTACAAGCATACCTGCATACGTACAAGTGTGCATCTTTCTTTACAACAATGTTGATAAACATAAAAAAAATCAAAAAAAAAATCATAAAAAAATTAAAAAAATGAAAAATCATCATAAATAATCAAAATTAATCAAAAACAATCAAAATAATTTTTTTTGATTATTTTTGATTTTTTATGATTATTTTTCATTTTTTTTTATTTTTTATGATTTTTTTTTGATTTTTTTTAATGGTGATTGCAAAACAATCATTAAAATTAGAAAACAATGGGTAATCAATCATTAAATAGATACCTGAAAAAATAATCAATCAAACCGGTAATGATTACGATTAATAATCATTATTTAACAGGTTTGCTAGCAACATGACATTTCTGAAACTGAGTAAAATGGCTTAAGGCCAAAGATAAAATTAACAAAAAAAAAAAGTTTATACAAAAACTTTTGCCGCCCCCAGCTGTATGTAGTATACGTATGTATGTATTAACAAAATATAAGTGTTTTGTACCACGCTCAAGTCTATTGTGTTGGCGAAAATTCGGTAGGTGCCAAAATTCGTGTGTGCATATCCTTGATGAGTGGCACAGTATAAGCGACACATTCATCCCAGCCGGGTGAACGCCAAGCGGCCTCACGTGTCTCCTTGCGGTCTAATAGGGACTTGTAGCCTAAATGAGGGCAAATAATGGATAATTAATGATTGGTTGCTAATAAAAACAAAGTTTAGTTCAAAACCTACACCAAATATGATGTACATTGTAAAGGCGTCCCACTTGCGAGAAGAAACCGGCAAAAGCTTCATTGTTATGTTTACGGAAGTTAATAGCACGTGCCCAATTGTTGCCCCATTCAATCATAGTGCCGGGTTTTAAGCGATATGAACTACAAAGACGTAAAGGAAACAATTACTTTAGTTAATATAATACATATCGTCATTTAAAGTGCATTTTCGCGTAGGAGACATTTTTGTTTCCTTTTTTATACTAAGTTGATGTTTTAGCTAACAAACTGATCTATGTAACTATTTAAATTTAAGTTTGTACGCAGAAATAAGTAACGGGTTTGAAATAGTTTTTATGCTCTCCTGTAAAATTCAACCACCGTCCACTATGCGAAAATGCAAATGCCTCTTACGCAAAAATGCGCTTTAAACGACGATATGTATGTTTGTATGTATATCGTCGATGCTTTGCAAAGCTGTCCACAAACACTTGCAATAGCGCCTATTTTACATTTGTAGTAAAAATGAAATTTGGACACCTTGAGCGACAGACATCGTTGGCAACTTTTCCATCTCCACTCACCGCATCTCGTAGATATGTTTGCCAGGACGAAACTCTATCTTCGGCCAATAACTGAACGCTAACAAATATTGTAAATGACGTGAACGTAAGAACTTGATGCGTTCATTCATAAGACTCACATACTCCTATTAAATAGACACAAAATTAAAAAATTAAAAAAAAAAAACTTTGCAGCTTCTTAACACCTCATCATTCCACAAGTCCTCTTTGGCAATATCAATCTTCTCAAAACCGCCTGTATATTTCCATAAATGCAAGCACTGATCCATATCACCAACATGCACCTTCCAAGAAGCAACCAAATTGCATGATAAATTCGCCTTTTTCTCATTTACCAATTGTACAGAGGTTTTGCTGCAAAGTTGAAGGAAACACATTTCTTTTTTGTAAATTTTGCATTGAAAAAGAAAAAAAGCTTTAATAGGTAAACTTACTAATTTTTCAAATAATCCTCCATATAACCGGGACGTACATTGTGCGTATGCAAGGCATAAATAATCTCTTTATCACTTAACATGCGACTGTGCGATTCCTTGGTTGGCTCAATTTTCCGCACCAACAATTTGGAAAACCATGAATCGGCTTCGCTAAGTGGCGCTGAGGTAGCAATGGGGCTGTGTAGGAAAGAAAGGAAAATGAAAAATGCAATATACATATGTACATAAATACATACATATCTATGTATATACGCACGATATAATTTTGCGCTTACCGTACTGCTGTATTATTGATAACATTCATTAAATTCCTTAATTTAATCATTTTGCTTTTTTGGCTTCTTTGTTATAGTCGGTTAAGGTCTGTAAGACAAAAATAAAATAAGACATTGATTTGAAAAAATGATTAGATTTATTGTTATCTTTTAGCTTGAATATTGCATAGTTTGTCGGGCATGAATACATGGTACATATATGTATGTACATACTATGTACGTATGTATATCGTTTACATATAAATATACATATGTACATCCATACAAACGTAAGACCGGCAACACATCAAAACAACAATTAATGACAATATACATACATAAAACAAAATTGCAACGCAAGCAAGCGAAAATTTTCAACTGATCAGCTGCAAGGCTACCAGTAGCCCTTCCGCCCACCTGTGTGCTTTAAAAGAACAACTATATACCTATATACATATGTATGCAAGTGTTTATGCACACTAGTATGTAAATGTTGAGAGGCACGGCATAAAAAAGCGAAAATTAATTCCTACTTTTGTGTACATATGTACAAATGTATATACATATGTACATAAATACATACATATGTACATATATCGTTGTTTTGGTTTGCTTGCTCGCTGCTCCACTTGGCTATTTTAGTCAACGCAAAAGTATGTATATTTTTGTATACGCGAGAGCACAAATGCAAATCAGCAGATGTTTGTATGGACATCCATGCATACCTACCCATATCATCGTTTAAACTTCATAACCGCCTAAATAAAATTTTTACAACCGCCTATGACAAAATTGAGGTTTGATAAAACTTTTATTCTTGGCGCCCAGCTCTATCGATACTACACCTTTTTCAGTTGAAATTCAGAAAGTTCCAATTGATATTCAGAATTTCCATTTGAAATTCAGAAAATTACAATTGAAATTCAGAATTTCCATTTGAAATTCAGAAAGTTACAATTGAAATTCAGAAATTCCATTTGAAATTCAGAAAATTGCACTTGAAATTCAGAAAATTACAATTGAAATTCAGAAAATTACATTTGAAATTCAGAAAATTCCATTTGAAATTCGGAAAATTACATTTGAAATTCAGAAACCTCCTCACAGTACTCAAGAAGTAGAGTAGATAGAGAGAGCCTAGATACCCGGGTATCGAGCAATTCGAACTGATCGTTTTTGTTTGAAGCCGACCACAAATTTTGTCTTGGGGAAGCTCTATACTTCCCCCGAATGCCCTTCTCAGTTCTGAAGTTGTTGTTGTTGTTGTTATAGCAGTACTAAGCCCTGCTTAGTCGGTCCATCTGTCTACCAAGAGGGTAGGCCTTAGATTAAGGAACCACGGTCCGAGAAAAATGACTTTTTTAGGGAGGTAGAGGGCCTCTCACAGATCTCAAAACTAAAATCAAAACCTGCCGGAGGCTTATAGTTCACGAGATATTTGTTGGTAGTTTATTGGTAGTGTGATGGGTCCATAGATGTTACCCCAGAAAGAGAATTCTGCCGGCTGAGGGTTATTTTGTTGAAGCGCGGCCGAAGGCCGCCAACGCAAAAGGTGTTCTGCACACAAATATACATAGTGCGTGTTTTTATAAGTGTCTTCATACGGTAATACTGCACAGTTTTGGGGTTTTGTTTTGTAAATTTTACAACTGACAAATATCTCCGGTCGACGGGACTTTTGGATTTTGAATAAGCAGGACCTCCTATACAACTCCCGACAAGTCCTTTTTTTCAACGCTTGGTAGACTGTTGGAAAATTTTCCCTTATAGATTGTCGTCAGGCTCACTTAACGGGAGGCCCAGGAATGAGGCAGCATTTTTTGGGCTAGTCCATAGGGACAGAGTTTGGCGTCAAAAGTAAAATTTTAATTTTTGGCGCTAACGTCGGTTATGAATGTTTCACTTAGGTGGTTACTAGGTTAAAACGACGATATGCAAATACATCCCAAACGTAAATTCACTTCTGACGGGTTTCATACAAGGATATCGCTATATATATACATATAAGAATGTATGTATACATATGTATATTAAATTGGTGATAAAATATTCATATTCCTCTTATCACTAAGCGGCTGAGGATACCGATGTTCTGCTACAACAACGTACAATAGATGTACATATGTATGTATGTGCACCATTCGTCTCAATTCTAAATGCCTAAAGTCACCTTCCCTCTACAAGTTTATATACAAAACATATGTATATATGTAGGTATTTAGTCACCTTAAAAAAAAACAAAAATTTATCTAATTCTTTTATTGCAAATAGCTAATTACCTCTTCCTTTTAGAGCACACAAATATGAAAGGCAACAAAAGGTCGTTATGCGGGTAACACCAACCAAACAGCAGCAGCAGCAATTAATTTGCAAACACAAACGATACCGTTGCATAAAACTTAAAGTAAAATATCAGAAATGAACTGAAAAAATTATGAAAAATTAAACAACTGCATATAAATTTTTTTCTGCTTTATGAGATCGCTCCACTTTTTTCGCTAGTCCAAAAAATTATTTTTTACTTTTTTAACTCCCACTAAATTTCTCATTGGGCGAGTTTACGCCAAAATCAAAAATCAAATCAGTGACCAAATCTCTGCTATTGCTTTTCTATGAGAGGCTGGAGAGCACACTGAGAGCAACTGAGTAATTTCAATTTTGACCATGATTTCGCCTCGGGCGTGATCAAATGGAATTATTGTATGTACTCCCTTTATTTAATGCCAAAACTGCAAAAAAGGAATGAAAATGTATAGATAAAATATAAACTTGTGAAAGAAGCACTCTGTTGGTTTGATTTCTGCGAAACACTCCATCGGTCAAAGAGAGTAAAGGCCTTTGGCATCTTACAATCTGGATTGTCAGTTTGAGTGTTTTTCTGAGTGAGTTAGTCAAATTTGAGTTTTTTTTTGTGTGTGTTAGTGCAATCGGCAGCCGTCGTACTGCACGTACTTGTTGTCGGCTCGCGGCGACGAAAATCAAAAATTTTTGATATTTGCGTCAATCACCCGACACTCACACATATACACTTCCTCTCAAACCAGGTTGTAAGTTGGCAAGGACCATACAAATCGAAAAATTAGAGAAAAAGAGTATTTGACCATGTTGATATTAGTTTCGGCGTAAACTTGGCGATTGGGGTTAAATACGATCAGCTGTTTTTGTTTGTGTCGCGGTCGCGTTCCCAATCGCCTTTAGCTAAGTTCCCGTGGCAGTGATCCAGATCCGGATACAAATTTTGCAAGCAAATGTGACAATTTTGTGATCCTGGTATTTATCTGGATCAAAACAACCTATTACAATCTATACGGATCCCAAATTGATACAGATAAACGCCAGGATCACAGAATTCTTGTTGCATTTGCATGCAAACTTCTTATCCGGATCTGGATCACTGCCACGGGAACTCGCCTGTTGTATTTGTTTTCTTTTGTACAGGGCTTCGGAGGGAACTGAGCTGTAGCTGAGCTCAATTCATTGGCTAGAGCGTAACTGGTACTGTAGCTAAAAATCACTAGCGCCTTAAATATATATTTGCAAATATGTATAAATATGATGTCCAAGACATCTGCAAAAATTCATCACAATTTAAGAAAAGGTATACCAGTCGACACGTCCTGACCCATAAAACAGGGTTGCTACTAAGGAAAATTTTATATTAGCGATGTGGCAGTGGGCAGTGAGGTTTTAGAAATCAGCTGATGCGTCTAAAAATCAGCTGCTTTCGAAAAACGATCGCGACAAAAAAAAAAACTTGCTACGAAACCCTGGTTTTTGTACAACTGTTTGCAGTGTTGCCAGAAAAAATTGCTAGGTAATTCCTCAAAACAAATGAGAAATCCTCAAAATCCGAAATACTCACAAATTTTTAATTACTATTACTATGACAAATGGAAGGGAGAACATCCCCCATAAAAGGTTTGAAAGGTATTGAACATGGCTGTTGACCATAGATGTACTTATTATGAGGTTGGCTCCCCATATATGGGTCAAAGTGTGAACCTGGATAACCCCGGAATATTTCTGACCAATATTGGTATCAAATGAAAGGTGTTCACCAGTGCTGAAATAGAGAGCTCTATTCAGTATGATTTTTATGCCGAGTAATCAGTTATGGATGAAAAAGTTGACTCGGATGTCCAGGAATGTTTTTAAGCAATATTGGTATCAAATGAAAAGTGAAAATCAGAGCTACAATATAGATCTCTCTTCGATGTTATGCTAACCTGGTTTCGGAGGGAAACGGAAATGAAAATGGACGGAAAAGGAGAGGGGAAAAACAAACAAAAATGGAATGGGGGGTGTAGTTGAGAGAGAGGTGGTAGTACAGGGAAGGGGAGAAGGAATAAGAGGGGAGAGGGAGAAAGGATAGAAGTGGTAAGGGAGAGGAGTAGAGAATGTCAATAACAAAGGGAAGGAAGGGGAAATGTGACGGGAAACGGAAAATAAAACGAATACGGAAGTGAAAGGCAAGGGGAAAGATAAAGGAAATAGTAGAGTGAGTGGGAGACTAAAGGGCATGAAGAGGAGCGAACATTTGGAAAGAAAAATATGTTCCTTCATTTGTTTTGTAACTAATTTGATTTTGTTGAGGCCTGTAAGCTGAGGAAAGCTCGGTCATCCAGGCACTTTCATTTGTTGTTAAGTGTGCCGTCGCTTGAATAATGAAACAGCGTATACTGAAAAGTACAGTTTCGAGAAAAGCGAGTTTAAAGATTTTCAAACTTAGAAACCAACTTCAGAATTTAAATTTCACCGTTTTCACTGAAAATATTGCCATTTTAAATCGACCATACATTTCACTGATTTATTCGTTATTATTACACACAGAAATACGGGTGGTATTTACAGAGTTATTCAATTTTCTGCCATTTTCTGAATTCATAGTAAGAAGTAAGTTTCTATCACGTGTACTGTGCTACACGCAGTTTTTTTCATATGTATGTATGACATTTTACTTACCTTGTCATGTTTCTTCCTTAATTCAATGTTGGAATTCGATACACCATTATTATATTAAACACAATTTTTATGTTGAAATATTTTCATTTAATTCATTTTTATTTATAGCTCAGTAGGAAAAGATAGTTTCATATATAATTAAATTCGAATATTTTTTACAGTTATTATATGTATATTCACAGTTATTAAATAAATTAAACATAAAATCATTCCTTATCAAAGATAAAAGAGTAATTGGATGATACAGACAAAAACGAAATTAAAATTTAATTAATAATTAATTATTTAAACGTTTGCATTGCTCTGAAACGCATATAATTTTAACACTTGCTTGCTAAGTATTATTTTAGCGATTATTCGGTTTTCATTACTTTTTACATTATAAAATTATAAATTAGCTGTATAGCCATAGCGGCAAAGGCCTTAGGCTAGTAAATCGAATTTATTCAAATTAATTGGCTTATAACAATGATACCTTACGCTTAGCTATACTATATTATACATGTATAGGAGTTTGTGTGTGTGTGTGTGTGTGGTAAAATTACGTCCATGTCTTTATTAAGTTTGACTTTTAAATAATTCATGCTGCGCCTAAACTAGTATATCTATGCTAAAAATGCAAAAGTCTTAGCTCTATCTATAATAAGTAATTATTTTAACACACAGAAATGCTAATTCATGTGTATATTAATAATTAATGCAACAAGTATAAAATAATTCACCTCAATTTGAAGCAAAAGAGGTATTCACCACACATACGCAATCACCATTATATTCAGGTTTCTTCTTACGTAAAAAATCATCATTGCTTATCTCATTTATTTACACGCTTCCTTCTTTCACTCTCACTCTCTCATCTACATGTACCTTATTTTGTGACTGGCCGGGCAAGGTTTTATCACTTTGCGCTCCATCGGCGCCGCCGCTTTGCGGTACTTTGTCATATCTGTTGGTGCCACAACAACGCGCGGTGATATGTTGTACAACAATTTAAATTTTGATATATTCACACGCGTCTCCATTGCATCGCCTGCAGCAATTTTGATAAATATTTTACTCAAATCCATTGGTGCCGCTTTCTTGCCGTAAAAACTATACGGTTGCAGCAACAATTCTGACTCGCTTGTTTCTACTCGCTCTACATCCAACTCTACAACGGATTCATTGTCGCTTACGCTGCCGAAATTGAATGGATCATCATGATCGTATGGCTTCATACTACTAGACGGCGCCGGTAAATTAATAACTGTTTTTTGTATCTTACGCTTTTTGCCGCTGGGCAATAGGAGAGACATGTCGCTGGTTGGTGATGGTATGGCAAAAGGCGATAAGTTGGCGGCGCTGTCATCACGGCGACCCAGTGCAACTGTGCTACGTCTTTTCATGATTTTCTGTGGAATGCCAGTCGCTGCACCGACACCACCACCACCACGCAACGGTTTGGCATAGTTGCCAGCCAGCTGTAAAGCGGCCGCTGTCGAAGCGGATGCTGTCTCAGCTGATGCTGGTGATGTTGCGCCACCGTTTTCTGCCAATTTCGCCTCAATCGATTTGCGCGCAACTAAACGTCCCAGCGAGAGACGCGGTATTGGCGGTTGTTGCGAGGTTTTCTTTATTTCATCATATAACAGTTTTACATTATTATTACTGTACACGCTGAAGCATTGCGTTAAACGTATATTGTATAAGTCCACAGTTAGACCATTGGGAAATATCAGCTGCAGCTGCTGCAGATATTTACTGATATCCGCGAATGTGTAGATGTCACCAAATTTCTTGATCTCCTCACGATGATCCGAATAGCAATGTTGCATGTAGCCGTTGAAGGTGGTTTGCGGTTGACTACAATAGTAGCAACGTTTAAAACCGCCATAGTGATCGATCATGTGTCGCAGCACTATCATTTCCTGCTGTGACGCATACTGACACACCGGACACGCGTAGATTAGTGTGTTTTTTAATTTTTGCGATTTCACTTCGCTGCAGGCATTCTGCGTTGCCGAATGAACGAGTTTGGTATGTGCTGCAAAAGCCGGCTGATCGGCAAGCAATTCCATGCAATTAAGACATTGCACATACGTTAACGGTTTGCCCATAGCCCTCAATTCCAACAATTGCGCCGGCGACATCGCTTTCAAATCCAAGGGTTTGTGTCGCATACGGGTATTATGTTGTGCCAATTGTGCTAAAGTTTGGCCGCGATACTCACAATGACCACATGTCATGCCAGCTGCTGTGGCTTGCGGATCGACGGCCATATATTTGGTGATCATATGTATGTCGGTCATGTGCTCGAGTAATTTGAAACTATTGCCCTCAAATGCCAAACAATGCGGGCATTTGAGTTGTGTGCAAATGCGATAGCGGAATGGTTTTTCTGCATTAAATTTTTTACAATTCGACGCTTGCCAATGTTTGTCACACAGGTCTTGGGGGCTTTGAAATTCCAAATTACAATAATAGCACAAATATCCAAATTGATTAATATTTACATTCTGAAAATTTCGGAAGTTTGAAGGTTTTGTTAGTTCAAATAAAAGGTTGTGGTCGGTTAGTAAATTTAAATTTAAACAATAAACAATCATTTAGTTATTGCCAAAAAGAAATTCTAAAATTCGGGTTTTAATTTCAGAAAAAGTGTTAGCACATGCATGATGGAAGGAAGAAAGCGACTTTAGCAAGAGTTAATAGATATGTACATATGTATTTATTATAGTCTGACTGCACAGTATGCCATGACTGGCGAGCAAGTGACCTATATGCTATATTCAATTGGGTGGTAAATTGTAAACTCGCACAGAATTCACTCACCATCGAGACCTTTAGCTATATGCACAGCTTTAATTACACAAGCTTTGATACAAGTATACTGCAGTGTTAATCTAGGCTAGTTTATGAGAAAATGTTGTTTGGAGCTAAGCGAGCACTCAAGCATTTTCCTCGTCTAAGAGGCAACTTATAGTAATTCTAGTAATGTGAAAGTTAGCGTACGATTTCTGTTCTACACACGTTGGATATTTCAAAAAAAAAAAAACGGCTGCAAACTTACTTGAACAGTAAATGACAGCCGTCACTTAGTAAATGATAGGTATCAGTTAGTAAATGATAGTTGTCACATAGCATTTTAAAAGCTTCCTCTTAACAAATTACAGCTGTCACTTAACACAAAACTCAGTGCAAATAAAATGTTGAGAGGCAAATGCATTCAATAGTTTCTAAATAAAAAGCTTGATTATGCATAATTAACAGAGCACTTGAAAATTCCGCTCATTTTGCGGGAACACGCGTAGAATAGCGGTCCAGTTTTTTAGTTTCTGTCCCATGTAATAAGAGCATTCAATCCTGTATTAGGTAAGTATGCGTCGGGCCGGTTTTTCAATGCTCAGACAAAACTCCAGATAGCAATCCAACCAATAAATTAATTCTCTAGCTTATTCTGTTGAATAGAAACGTTGAGTTTTTCATCCGTTATATAGTGGTGGATAACTAATCCATTGTATTTGCATACATGTGGCAACCTGATTTTCGAGTGTGATAATTCAATGTTCATGTATTGTACTGATTAATGTGAAATAAAACAATGATGGAAATTCTAGAAAGTGTTAAGAATTTGGAAAATACTGCAAAAAGAGGCAAGGGTATGCCAATTTCATCCTAAATCTTCGAAAGAAATCAGTGCACTCGCAATCAACGAAATGGTTAGCTCGTGCTTTTACCACTCTATCTTTCCTAATAGGGTTTTCTTTTCTACGAAAAAATGTTGCTTACTACATATATCCTAATTATCGAATTACGTAAGCTGACTTTCTATAAAATGGCTGAATTTGTAGATAATGTTGCTCTCTCACATAGTTAGAAGTAAATATTCGGTGAAATTACCAGACAGACATACAAAATGGCTAAGAAAGTCAAACAGGGCAACATTATTTCGAGAAAAGAAAACGCCATAAGTTTTGCAAGCATTACCAGCTCCTCTTCAATTAAAATGTTGTCAAAAATATCGTTTAATTCCATTTTAGAATGGCAGTCCTTGCTAAAAAATAGTTTTTAAATAATAGAAATGTCAAACAGTCGCTAACCGGTTTATTCCTCTCTGAGTAGTTATTCTTCGAAAAACACTTAACCGCCTATTGAAAAACGGGTTTAACTTCTGATTCAACCAGGGACCGTAACGGTTATAAGTGATATCCAAAAAGTTGATTTTTAACGATTATTTTCTGAGTTTTATTTTTTGCTCAGAAAATAACAGTTTTTTCTTGAGTTTTATTTTTTGATCAGAAAATAAAAGTTTTTTCTTGAGTTTAATTTTTCGATCAGAAAATAAAAGTTATTTTTTGAGTTTTATTTTTCCCTCAGAAAATAAAAGTTTTTTTCTGAGTTTTATTTTTCGATCAGAATATAAAAGTTATTTTTTGAGTTTTATTTTTCCCTCAGAAAATAAGTTATTTTTTGAGTTTTATTTTTCGATCAGAATATAAAAGTTATTTTTTGAGTTTTATTTTTCCTTCAGAAAATAAAAGTTATTTTTTGAGTTTTATTTTTCGATCAGAAAATAAAAGTTATTTTTTGAGTTTTATTTTTTTGCTCAGATAATAAAAGTTATTTTTTTAGTTTTATTTTTTTGCTCAGATAATAAAAGTTTATTTATAAATTTTACGTATTTATGTGACGCGAGCACATATATACTATTAAAAATGTAATTTTATGTATGTATGTGAGTAGGTACATAAATATGTAGCATTTAGAAACTCTGTAGGACAGAAATAAAGTTGTTGTATGTGAAGCATTTACTTAAATCTAATAACTTTAAACGAGCAATTCTTATATATATATACATATATATATGTATATATACATATATACACATATATATATATATATACACCAGACCTGTAAAATACTCAGTATATACTGGTACTAAGTACCAAATAAGTACAAGTACCACAGTACTTGTACTTAAAAATTCGAAGTACAAGTACCACAGTACTTGTACTTGGAAATTCCAAGTACAAGTAAAAGTACTTATCAATGTACATGCAAGTACTTTTTTGACAAACTATTTCAAATTGTTTCAAACAAAAAAATATCACCTCAGTTGATTTTGATTTAAAATTTTTATTTCTATCAAAACATTTAAAAAAGCAGAACAAAACACAGATATGTGTAAGTACTTAAAATGTACTTATCAGTAGAGTACTTGTACTTGTAAATTTCAAGTACTCTACTGATAAGTACATTTTAAGTACTTACACATATCTGTGTTTTGTTCTGCTTTTTTAAATGTTTTGATAGAAATAAAAATTTTAAATCAAAATCAACTGAGGTGATATTTTTTTGTTTTTATATTTTTTTTTTATTTTCTGATCGAAAAATAAAACTCAAAAAATAACTTTTATTTTCTGAAGGAAAAATAAAACTCAAAAAATAACTTTTATATTGTGATCGAAAAATAAAACTCAAAAAATAACGTTTATTTTCTGAGGGAAAAATAAAACTCAAAAAATAACTTTTATTTTCTGATCGAAAAATAAAACTCAGAAAAAAACTTTTATTTTCTGAGGGAAAAATAAAACTCAAAAAATAACTTATTTTCTGAGCGAAATATAAAAATCAAAAAATAACTTTTATTTGCTGAGGGAAAAATAAAACTCAGAAAATAACGATTAAAAATCAATTTTTTTATAAAAATCGAAAAAATAAAAGTTAATGCACCTAGAGGTAGTCTGCGTTACGGTGATTACATCTGTGTACTTCTTTTGCGTTTAGCATTTCTCCTTCAGTATGATATTTTTAGTCAAAATTTAAAAAATAACGATTATTTGCAATCCCTGGATTCAACCCATATCTGACGATTGAAAACCCCGGCCTTAATCAAGTGTTTAAAGATATTCTCCATGCAGAAAAGTTTTGTGAAAAAGAAAAAATTAGTAAAAAAAAACTTCATTTACACATACTAAGTTTTATTACATAAAATATTGCTTGTTTACATTAAAATATGTAATGTATAATTATAGTTGAGGGTTAATAAAAAAAATATTAAATCTATGATAAAAATGTTAACGCCTCGTTTTTATACAGCTTATTATTATTCTATATATGTACGTATGTATGTATGTATGTATTTACCCCGCAGTAAAAATCCGAAATGAATCCTCAGTGAATACTTTCATATAAAGACAGCTGAATTTTTCACATACATAAATGTTTTGCTTTCCTCAGAAAAAAAAAAAACAAACAAAAAAATAAAAATGTACTGAATTATGACGACAGTGATGAATATTCAACAAAGAATCATCACTGCTCCTTCAGCAGTGAAACAAATTTACTGCAGGGTGTATATACCCTCTAATGCCCCCTCAGTCATAGTTGAATTTCATCAGTGATTCATACAGGATTAATTTCGGATTTTTAATGCGGGGCATATGTACGTTTATGATGTAAAGTACCTAAATACATATGGATTTTATGAACATGAATTATTTCTTTCTTTTCACTACATGTTAAGCGATTGTTTAATGTCAATACTAAATACGAATACTTTTAAAACAGAAGTCTAGTTTATATACATAGTATGTACTTAAATATGTATGTAGATACAAAAATATTTAAACTTGAAAACAAACCTCAAACACCTACCTCAACGCTAACCTCCGCATTTTCCGCCCCCTCATCATCGTCATCATCATCATCATAGTTGTCATTCAAACATAAACGTTTACGATAACGTTCCGATTCCTCTTCATCCTCCATCAATATGCCACGTATATGACGTACGCGCGTCGGATCGTCACGTTGCCACAGTGGACGTGTATCGATCGCATTAGCGCCGCTGCTGCTGTTACTACTCTCATCACCATTACCATTACCATTTTCATCATCTATCTTTTGCTCATAAACACGTCGCACTTCACGCTTTTTACCCACCCCATGCCTGTCATCGATATGCAACAACACATTCACCAGCTGGGCAGCGGTAAATTGACAATGCACACATTGATATTGATGTTTGCACGAGTGTTGAGCTTGGGCATGTGCGATTATTTTTTGTTGTGTGTTTGTTTTGTGACCGCATAAATTACAAACCCATTTGTGCTTGCCGCTGCTGCTGTTTTGTTTCGATTTCAGCGTGGTTTCAGATTTGTTGGCAGCTTGACTGCTGTTGGTGTTGGCATTGGTAGATTCGGGCGTCTGAGATTTATCCGCCTTTTTAGCTGTGCGTTGGTTTTGGGCGGGGGAGGGTGATGGAGAGTAAAAGAATAAATAAATTTAAAAATGTTATTAAATGCATGTTTGAGTTGTCAGTTTATTAAGACGAGAAGTTTTAAATGCGGAAAATATCTACATATGTACAAGTGTATGTGTGTATGTATGTTTAGTGTATAGTATTCAGTGGAAATCTGCAGATGATTTTTTTATCACTCCGTTTTCTTTATTTTTTAATTTTTATGTTATCTTCATTAAGTTCATCTCTTAGATATTGGTTAGACATAAAATTGGGCCATTGTTAGCCTCCCGTATTTCATTCAATTTAAATCTCCTTCTTTATAATTTGGATCAATTCAACTTCACTCTATTTTTCTTTTGGAATTCGAATATACATATGGATGTATGTACATATGTACATGATACCTTGGCCTCTGAAAAAATTTTGCATCATCCTTTGCCAATGTTGTGAATGTGGAAAGTATTATTTTGAATTTTTGTATTTTCCAAATTTTTTCTCTATTTTGCTTCTCTAAACTTCTAGATTATTTTGGTCAAGTTCAAATACAGCGACAATTAGAAACAGCAAGTGTAGCAGCCAAGTCATTCTGAGCTTTATCTTTTAAACGCAGTAGACACTTCTCTGCCCCATTGCCACCATAGGCAGTTCTTTAGAAGAACCGCTCTAAATTCATCTGGTATTGTTAATCGTTTATGCATAACAAACCTTTAGTGTAGCAGAGAAATTTAAAATTTTTCTCTGCACTTAGTTAATTTTTCCGCTTTTTCATTGGATTTCTATTTCCTTTTAGTCGCTTTATTCAGTTTAGAGAAGGCCGAACACACAGCCACGGGCCGATTTTCAGGACGTCATTACATCATGGCGAAAGCCAATCTTGTAGTTTTTGGTTTCACAGTGTTTAAGTTAGGCAGCATCCGGTTTGTCTTAACCTATTAGTGGTTCCCGTGCCAATTTGGGAACACCCAATTATATATTTTATATTTATGTAGGTTTGCTTTGATCTCTAATGGGTTAATCCTCTATGTAAACTCCTCTGCCATGACTTAGCTGAATGTGTTACTCAAAGACATTCGACATAGCCGCATAATATGCTGCTCTGCATCAACATAGATAAAGCAACACCATTTCATGAGCAGCAGAAAGGTCCAACGGCTCGTTGACGAATATTTAACCCAAAGAACTTTTAGCCGGTTTTTTCGAATTATTTATTTTTTTTGAAATTTATAGTGCTTTCTTAGGGTAGGATTGCGATGTATAGTGAAATGAATTTCCGTCATCCCTTGTCAAGTTTGATTTAGTTATAAACCGGTTTCGGCGATGTGCCATCTTCAGGATCTTTTTCGTTCGTTATAGTTTGCTCGTTATTATTTTTTCTATAACTTAGATGAACCTCTACAGTTTCATTCCATGTGGTGCGAACGGAAATTCTCATTTTAAAATTTTTTAAAAAATTTAAACATTTTTTTTATTTTTTTTTTATTTTTGCCTTTTTTTATTTTTCCTTTTTTTATTTTTTTTTTAATTTTTTTATTTTTTTTATTTCTTTTTAATTTTTTTATTTTTTTTATTTCTTTTTAATTTTTTTTATTATTTTTTTTTAATCTTTTTTTATTTTTTTTTAATTTTGTTCTTTTAGTATCAAGGCAGACAGCAAAAGCTTTTTCATGGCAGTAAAGCACTCGGTGGTCTTGGCCTTGTCAATCACCGCGTTTTACATATGTATATATGTATTTTGCCTTATTTTCTCTTGTTTCATTATTAATAATTTTTAATTTTATTTATTTCCTTTATTCCACTTAATTTTGTAAAACTTGATTGAATTTCCTCATGCACTAACTTTCTTTTTTGCACTTTTTCCTTCTCATTCACTTTAAACTTTTTTCTTTACAGTCAACACTTCTTACGTGGCATACACCACATCCACATTTTTTCTAATATAAATTTTGATTCTTTTTTTTTTACATTCCACACAACACAATCAATTTCATTTCACTTACCTCCTTTTGCATTGTCCTTTGTTCGATCGTATACGATGACCTTTACGAATGCTGGTGGATGTACATCATGTTGTCTTGTATGACGATCAACGACATTTCTCATATAATGTAAATAGCCACAAAATTCACATTGATACAATTTCGGTCCATGAAAACGTAAATGACTCAATATACGTTCCAGCGACAAATTACGCTTACAAAGCTCTTCTTTGCAATGTGGACAATTGTACTGTGTGATATCGCTATGCAGCGCACTCAAATGTGAACGAAATATATCATCGGATATTGTCAAATATTGACAGTTGCTAACGCCGCACGTATAGCGCTTCGTGTCGGGTATATATTCGTAAATTACTTTATTTCCAACAGCGCCACTAGCAGCTGTAGCTGTACTATTGTCGCCACCACCACCAACACCACCGCTTGTTGTCATGGCATTTCCACTTGCTGCACCACCACTACCACTGCCGGCGCTGCCAACCACCAACGATGATGATGCCAAATTCGTCATTTTATCAAAATGCTTTTCATTCGAATTCAAACAGGGCACCGGATTAATTGGATCCACCACATTGGCCATCAGCTGCGTACCGCCATTATTGTCATCCGGATGCATTTGTAAATGTCGCATTAAATTTGTACGCACTTTCGTTTTATAGGGACAAATGGCACAATTCAAATCTTTACCAAATATCGGCGTCAGTGGCAACAAACCGATTTCGCTCGGTTTGAAGTGTGTGCGCGCACTGGATTTCTTACGTTGCCATTCGGAAATTAATTTCTCACGAAATTGTTGTATATCATATGGACTCAATGATGATGTGTATAGAACGTATAGAGTAGTTTGTTGTTCTTTTGCTTTATAGGGTAATGGTGTGGAATGTAATTTTTTTGTACGCCAATGTTGTTGCTCAAAATGTTTATGCATTTTCTCTATATTCACCGCTGTTGCGGTGCACAAATAACAGAAATATTTATGCACACCATGTGTTTTGATGTGTGTGCGAATTTTTTGCGGCTTATTAAAGGCGCATTTACAATGTGGGCATTTATATGTGTGTGTGCTGATATTGAATTGGCCAAGTGTGGATAAATGATAGACAACGTGTGAATAGTAATTGGATTCTGTTAATTTTGTGCGACAATCGTCGATGGTGCAGCGGAAGAGTTTTGAATCTGGGGAGGGTAAAAAGCAAACATTTTATTTTTTTGTTATTCATTTCAATATAAAACAAGAGAGCGGACAATAGAGAGGAGGAACAAATTGGTTACTGTTATCGTAAGAAAAGCACTTTGTTAACGGTAAGTTCTGTCGATAACTTCAAATTTCAAAGATTTTTTTCCAATGTTATCAATTATCGATTACACTCTCATCACTAATTAGAGCTGAGATAAAAAGAGCATTCTTCAATGTGACAGACAAGTTTGAATAATAGACGATTTTATTGAGCGCGGCACGCTGATTAGCCCGTGTTTTTGTAGTCAATTTGAAATTCGTGCAATAAGAAGCGCTGCCGTACTCGCTTGAAGATGTGAATTATAATTTTGCAGAATAGCTTCAAATATTGATCATAGAAAGTCATAATGCTGAAATATCCTTACATATGTATTTCTTTTCAAAATAAACCGCGCAATCTTCTGAAGGATGCACATAGGAACAATAGTCAAAGTATATAGTACATATGTAGGTACTTCAGGTATGTGGGTCTACGTCAGTTAATAAATAATACAAGAACATTGAAAAAATAAATCGAAATACATATTTACCTGCCACACCACTTGCTGCGATGATATCCTTCAAGGCGCTCTCCCACGTTTCTTGCGTAAATGTTGGCGCCATTTCATTATTTTTTCCATTTGTGCTTGCGGTCGTCTTCTTGCTCGCATTCGACGTACTCGTCGTATTCGCGTTATTTCCGCCAATTACACTCTGTTGGCTACTGCTATTACTATCCGTATTACGCAATATATCCCTTATCGTTTCCGTTTCCGAATTGCCGCCGCCACTACCGCTGCGCATCATCATGCCATGCTTCTCCTCGGTGTGATGCAAAAATCCATCAACATCATCAGCCAAGTGTGAACATTGCGAACAGCGCAAATACTCACGTTGAGCGCTGAAATTTTGGCGATCATGAAAAAGTAAATGATCGCCCATGGCGAGTGGTAGGCGCGTTTGATAGCGACAACCATTTGCCATACATTTGAATTTTGGCACCGTCGTCTGTGCTGTTGTTGCTATTGCTGCTGATGCTGGTGCTGAAGCTGCTGCTGCTGTGGCTGACGACAAATTGCTAGCGCTACTCGCTGAATCTGAACGACTGAGTCGGGGCGCAGACGCCGATGGATTAGCAGCAATGGATATATTAAAACCGACGCGACCCTCTTCGTATTGTGCCGAAACGGTTTGGGTTATTACATAACTGCCGCTTGTCGATTGCGCCAGCGGTAATGTTTCCGACACCACTTGCGGTTCAGGTGACTCGCTGAGGTTTCTCGTGTTGTGCGGCGGCGGCGGCGTTTTTTCGCGCTCTTTAGCGTTAAGCTGTGAATTATGTTTGGCTAATATTCGGGTGACCTCCCTAGATTCAGCTGCGGCACGCTCCAGCTCAACACGCTCCTCAGCAATGTGTTTGGCCCAAAGTGCGCCGCTATTATTATGCGCAGGCGATGAAACGGCGCGCACATTTAAACTGCAAACATTTGAGATGACCGGGAGTTGTAGTTGCGGTGCTGCTGTTGCTGGGGCTGATGCTTTTGCCGGTGGTACTGATTTTGTGCTTGTTACTATTGGTGGTGGTGTGACCGTTTTGGCGGCGGCTGCCACACTATTTTCTTTCAAGCTCACTACGCTTGCAATTTGTAGTTGACACGTCTTTCGCAGTTGTGCTCGTGCTTCCTCTGGTGTTATCCTTATGATATTTGGCAAAACACGTGGTTTTGGTGTAAGAATTGTTGCGCCAGATGCAGTGCCAATGTTTTGAAAAGGTCTGTTATCACTTGTGTTAGGCTTCTCTGCGCCCGCAGGTGCGGACAATTTATTTAGGAATGATGTGGTAATCGTTGTACGCACCGGCGTCGGTTCAGCACCACTATTCGTTAAATCGATAAGTTGCGCATTTTCATCGAATGCCGTTATCGATTTCGTATTAGACGCTTCAGTGGCAGTTGATGGTGTTACTGTTGTTGCTGGTGGGGTTGTTGTCGAGAGACAATCACCAGTCAAGCGTCTAATTTTAATACGCGGTCGATCTTCATCGGGCGCTGGCGAATTTGATGCAGACGGCTGTTGAAGCTCCTCAACGGTGGCGGGCACAATTGTGGTTGAGCTGGTGGTTTTCGGAGCTGCCAACGAAGCGGCTGCGGACGCAGTTGTTATTGACACGCATACAGGTGCCGCAGTTATAGATGCAGGTGTCATTGAGCTCATTAAATGTTTTGTACGCATGTGATTTAGCTCGGCGCTAAGCGGCAGCTTAACATCCACACGATGACCAACGGTGTTACCGTCCTCAACTTGCCTTTTACAACTTTGACAATAACCATTCCATGTGCATTGCGCATGTTCGCATCTAAAATGTGACTCCAAACCGATCGCTTCATTCGAATAGAGAAATGTACAGTTCTCAGAGAGGCAATAAAATTTGAACGTTTTGCCATCATCGCCCGATTTCGAATAGCCGATATTTTGTATGCGATGTATTGAGCCTGCCATCAACGGTGTTGCAATTGAATGCGCATTCGCCACCGTGGTGGTGGTGGTGACAGCGGAAGCGGCAGCTGTATCGGTAGCATTGTCATCACCACTTTGATCGCACTGCTGCTGCTCGTGCACAAAATCTAACGCCTCCTGCATGCTGACGTGATGGCTATTGTCGCTATGCATTTCATTCAGCGTCGGCTGGTAGTCAGTCGATATATAATCTGCATTTAGTATCGATGAAACATCGCAGAGATCATGCAACGATTCGATTGGTGTCAATTCGGGTACCAATTCAATTGGGTCATTGCATGGCGAATCGGGCAATAAATCGGCCAGGTTGGTAATTAGCGGCCGAAAACCGAGATGAGGTTCGATGTGCGTTGAGGGTGACGTTGCGTCAGCAGGTTGTGGTTCTGACTCTAGTCTTTGTTCTGTGCTCAGCCGCAAGGTCTCAGCTTCCTTAGGCAACTCGCCAGTTATGGCTGCCATTGTTGTTGGTGCTGCTGATACACTCTCCCTCTCAATACTAATCGCTGGCCTCGTCGCCTCTGCTACCTTGTGCTGCTCTTCATCCGCTCCTGTTGCTGTGGTTGTTTTCGCGGTTGTCGTTATTGTTTTCTTCCGATTACCGATAGTTATCGATAAACTTTTCTTTAATTTATTATTTGTCGCATACAAACGATTTAATTTGTGTAGGACATTTTTATTGCGCATTTTGCCTGGAGATTTTTTGCTGGGCGCATGTTCCACTATTTCGATATCTTCCCAATTCTCATCGTCATCTTCTGTTGGTGAAGTGCGTGCTTTTTCGGTAGCCGTCACTACTGACTGCACGTTGTTTCTTGTGGGATTTGTTTCGTTTGCTACGCTCTTTTTTGCGTCATTTAATTCACTACGCACAGCTGCGGAGTTCGTTGCCCGCTGCGTGTTTTTGGCTTCATTTGCAGCTGCTACGCCCTGCTGATAACCGCCCTTTTGTGTGCTGTTTGAGTGTGTTACGGCTGTGGCGGTACTTGCTGTAGCCGTATTCTCAGCGCATGTTGTTTGCACTGCATTAGCAACAACACCAGAAGCATTTTCAGCATTTGTATTCGCCTTAGCCTTGCCACTCTGTATACTTTTGAATTTCTGACTCAAACGTTCTGCCATCGATATGCCGCTCCTAGTGGCTGCGTTGACTGCTCCTGAACGAGTCTCTTTTGTCACACCGCCCACTGCGGCACCTATGTCCACTTGCATTTGGTCATTGTTGCTGGGGAATAGCGTTTGTGCCAGTTGATTCATTGTGGGCGAATCATTTGTTTCGCGTGTTGGCACAAACACATTCGAATTTGCAGCTTTCGCTGCCGCATCTGCAGCCGCCGCCGCCTTCGCCGCTGCCGCATCTGTAGCCGTCGCCGCCTTCTCCGCTGCTTTTTTGGCAGCTTTTTTTGCATCTTTTCTACACACTTTCACAATTGGCATATCATCACTATCTTGGCTGTCGGCATCGTCGTCGTCGCCGTCGCTGTCTACATCGTTTTCATTATTCACCTTTACTTTGCTTATTTCCAACTTCGGCAGGGGGCACTTGACTTCTTCACGCTTCACATTCTCTGCTTCATCCTTTACGTCAGCGTTGGCATCATCTTGGTGTCCATCTTCGTCATTGTCATCATCGCTATCGGCTTCGGCGTCTGAATCGGCTGCGGCGTCCTCTTCAATGTCGTCGAGTTTGATATCGCCATGCAATCCTGCATTCAAAATTTTCTCTTCTAACTCAACCGCTTTCAGCGCATTCACAATTTTCACCTCGCGCGTATCAAGCAAATCAATCACATAAACATTTTTGTCGATTTTTGTTTTGGCAATGCCATGCTGCTGCACCAAATGGCTATCCAAATTCTGCCTCAGCAATTGTGTGTAATTGCATAGATGACAAACATGCGCTCGCACCAATGACCCGGCTGGTATTGTGGGATTGCGTATGACTGTGCCGCCTTGGCACTGACGCTTAATATGCTTATCGATTTGAATTGATTTATTCGATGGGCGTTTACACTTGCTGCAATGGAATGCATATTCGCCAGTGTGTGTAATAAAATGATCAACCCAACTGCACATAATGGTGCGGTTGTGTTGCTGACAAAATAGACAACGATATGACCAATTCATAAGCTTTTTATGGTGTACACCGAAGAATGGTTTTGAAAGTCGTGTGCTCGTACCGGTGCGCAATTGCGCCAAGGTGTCAGGCGGTAGGCGTGATATATAATTCTCGTCGTGCTCCTGTTTGTAGTGCGTTGTGGCGTACGTGACTTTTTTGTCACAGATCATGCACCATTTGTTCCACTTGGACTGTGAATGCCATTCCATGTTCGTATTTTTTGGTATTAACGATTTTTTGTTCGCTTTTGGTTTTTTCTCTGTCGCTGTATTGGCTTTTGCTGCCTTAGCAGTTACTGCGCTGATACCAATACCTTCCCCTTCGTCTTCATCCTCATCGTGGTCACTTGGCAAGGCACATTTTGGTTTCTTACTTTTCGGTCCGGGCCGCACTTTACGCTTGCCACTCGCCGCCTTTACATCCAATTTCATTTTTTTAGCTGCTGGTCTCCCATCCAACTCCTCCGCCTCATCATCATCCACTTCCGATTGTTTAATTGGCGTATTCGCCTTAAGTATGGGCATTTTTCGTGGCGGCGTTCCAACCAATTCACTTTCTCCATCCCCATCTTCAGTTGCAGCCTTGTTTTCGCCGCTTTTGCGTTTTTTTCCTTTTGTTTTGCCTGCTTTTGCGTTTTTCTTTGCCTGCACACGCTTCATGCGCGCAGCACGCTTTTGTATTGCTTTCATATTTATTTGCTCCAGCACCACTTTCGCTTTACGCAGTCGCGGCAGTGGTCCTTTTGGTGCTGCTTTTGCCGCCCTTGTCCTCAACTGGACGGCAGCGGTGGCATGCGCAGCCGCTGCTGTTTGTTCAGCAGTTGCTGCCTTCGCATCGTCTGTGCTTGTCGCCGTCGTTGCTTCCTCTGCAGCTGCAACCAGTGTGCACATGCGGCGTCCGGTGGCCGTTAGCACACCGCTGCTAATGAACATGGTGCGTATATCCTCGTTCAGCCGATCCAATTCGCTCTTTTTCCTAAAGCCTTTTCCTTTGGCTTTGGCTGAATTCTTTCTCACTTTTGCGCTCTTTACTGCTTTGCTGCCGCTGCTGCTGCTGGTATTTTTTGTTTCGTCCTCATTCGGTTTGTTTAGCTCGTCGCTTACGGTAGCCACACTTTCACACTCATCGGCCGCTTCATCGTTTGCCTCCTCATTTTGTGCTGCCGCATTTTTCTCTGCAGTACTCTCCACGATTTCTTTGACAAACTTCAAATTCTCTTCACTTAATATTTGCGATAATAAGCTGAAAATTTGCACTTTATCTTTTTTCGGATTGAGTATGTCCTGCACGAAACTCTCGAGCAGGTGTCGCTTCTGCGCATCCTCGTCTATTAGCGCATCTATTTTACTAGCCGGCTTAGTTGTTTTTTCCGCAGCCGCATTTTCAGCATGCTCTACCTTATTCTCACTTCCCTGCTCCGTCTGATGCTCACTGCACTGCCGCGACTCCAGCTCACTGCCTTCCTGCTTTGCATTCGCTTCAATTTCTTTTTCCGCCAACTTTTCAACACTCTCAGCAGCGCTCAGCTCCCCGCTATCAGCATTCTTGCCTTTTCCTTTCGCGCCTTTCTTAACCGCCTTCGGCGTATTCTCCTGTGCCATCACCTCTGCTGCAGGTGAGGTTTCCTCAGTCGGCGCAGTTTTGGCCGGTTCACTGCGCCGCTTACAGCGAAATATTTCCTGCGTACGCTTCACCTCGTTGAAGTTGATGGTGGCGCGTGTACGTCGTTTGCCGGATATTATATTTTGTGTTGAAACTGTGCAATTATCATCGGTTTTCTGAAATATTTCGGCCAAACATTTATTCTTTTTCGGCAGCTTTGCGTCGAGCTTCTGACGGCGTTCCTCCTCATTAGCGCCTTGTATATCTTCGTAGACCAATGATTTGCATGTGAAAATTTTCTCTTTATCCACTTCGGGCAAACTGCCGCGTACAATCATCGTATTGCGACGCCTGAGTATGCGCGCCGGCTTTTGCGGGCTTTCGAGCTTTTTTAGCAGCGCGTCGTCGCTTGTTTCATCCTTGGCTATTGCTGTAGCGTCACTGGTTTCGCCTTTGGTGGCTACTGCAGCGTCGCTTAATTCCTTCGTTTCGAGCCCCTCCGTAGTGGTTGTGTCTGTTACAGTACAACACTGGTTTTCTGCGCTAGTCTGAGTGTGAGTCTGTTCCGATTGAACAACGTCTTCGGTTTTTTCTTTCGTTTCGTCGGCGCTGATTGCTTCAACTACGGGTACCGCATCTTTAGTGGTTTCTACACTTTCGCAAATTATATCCTTTATTGTTGGCGTAGTTTCAATTACATTTGTAGTTTCTATATTGGCTTCATTTTCTTTGACATCCATCGGCGTTTTGTCTGCCGTTGGCGTTTTGTCTGTAGTTGGTGTTTTGTTTGCCGTTGGCGTGTTGTCTAGCGTTTTGCTTAGTGATTTCCGTTTGACTTGATTAGTTTTATTTTTACTGACTTCGAAATCATCCTTCTTAACATTTTCTTTGCTAAGCCTTCTCTTCTTATCCTTCTTATCGCTTGATTCACCTCTGTCTCTGCCTTTGTCCTTGTCTTTTTTCGCAGGAACTTTATCTTTAACTTCAGTCTTTTTATTTTCAGCTGCAGCGCTGATCACCGCAGTCGGCTCGGCAATGGTAGCAGCCTTCTCTTTTTCCTTCTCCTCTTTTTTCGACTGCGCCGCTTCGTTCCCCGCGGCTTCCTTCGCCACGGTTTTCTTCGCCACGGCTTCTTTCGCCACGGCTTCTTTCTCCATGGCATCCTTCGCCACGGCTTCTTTATTTTCCTTAACATCCTCCTTCTCTTTCTTCGTATCCCCTTTCATTTCAGCGCCATCTTTCTCAGACACCGGTTTCTCGACAATCTTCTTTGGTATTTTAAAGCTTGCCGTATTGGGTTTTGGAAAATCACATTTACTAAAGTTTGTGCTTCGATACATTTTATCCAGCGTTGATGGCGTCGCTGGGTGATCACCGAGCTTTGCCAATACATCCTTATCCACCTCACTCACCTCGCCAACGTCCTTTTGCACTTCAGCTGCTATTTCGGCAGCCTCTGCTGCTGCTTTGCGAGCCGCCTCTTCTGCGGCAGCTCTAGCTTTCGCCTGCTTATATTCGAAATAAGTACGTGGTTCGCTTTGTTTATGTTTCTTCGACTCGAAGTATTTGGAACGTTCCACTTTATCGTTGAGTAAAGGACTAAATTTATGTGTATTGGGCAGTGGCATGGCTGTGGAATGTTGATGCATATGCGTTGGCATTGAATTGGCAGCGTTAGGGGGCCCATATGCTGGTGTAGGCAACAAAGGTGCCTTAACCGGTCGATAACCGCCGCTTTCTCCTGTGTGTTCATCGTGAGGTCTTACATATGTACGATGCTGTGAATGTATTTGGGGAATGGCACCAACTTGTGGTCTGGCATGTGGCCCAGCTTGTGTTCTGGCCTGTGGCCCAACTTGCGATCTGGCCTGTGGCCCAACTTGCAATCTGGCCTGTGGCCCAACTTGCGGCCTCACTTGTGGTCTTGCTTGTTGTTCAGTGATTTGTGACTCAGCTTGAGACCCCACTTGTGATTTAACTCTCGCATCCACATATGGTAGTATTTTTGTGATACGTGGACCCATTAATGGTTCACTTCTGGGTATGTGTAGCGCAGCCCCTCCTCGTCCTCGTCCTACTCCTTCATCTGTAACATTCGATGCATTTTCGTCCGAGTCCCAATTCTCTTCGCTATCATAACAACCACTTTTGCGACGTTGTACAATTTTTTTAGCAAATTGCATTGCTGGACTATCATTTGTGGCGTAATCTTGTTCCCTTCGCGAAAATATGCCCCCTTGTGACTGCTGTCGTGGATCCATTGCGGCATTTGGGAAACCCGTACTTATAATTGGAATACGTGGTGGTACTACCTCACCGTCAACTATGCTAGGAATGTGGGAAACATGTGCAGCCTGATTCGCCGCGTTGGCGATTGTGGTGGCGACGGGGCCGCCCATACGGTGAGTCGTATGTATGCCGATCGAGTTGGAGGCTGGTGATACTGGTGGTGGTGGTGGTGGTGGTTTTGCAGCAGCTTGCTGCACCTGTTGGTACAAACTTGATGGTGCGCTAGCTTCTGCTGCCTTACGCAAACGCGGATCATGCGGCGCAGCAGAATTGTATGTGCTTGATGAGCGATTTGGATTCAAGCGCGGATCAGCGTTCGCTTGCGACGCTGAGTGCGCTTCGCTGCGCGGATGTGGATTATATCTTAATGCAACACGTTCCACGGGCAACGGTGGATTTACATTGGTCTTGGGCTGCGTCGTAACGGATGACTGTATTGGGCGTGGAACTTGAACGGTGCTTGTCACCGGCGATTTCACCATATCCGGACTGTTGCGCAGCTGCGGCGAATTTTGTGTAACAATAGCAAATTTCTTACGCACTTTATCAAGTGTCGAGGCGGCGTCAGTTGTTATATCTATGATGCCGGTTGTGTTAGAATTCGTCGTTTTTGGTGGTAGTGTAGTTGTAGTACTATTCGTCGACGGCTTGGCCGGTCGACGCGTACCAATTTCCGAGATACTCGGTATGCTGCTGCTGACACACTTATTATCACTACCACTCTTATTATCACTAGTTATTTTATCATCACTTTCATTTAACAAATCAGATATATCACTTGCCGACAGCGGTGGACTTTTCAAAACATCCGGCATGGTTGGCACTTTCAGCGCTATGGCAATAGGCGTAGTCGGTCTACTAGACGCTGCAACGGAGCCACTTCGTTCGGGATTACGTACACGCGAAAACATTTCACTTGGGTTGGATGGAAAATGTGCTTTATTGAAATTGACCGTTCTTTCGCCATCTCTAACCACCACCTCGCCCCAACCCTCTCCCGGTGAGTAGATGTCATGCGGAAGGGCAGTAGAGGCACGTGGATCACGATTTATATGCGATTCAGCGCGATATTTATCGCGATGGGAAGAACTGCGGCTGCTGCTATCACAAGATCTCTCCGAAAGTCCACCTGAACGCTGATTGAAAATGTTTGTTTTATCGTTGGAATAGCGATCATGTTCATGATATTCCCGTGTTGGTAGCTGCTGATTGTTTTGAGAATGTCCGCTGTAATGAACCGTACTACCACTGTGATGATGATAATGACTACTGTGTTTATGATGATCGTGCTTATGCCTGGAACTATGCTTGCTATGCCGATCTCTATGATGTTCTGATCTTGCTGTTTTCTCTTCACGTGTGGGCGACGTACGTCGCTCGGTTGGTATTTCTACAGGTGGCTCCTCTTCCATTGGATATTGTGGTGGTGGACTTTCTGGTCCCGTTATATCAACCACTTCAACACTTGACACTTTTGAATTATTCATTATTGAATTTCTTGGCACTTCATTGTTTGACATTGTTGTTGTTGTTGTTGCGATTGTTGAGTGATTTGTATTGGAAGTTTGTGTTGGTGTTGTTGTTGTTGTTTTGGAAGTATCACTTTCATTCTGCAAAAGGGGTATCTGCTCATTGATTTTAGGTTTTACCATTGGTTTTTGGGTTTGTGAAGATTGAGTTGCATTTTTTATTTTACAGAACAAAGCGCAAGCAAATCAATGTAGAAAACGGTAAATAGAAAAGCAAGAACAAACAAACAAGGAAAAGAATTAAAATTACATTCAAAGAGAAAAACTAATGCAAATGTAAAGTGAGCATAAAACTAAACTAAGCTTATAATTGGAAACTCCATGGCGAATGAGTTAGCAAAAATAGTAAGAAATTTACATATGTACATATCGCACCCTAAATCAAAAAGTGGCACAACTCAAAATTTTTCGAAATCGTTTCTTCATAAACGGGCATACGAAACATATCTCTAGCGATTGCCAAAAAAAAAATTTTGAATAACTGTCTCTTTCGACCGAAAAATAACCATTAAGCTGATTCCACATAGAACTTTGTGTTGCGCTACGTGACACTTTCTGCGTGACAGCTGAGATTAAAATACATGTATCTATATGAGGTTTCTCACATAACAAAAAGTAACGCAACGCCGAAGTTACGTAAAGCACAAAGTTGCCCAAATCTCAACTTTTGGGGGCGTTGAAATTTTTTTTCAGTTTCATTTTAATTCAAATGTAAATAAAATAATTTAAATTTCACACAATTGAAAAATAATTTAATAGATTTTTTTTTCTTATTTACTTTTTTGTAAATAAAACGGAGAATGAGAGATTTTTCAGAAAATAAATATTTTTTGAGTGATGTTGCAGCGTTCAATGTGGCATAGTTTTTCAGATTTGCGTTGTTTGACATAGAAAGCGGCGGAACGCAAAGCGGAAAAAGTTTTATGTGAAATCAGCTTTATACCTGGCCTTTTGCCATACGATTGCTTGTAATGACAAAAAAGTTTTTTGGCTCTCCTGAAAATTTTTGAATTTTAAGTTGTGCCACTTTATGATTTAGGGTGCGATATGTATTACACAATCTAACTGCTCTCAGACTCTTGTTTTCAGCGATACAGTGAGTGATAAGTTTAAAAACCCAGTTCTGAGAACAATTTGAATAACTTTGAAAAATGAAATGAAGATTTTCTAAAATAAATTATTTAAATAAAAAATGAGCAAACGTATTTTAACTAAAGGAACAAAATTTACAAAAAGATAAATTATGTAAATTACACTAGACGCCATTTACAGTGACGAGTAAATTCTTGAGCTGTCGATGCTGTTCAAATGTTGGAACACTCGTTTAATTTTTTTTTTTTAATTTATGCACTTTCTTTTTAAGTTGTTTAATGGCTTTGGCTTTTTGATGCTGGCCGTTTTCATTTCTCATGCATACATACAATAATTAGGCTAAAGCCAAAAAACAGCTGACTAATTTTGTTTAGGTTTGCAGAATCATAGTTTTACTAAGCAATTGCCCATAATTTAGCAATAGATTAACTATTTTAGGTTAACTTAAGATTAACTCGTCACTGTAAAAACTTCACTACAAAATACATACATACATTCATTAATTTAATCAACGTAAACAAACCAAATGTAAAAATAAAATTATATGCAGCAACAAAGGAAAATAAAAGGTGTACCTACCCTTACCATTTTGCTGTGCAGCTTTATTAATAAACCTTCACATTTCAGCAGCGTTTCCATTTTTAACCTAAAATGTTTTTTTTTTGTTTTTTTTTTTGTGGAAGAAAAAAATTGATTTTTGATTTATTGCACTGCTTTAATGATTATTACTAATATTATTATTATTATTGATTTTATCTGTTTAACTGTTTAACAATAACAAAGAATTTTATTTTTTACTATTATGTTCTTACTTTACTAGGCTATTCTGGCAACTGGAAAGACAAAGACAACTAGAAAAACATTTTTTTTTTTGCTCTCGAAAGAAAGTGAACGGCTGACTTCTTCCTCTTCTCTTTTTTAACTCGCCGTGTACAGAAGAATGTCATACCAAGAAATATTTGACTTTGAGTTTGACATTCTGATGGACAAAAACTTAAAGCGAATCGAGGCGAATATTGCCGAATTCGCCCTGCCATTACCATATAATGAATTTGCCTTGGACAGTTGCCAGAATAGGCAAATTTTTGTTATTTTATTTTATTTTCATTCTAACTTCATTTTTTTTTTTCAACATACTTTTTCCCATTCGACTTCAGCAAATCGTGCAACACTTCCATTTTCTTCAATTGCGCCCTACGCGGATTATCATCGCTCTGATCCGAGCTGCTGCGCAATTTATCGATGACATTTTTTAGAAATGGCAGATATTTCTGCATTTCCTTAAATTTAGCATCGAACTCAGCCATCGTTACTGCGACACTACGTTACTACTTTACTTTAAAAGTGAGTATCTGTATTTATGAAATTCATTTGACTGTAAATAGAACAAAATGATAGATAGGATTTTAATATACAAACATATCTTATTTTTAGACCGGTATTCATAAAAAATAAAATAAAGTAAGTTTTAACAATTGTATAAAATGACATTTTCATACAAATTTTCGATTTTAACAGTTTTATAAATCTATTTTATTTTTTATAAATAAGGGCTTCATGTCTTAACTTATTTGAGCATTATTTTCAATTTTATTATTATGGATCAAAAATCGTTAATCAAAACATTTTTGTGCTTCGAGCAAAGAATAGGTCTGTTCGGTGAACGCACTAGTGTACGATAGTGCAGAAGAATACGTTCGTGGAACTCGTGTTTGCACTACACACAGAGAAAAAACATTGTAAAATCAACTTAAAATCGCATATAATCCAACTTAAAACTTAGGTATAATTTACTTACTAAGTTTGCTCGTCACCTTAACGAAAATAATTTAGTAAAAACTTGGCAAACTTTAATCTTGGGTAATTTTTACAAAGACTTGCTTAATTTTCCCAAATTAGTTTAGACAATTTTTTAACAAAAAAATTTCATCAGCTTATCGCTCGTTTTATGCAATAGGGATTTAACTCGAAATATTCAATTTCTGGGATTTTGCCATATATTTCAATAACTGGGTCATGCCTTTGAGTCTAGTCTTATAAAATACTCAAAACGAAAATGACGGAAATAAAAGTGATTTTGTAGTTAGCCGTAGAAGGAAACTCTTTGAGATTATAAAAGTTTGTTTGCGTTTTCCCAAAAAAAAAAAATAGTTTGAGTTAAATCCCTATTGAATAAAACGTGCGTTATGCTCTGTAACTTGTGTAGTATTCATGCCTTGGCGGCCATAAAAATAAGCACAATAGCCTCATTCGAAATATACATACTACTTATGATTATACACATGTAAAGCATTGTAGCACTCAAGCACAATTCTAGTACATGTATGTAGCTTAACCTTCGCTTGTTGTCCATAGCGACACCTTCTTTCTCTTCGCCTTCACTGCTTGCTATATTTATCTAATTTGTGATCTCTATTATTTTATATTCTCCTCCAGATTCAAACCATGACATCAACAAGACATTCAGTCCAACGACTTCATATAGTGGGACATTCAACAATATATTGCTTGCTTCCCTGATGCTTTTATACTTACCTTTTATCGAAAAAGCATCCATGAATTACAACTCACTCACGTATGCAAAGCAACAATTAACAAGTTTGATATTTCCTAGTGGAGAGAGAGCGCTTCTGTTGTATTTGCAAATACAAATGTATTTCAATGAAAACAGCCACATCTGTTAAAATGTTTGGAGCGCATAACTGCAGAGAACTTATAAAACCTAACAAAAAAACTTTATTAAATTAAATACTTTTTGGTCACACACTAACAAGTATTACACTAGAAAACTTTGATACATTTCCCAAACTTTGATTCTGCCGATCGTTTCAAATGTCGTTTTCGATTCGCCATCACACAAGCGAGGTCGGATCGAACAAAAATGTTTGAATCCATAATGAGTAGTAGCCATACTCGCTAACTGGTCGATAAAAATTTCCCTCTGCTCGCTATCATTCACATATAAATTTGACAGAAGGAAATTTATAACCAGCAGAGAAATTGTGAATCGAAAGCGGCTAAAAAAACCTTTGATTTTTACAGAGTTTTCAAGGTTCATATAAAAAAAATACCAAGGTTAACTTAGTCAAAACAGAGCGCTTTTTGGTAGTCACTTGGGTAATAAATCGACTAATCTTTGTTTTCCAAGGCCGGGTATAAATTGTGTAAGTACTTTGGTGAGTTGTACAAATTTCTTGGGCACCATACAATTTTTTTTTAACTAAATCAACCTTGTTGGATTTACTATAGTTTCCTTCTCTTTGTGTACTTAAACTGTACTGAACGGTGTGTTTTAAGTAGCTAGGGACTAACTTAAACTTTTTTGCACTAAACTGCAGCAGCTTCATAGTTGATGTTAGTGCAGCATATAAAACAGCTGTTTTGATAGTTATTGGCGCTTCAATTACACATTGTGTAAGTTAAAATAGTTTTTATAAATTTAAAAGACATTGAGCAGGACTTAACATACTTATAGCAATTTCCATTGTGATTTCTAAGTCGTCTTCCCAGAGATGGCTGAGGAATTGGGCCCGGATGATGATGGATGTTCCCGGTAAGGTAAAGGTAAATGTAAAGTGAAATGTAGAGGGCAAGACCCATTATAACACTGAAACTTTTTCCGTCGCACCGAAGCGGGACCGGTATTTGCTAGTTTTATCTATACTAATTATATAAAATTGATTGTATGGAAGAAGTATGCAACGCTAGGACTCAAAAAGTACTGGACCGATTTCAATAATTCTCTTTCCAAAGTGTCATGTCCATTCTCGACAACCATATTTTTTGCGCATTTCTGAGATTTTAATACCCTTTTGCCGGTTTTAAATTTTCGAAAAACTAAAAAGGTGCAAGCATAGACAGATTCGTTGGGTCAACTACAGATACAGTTTGGGTCAAAACGTGGACCTGGATGACCTCGGAATGTGTCTCAGCGATATTGGCATCAAATAAAAGGTCTTGATCAGGTCTTCAACATAAAGTGTTTTTTTATGATGCCTAGGCCAGGTTCCCAAAAATGGGTCAAAACGTGGACCCGGATGACCCTCGACTGTTTCTGAACGATATTGGTATCGAATGAAAGGCCTTAATCAGGATTTCAACACAAACCGCTTTTAATTGTGATTCCTAGGTCGGATCCACAGATATAGCTCAAAATGTGGTCCCGGATGATCCCGAGTGTTTTTCGGCGATATTGGTATCAAATTAAAGGTGTATTAAAGGGCACGGCTTCAACATAGAGGTTTTTTATTGTAATGCCTAGACAGTATCATTAAGTGGACTTAACTTAACTTAACTAAACAACTTAACTATTATTCGTCATTGTCAATCAATGGGTATTTGCTAGCATAAAATAAATGCCATTAACAAGTTAATGTCAAATGGGGACAATGACGGGGAAAAAACAACTAAAACTACCTTCAAATATTTGTACGAGTATCATGATTAGATGGTTACGCGCCAGTTAAGAAGAAGTCACAGTAGTATTTGGTCTTTTTTTCTGGTTTTGAAATATGTACATACATATGTATAATAATAATACTACAATGGCGCTATTATAACTCTGACGAGTTTTATGGCCGAGCTTCTCTCCCAATTCGATGTGTGCTCCTTTTTATATTTTTCCTACTAATTGGGTGGACCTACATACATATGTACATACATATATGAATGTAAAAAAAACTATATCAGGACTTTTATTTTTTAAGTCCGAGAATACAAGTTAAATCTGGAGTTTTATTTTTTTCTCACTAAAATAAGTCCTTTCTAATAAAAACAAAGATGCATGTTTGATCCTGTAGATGTGCTGGGAGTCATTTTGATGTCAAGAATTTTCACTTAGCATCATTTTCGGTGCGGACTTTTTTGACCTAAAAAAAAAAAACAAAAAAAAACTGTTAAAATGTGTTCCTAGAATAAAGCTTATTAAATCCACGGGTCGGCTTTCCATTATTCCAGCACACCCTGAGAAAAATGACTTATACAGGGCGGTAGAGGGGTTCTCACAGATCTCAAAACTGAAAACCAAACTTGCCGGATGCTTATAGTTCCCGAGATATTCCTTCTTAAATTTGTGAAAATACTACGCAGAAGGACATCACCGTGGCGGTAGCCACGGTTAGGTTGTATAGCCGGACGGATGGCGTAGCCCAGGGTTATTTTTATAAGCGCGGCCGAAGGCCGCCAACGCAGAAGTTTATTCTTTTGCGAAATTTTCGCTAAACTGTGGTGAAATTTGTATGGGAACTTTAACAGCAAATATCTCGGGAACTATAGGCCTCCGGTAGGTGGGGTCTTCGGTTTTGTGATCTGGGCCCCCCCCCTACCCCCCTAAAAGAACCGTTTTTTTCTAGCCGTGGGGGACTCGTCTAAAATTTTACCTATCTCGGAAACCATAAGCCTCCGGCAAGTTTGGTTTTCAGATTTGGGATCTGTGAGAGCTCCTCTACACCCCTGTATAAGTCATTTTTCTCGGGGCGTGTTGGAATAATGGAAAAATTTCCCAAATCCACTTTCTTGCTTGATACGATGAAATGCGGTTTAATTTTTCTCCGCTTTTATAACCGTATCGCCGCCGCAAAGAAACATATGTACATATGTAAGCCCATAAATTACAGTAATCTAATAATGCACTGGCACGAATATACACAATTTTAACGGATTTTTGGCCAAAATTCTCCAATTCGTTGTTTGGCCTGAGCTAAAATCACGATTAGATTTTTCACTATTTGAGTCGCGTTTAAGCAGACAAAATCTTTTCTAATTATTTTTCAATTATTAAGTATGTACATACATACATACTTATATGTACATATGTATGTATATATATTTTTTTCTATATTAAATTCAATGCACACAATATTTCAATCGCGAAAAGTGTCCTCGTTTTCTGTTCATTGTAAAATTAACATGTATGTATGTACATAAGTATTTTTCATGATTTTTTCAATATTAAAAAATTTGACGTTTTTTCAAAAGATAACTTATACACATACTGCATGGACATGCATATGTAAGTAAATTTTTATTTGCAAAGTATTTTGAAATCAAGGTATTCAAAGTTTTATGCCGCTATCGCAATTTGGCGTTCGGTCGGTCGCGCTTTTGTCAGGTGAGTAGAAATGTATGGAAATGTATGAAGCAAATCGTATTGTGACCTCAAGCGTTTGATCGTAAAATTTTTGTAATATCGTATGTTCATTGCAACCCTGTATAACGCCTGAGTTGAACATTTCTCGATTAAGTCGGGCGTTTGACATTAAATAAATTCAAATGGTTTTCTTTCGATGAAAAAATATTAAATACATAATACAATATGTATCATGATTAAATATATAAAAAAAATTCAACAAAATATATTAGTTGTAGTTAAAATGTTTCCACTCCGATATGTAATATCGTATGTCAGTCTAAAGCGGCTTTGAGGTACGATCAACGCGCGACCGACCTGATGCCAAATTGCGATTCCGGCATTATTATTGCGAAATTTCTGTACACGGTTTGAAAGGAAAAATCGCAATGAATACGAAATAGCAACTGAGAATTCTAAAACCTAAAATGACGAAGAGGGTGTCAAACATGTGCATTATATGTATATATGTATTTATATGTGTATTATGTACATTTTTTGCAATCGACCTTGAAAAGGTTAAGTTACTTTGCAACCCTGGTGTCAGCTTTCAAAATAGAAATGCGAACGCGAAAAGTAACTAAATAGATTAATAAATTTTGCATAAAACACGTATGTATGTAAATAGAAACATGTATTTTAATATAGCCAATCAAAAACTAATGTTAAACGAGTATTTAATTATGCACTTTCAAGTGCTATTCACAATAGCTGCATTTGTTTTACTTTGCAACACTGCTACTGACGTTAACTAGCTAAGTTTTTGCTGTTGCTTTCCATGTTATTCGTTAATCTAGGTAGCGTTTTTTCACGACTTGCTAAGAAAAAAATGCAGTTAATGTACCTACTGGTGAACTATAGCGAGTTGACTCGCTAGGGTTTGTCCATGAATCATGGACCATGATTCAAGCTGGATTTAAGAATACTAACTTAACATGGAACAAATTGAGAAACGGGCCGCTTTATGCGTGCTCCGCAAAAATCTAAATGACATACATACATATGTATGTGAAATAAACGAATTGCGCACAAAAGACATAAGTATGTACCTACATATTTGTAGAATAAATAACGCAACTGCAACCACTTTTTTTGCATTTTTTTCACTTTTAATTTTTCGTGCACTTGCTTTACGTTCTTCTTCTTACAAGCGCAATAATATTCAACTCCATCTTCACTCAAAATAATTTTTTTACAAAATGAGATTGTACAACAGGTTGTAGGTACAATAAACTTTACCGTGCGTAGACAAACAGTCCAACTCGATTGCAACCTGAGTTGTGTCAACGGTCGCAACGTGTATGGCTATGGTAAGGATCACAATTCAAATAAAAATACTTTTATACATAGATAGATGAATTTTTTTATAGTCGTATGCGGGCGGACAACTATACTTTCAGGTAGGTACCTACTTTTCATATCTGCACTTAAAAACATACATACCTAGTTACTATGATGTATGTATTTATGTGTATCTACATATACGCACCAAAAAATCTAAGCCTTATTTAAGACTTAAAACAGCAGATTTAAAGGCATAGGAAATAAGTTCTGAAAATTATAAGGGTGGCAAATTTGTATGATGTAAGGCTTAAAATAAGGCTGATTTTCCTGTGTTGGTGTCATCAGGCCATAAGGAGTACTCTCTCTCTGAGAGCACACGTTATTCCAAAGGCTTATCCGTCATGCGAAATAAGGCCTAGATAAGTATTCGAGAGTTAGGAGCAGATAGAATGAGTGCATAACAGAAGCAGAAGTGAGTTTCTGTAACGAAATCGCGAAAATTGTCGATCAAATTGACGTCATATTCAGGGATGCAACTAAGAACATTTTTTCCTACCAAAATGGCTTCGAGCCTACCAATTTTTTTATTTTATTTTTAATGTGAGATTTAACCATATTCAACACATTCATTTAGGATAACTGTGCCAGTAACCGACCACACTGCAGTAAAAGGACACTTTTGCTTTTTACCGTTTAAAATGTGTAAAAAAACTATATATATTTTTTTTTATTTTGAAAACTTTAGTATTAAATTTAATATTATTTGTACAAATTTCAATTAATCTTAGAATGACTGATAAAAATGTGTAGGTAAAGAGGAGGAAGCAGTAGTTTCCAGATAAACAAAAACTTGAAGCTCAATGAAAACGTTTCTATGTTAGTTTAATGAAGGCAAAACCTACCAAAATTCAAATCGTCCTCCAACCTACCAAAAGGAATAAAACCTACCAGTTTTGGTAGGAAAAGCCCAAAAGTGGCATCCCTGGTCATATTAATATGTACGTTCCACACTTTGTCACCATCTTACCCGGCGTCTCCTCAAAACAGAATTCTGTCATCACAAGCACCATTATAACATAGATTTCAAATGGAGACCGCCTCTGTCTTCTGGTATAACAGAGATGCCAAGGCAATTGCTTTAACAAGATTGCCTTAACATGAGCTGCCAGTTTGATGATTTGACAGCTAATTTTTCATTTCAACGAAAAATTCACAGTGGCAACATCTCCACATTGAACGTGAAATTTCGCACGGCGTCTATTTGGCTTGAGTGTTTGGGCTTAAAAAATAAATAAAAAAACATTAAGTGCATATATACAGTTTGCGAGCATCATCGCCAATTTTAAACAATTTTTTTTAACTTTCTAAGTGCTTCTGCGTACACGGCATGCCAATTCGGCGCCATTTTGCAAATTATGTCCAACATAATGAAGTGCCCACGCATATGAACACATGGATTTTAGACATAATAATGTTCGACAAAAGTAACAGAATTTATGTTTTGTGGAGTATCGGCGTAAAAGGCGGGTGACAATTTATCGATTGACCTCATTATGACGTCACTCAGTCGAAAAGATTGATAGATTTCAGTTACAGAAGCTCAGTACAGATTTGTCAACAATAAGCAAAACTTTTTTGTCGGGTATGTATGACAATATTTGCTCATATCCACAGAACAACAAACATACCTGTAGGCAGCATTGCCGTTGGAAAATTTTCGTGGTGGCTAGAATTAATTTCGGTTGTGGCTACAAATGGGAAAAATATTTGGCTTCTGGTTAAAAAATTTATTTTTCAACTTAAAATGTCTTACATTTATTTTTCAAATTCATGCGCAAAAGTATTGCATACAATGGAAAGAAGAAATCACTAATTGCGTTTTCGATTCTAGCAAAAATGTCGCACTTATTCTACATTTTTATCGGGCTGTCAAATTTTTTTGTTCTATTCCACATAGATTCCACACATTTTTTCAGGGTTGATTGTTCTATTGCCAAAAATGTCGCACTCTCCCCGACCACAGGGCAGCATTTTCTGCCCTTAATATAAAAAAGGGGTTGCATTATTTTTGTTTCATATATCAGGTGAAAAATGCAATGCTATAGCGCACAGCGTGCATGTTAATAATGTTGCCTTGTAATAAAGAAACATTTTCTTTCAGAATCGAAAACGCTATAAGTAATGCCTTCTCTTCACAAAGTAACTTTTTCTTCATTAATTTAATGAGATCTTCTGTTATTTCAAATTGATTGTACATTTTTTAAGCCAT
The DNA here is from genome assembly GCA_960531455.1 of Urophora cardui. Classification (NCBI taxonomy): domain Eukaryota; kingdom Metazoa; phylum Arthropoda; class Insecta; order Diptera; family Tephritidae; genus Urophora; species Urophora cardui. The sequence continues at coordinate 16,061,748 of OY482671.1, read as the reverse complement.
ATAGTTAAACATTATATGTAGTTAAAAATACATTGAACATGGTATGCTTCATTTTGTTTCGATTTTTGGTTTTGCCAATATTCATTGCACAAAAAGTTCTTTGCACTTTGGCGTTGCCAAGTGGTTATAGTATAATATACAAAGTCAGTTAGTTCGTTAAAAGCAGAGATAAAAATACTTGTTAACTTTAAAAATACTTTCGGTTTTCCACAGACAATTGAAAAAAAAATATTCAGTATCAATTTCTGTTTCTTGAGTTTCGAAATTTTTTGTCACCAAAAGGCAGAAATGATTGATTTCGAAAATATTTATCCTAGACAAAAATCTGTATTTTCAATTATTTTTTGTTTTTTGTCTGTGGAAAACCGAAAGGATTTTTAAGTTTAACAAGTATTTTTTATCTCTGCTTTTAACGAATATATAATTTTTGTATTTTGATATCGATTTTTCAGAGAGTTTGTTATTTTAAAAACCTTCTGAAAATATTGACTGAAATTTACGATCTCTGATTAAAAGGAGTTCCATCGAAAGCGTTTGTAAACTGTTGAACCTCTGACCAAAAATCAAGCGTATCAGATACATTTTGCCATGATTTCTGCTTTGGATTCATCTTTTTCTTCACTTTCATTCACAACAGAGATTTTTGGCCAGAGATGTCATTAGAAAATGCCTTAATCCGCTAAAATTTTCAGGACTAACTCAAGAGATATTCCGGTTTACCTCCAGTTAATTCTCAACTTAACTCCGAATTAGCAAGATATTCCGGATTATCGCTGCTGTCTGTCAATGCTATAATACTTATCTAGGCCTTATTTCGCATGACGGATAAGTCTTTGGAATAAGGTGTGGTCCTTATGGCCTGATGACATCAACACAGGAAAATCAGCCTTATTTTAAGCCTTACGCCATACAAATTTCCTACCCTCATAATTTACAGGCCTTATTTCTTAAGCCATTAAATCTGCTGTTTTAATTCTTAAATAAGGCTTAGATAGAAGTTATATATACATACATACATATGCACATTTTTAAAATCTATCTGCGAGCGCGCAACTCCTCTTCGTACTGCGGTTGAAACAATTTATTTTTTATTTTCACAAATATGTACATATGTAAGTATGTATGTACATAAGTACCCTGCAGGAAGAAAAAAATCAATTCCAAAAAGTAGTTGATTTTTAACTATTTTGAGACAATTGAAAAAAATTATCATTTTGTATGCAAGAAACCCATTTTTAGTTGGTTGCTTTGTCATGCAGGAATATCCAGAAAAACGTTAAGTGTGCATTGACAAAAGCTTTCAAATGCCTGATGAAAATATTTTTATTCAAAAATATTTAAACAGAAAGAATTTTGCTGTGAAAATTCCTCATTTTGGGTTTGGGAAGCGAAGCAATGGAAGAATATCGAAATTCTTGCGAATTCCATGAATGTAAACATGTAGGTACGTAACAGCTACAACTGCAACCATTTCCGATGTATGTTTTGTATAATTTTCTAAAGATGAATTATGTTATATTTTGGGATCAATTATTTTTCACCCCAAAAAAGTTAGTTTATAGTTACCCCCCAAGTAATGCAGAAGTACACAGGACTGGGGTTGGCTTTCCAATAATGTCACACGCCCCGAGAAAAACGACTTTTACTGGGATGTAGGGAAGGTGGAGTAGGTTCTGAATCAGTTAAATTTAGGCGCCGGACGTACCTAGTTTTCCCGGAATTTGTTAAAGTTGTTAAATTTTTACCAATATCAACCCCATTTCCTCATTTACAAAACAAATTTCACTCTTTATTTTAGTCACAACACGTATATTACTAATATATTTAATAAATTTTACAATATTGCGTTAAAATCACTTTTATTAAAAATGTTGCCAATAGTGACTTCACAGGGTGTACTACGCAGAAGGACATCACCGAGGCGGTAGCCACGGTTAGGGCACACGTCCGGACGGATGGCGTAGCCCAGGGTTATTTTTTATAAGCGCGGCCGAAGGCCGCCAACGCAGAAAAGTGTTCTGCGCAAAAGTTTTTTCTTTATCTATCGAATTTATATGGAGTTACTAAACTATAACCATAAATTCCTCGAAAACGAGGTACGTCCGGCGCCTAAAATTTACGGATTCAGAACACCCTTCCCTTCCCCTACCACCCGGTAGAAGTCATTTTTTTGGGGGCGTGTGACATTATTGGAAAGTTTCCCCCAGGACTGACTTTTTTATCGCCATTTCCAAACAAAAGTAGTTAGCCTTCTTCAAAGAAAATATACAATTAAAAGTGACCACTAATGTCTTTGTAAACAGTTTAATGTCAATTTTAAGTTAGATGCATTTCCTGCAGGGTACATACATATTTCTTGTATACAGAGATTTCTTGTTCACTTAAGGAGAATGATCTAAGCAAGCCGGCCCAACAAGGGTAAGTAAATTCGTAGATACACAAATAGGTTCATATGTATGTATGTATGACAAACTGCCATATGACTGCGACCTTTTATAATTGTCCTTCCACAGATTTGGTATTTAACACTGTTTAGTTACAATTATTTACAAAATATTTTTAAATTAAACTTTTTCTTCACTAATTCTAGAAGGAATCCAGACTTGATATTGAATACACTAAACGCAAGCGAAACAAAACCAAAGATAACACCAAATGCACAAGAATTTTTGTGTACATAAATATGCATGGATGTATGTACATATATATATACATAGATATGTATGTATATATTATATATGTTTGGATGTGCATGTGTAGATAGATTTGAAGATGTCAAAAACAGCTGTCTTGTGGATGTTAAGTTTTTAGGCAAACTGTTGCCACATTTCATCGGAGATGGTGCCATTTAATGAAATTGAAAGGCATATGCTAGACTGTCAATATGAATCGCGATATTTGAATCGCGATTCATATTGATGGTTTGATGGATCGCAAACTGGTGCTACACGTTCAATATGAATATTGCGATATTTTTCTCGCTCTGAGATTCAAAATATTTTACTTCCGTCCTTTTCCCACTTTCACTTTCAATTCGTTTATTGCAATATTGCGATCCAGATCACAGATTTCAAAATTTCTAAAAAGACATGCATTTTCATGGATCGCAAAATTTTCATGCTATACAGTCAATCCGTATTGTCAATATTGCGATCCGGATCGCGGATTTCTAAATTTCTAAATATACACGCATTTTGATGGATCACAAAATTTTCATGCTACACAGTCAATCCATATTGTCAATATTGCGATCCGGATCGCGGATCGCAAAATTTCTAAAAATTCGCGATCCAGGATCGCGATCCATCAATACTCGATGCTACACTGTCAATATGAATCGCGATCCACGGATTTCGTCAATATATATTGATAATGTAGCATCTGCCAAACTTCAGGCAGTTTGTATGCAAATTGGAGGAGAAAATCGTTAGTTTAATATTTCATTTTTAAACGGCGATATGTACATACATATATCATTCTCCTCGATTCCCTTGCTTTGTTAATCCCTTTTTTTTATTTTATTAATTCTAAGCTATTAATTAATTATATTATTGTGTTGTTTGTCACTCTTGAACTAAACATGTATATATTTTTTCTTAGGGTTAATTTTACAGGAGAGCTTAAAACATATATATAATACTTCTATATTGCTACTATTCAATTGTTTTGTTGGTTAAACTTCACAGTAACGATATACTTATAATAATAATAATACAATGGCGATATTATAACTCTGACGAGTTTTATGGCCGAGCTTCTCTCCCAATTCGAGGTGTGCTCCTTTTTGTTTTTCCTACTAATTGGGTGGACCTACAGTTTTATGCCGGCTCCGAACGGCGAATGCATTTTTTGTGAGAAGCTTTTTCATGGCAGAAATACTCTCGGAGGGTATGCCGCCCACTGCCGAGAGGTGACCGCTGCTCTTAAAAAACCCAATAATTGGATTTTTACTAATTAGAAAAATTTGTTTGGCTCGGACCGTGGTTTGAACCCGAGACCTCTGGCATAGCAGGCGAGCACTCTACCCACTGCACCACAGCGGCCAACGATATACTTAGGCTGACCATAAATATGAATCGAAAATGAGGGACAAAATTTCAAATGATATAAATACGAACATATATTCAGGGCCGCCGAGAGAAAATCCGGGCCCGGGGTCAAAATAACTAAGTGAACAAATTCTCAAAATCAAAATTCAATGAATATATAGTTACGAACTTTAATTTATCTATACATGGCCGCTGTGGTGCAGTGGTTAGAGTGCTCGCCTGCTATGCATGGAGGAACAATAAAGGAGAATGCATAAGATCAGCTGACTTCTTCTTCAATCCTCATAAACACACACGAACACAAGCATTTTCTTTTGTTGACATATGCCACACACACACGCACCCTAGCATTTCCATAGGGGCCGAATCTGTCAAATTCTTCTACATTCCTCTTTGCATGACACTTCTGGCCCCACTATGTATGAAGGTATGTCGTTATGCATTCTCCTTTATTGTTCCTCCATGCCTGCTATGCCAGGCTTCTGTTTTAGCCACTCAAAAAAAAACAAAATGGACGTGTTTTTGTAGCGTCCGGAACGCAGTTTAAGTGGCTAAAACAGAGGCATTAAACTAAATTTCTGTCGCTAACATACTTTAATCATTAGCTGTGGCCTAAATCTTTCCTTTTATCATTAAACGATACAATATTTCGCGATATTTCTGCCTCAAAAGTTCAAAAAATCGTGCGAACATACCGTCCGAAACGCCCAGGATATACCCATATCGCTGTATAAGAATTTGCATCATACCGAATTTTTCTGTTGCAACAGAAAACGAATTCAAATTTATGCTGCAAAGTCGACGCCAAAAACCAACAATTCCTTAAGTGGGGTGCAGACACTTTAAGAGATTTATAAAATTTGTTGAAATTTAAAATGATTGCTATCTACGAAAGGTGATTAAAGGTGTTGTTCGTTTATTTTCTGTAAGCAAAAACTTGGATATCATTTTGAGATTCCCGGGCCCGGGACAATTGACCCCCTCAGCCCCTCCCTCTCGTCGGGCCTGCATATATTTATGAAACTTGAAATCGTAAAAAATATTTCTTCATCAAATAATAGGCTTACAAACATATGTAATTCCCATTCTCTTCAGACTTTTTGTTTTAACAAAAATAAACAAATTTGCAAGTTTAATTATAGGTATCTACAATAAAGCAAGCATAATGCTACGATAAAAAAGAATTTGGTAACTTAGTTTAATGTCCACAAATCAATTTTAATACGATTTACCAATTTCTTTCAAATTAATTTGCCACACAGCAGCCACAAAAATTTCATTCCAACAAACATATAGTCAATGAGGATGGTAGTTATTATCGATAACTACTTAAATTCTGATGAGAAAAAGGGCTGCCACCTCAACGTTTTTAATATAAAACAGATTTTAAACAAAAAGGGGAATATTCATAGTCAAAATAAAATATTGATTTTAACTAACTTAAAATCAGCTTTTATCAAGACTATGAATATGCCCCAAAATAAATAAATGAGGGACACTAGGAAAAAAACAGAACATTTTGAGGTTTTCCGAAAAAACAAAAATACGAGGGACAGACTTCTGAAAAACAGAACGGTCCCTCAAAAAACAGAACGGATGGTCAGCCTAGATATACTGTAAGAAAGGGAAGCAAGATTCCATGGGTGTCGTTAAACAATTCTTTTCAAAGACAAGGGGGACTACAGAAAAATTTGATACTATGAAATACATAGGTATTTTATTTAACAAAGATATGGGTATGAATATATGTATGTACCTACATACATATGCATGAATAAAAATGAATTTTCAAAGAGCGCACATTGGACGCTCACGAGCGCATAAAACAGGGTACGGCAAGAATTTATGTGAGATTGTATTAGTGAGAGGAGAGAGATTTGCGCTACACTGGGGTAAGCGCAAATTATATGCAATAAATTTAACATATGTGGGAAAATTAAACTTTTTTTCTTGAAAAATTTAAGGATTTTGTTTAGTTTTAGGTACAAAATTATTATTGATGTAGTACATACCAGAGCTGGAAAAAGCAAGTAAAAGTATTATTACCTGTACGAATACTCAGTAATTGAAAAAACCAATTACCAAGCATAAGAGTATTTTATTGGTAATTGATATTCAGTACATACATACATTTTTCAATTCTTTATCACTTTCAATTATTTTAAATTTAAAAAACAAAAGCAGTTACTACAAAAAACCTACCTTAATATAGATATATTAAAAAAGAGTTCTCATGAACGAATTTTCCTGATTTGTTGGTTGTAATATTTAGTGTCGGATGATAATAATAATAATAATAATAATACAATGGCGCTATTATAACTCTGACGAGTTTTATGGCCGAGCTCCTCTCCCAATTCGAGGTGTGCTCCTTTTTTGTTTTTCCTACTAATTGGGTGGACCAACAGTTTTATGCCGGCTCCGAACAGCGAATGCATTTTTTGTGAGAAGCTTTTTCATGGCAGAAATACTCTCGTAGGGTATGCCGCCCACTGCCGAGAGGTGACCGCTGCTCTTAAAAAACCCAATAATTGGATTTTTACTAATTAGAAAAATTGTTTTGGTGTTTTGCGGCCACCATCGGATGATTATACTCCACGTAATTGGAAAGAGTTAATGGTAATTGATGAAGTAATTTAAAATGTAATTAATTACCAATTAGCAGTAAAAAGTTATTGTACTTGAACATTTTAATTATCAAGTAATTGCACTTAGACGAGGTACAATACCAAGTATTATTCATTGCTTCACAGCACTGGTACATACCATACATGTGCAATGATAAAAAAAAAAAAACGAAAAATGTACGAAATATATCGTCAAATAAATTTCAATTGTGTATGTGCACGAGCACACTGTCGTTCACACAACAAATCAACACAGTAGAGATGAGAGAAACTGCGATTTTTCGATATCTGTGATTTCGGTGATTGCTATTTTTAAATCACTGCGATTTTAAACTGCTATTGCGATTGCATGGACTGCTATAAAATCATCAGTTACCGGTAGAGATTAATTTTGCGTTTTCTGAGCGATATAACCTGTCTTCAGTTTATGTTAACAAAATGATAGCAATAACAACGCATTCCGCAGTAATTTCGCTGTTTTTAAACATTTTTCAAAGATAAATTGTAAATTCAATAATTTTTTTTCTTATATTTCTATATACATACGTATGTGGTCTGCTCAAAAGTATAAACAAAAAGAAATTTATAATGCTTTTGCGATTGCGATTCACATAGGTGAACTGCTTACTTGGTACATCGATAGCAGTTCCCAATAAGTAGTGAACTGCTATTTTGAAAAAGTGATCGCAATTGCGATTTGTGATTTTTTATTCACAGTGAAAAAATCACCGTTTGCGATATATCGCTCATCACTACAACACAGCCGTTGCGTGTGTTGCTTATTCGCTGTCTGAACAACGACTGATTTGAAGAGCGTAAGAATGCGTGTATGAACTCATTTGCCCGTGCGGGACAGCTTTGCCTGTCGCTGGCATAAAATGAATTTCAACGCTGGCGCTCATTGAACGCTCGCGAATATTCTTTTGCATTCGTAAATTTGTGTGAGGCATTCTTCGTTGTTGAATGTATGTATGTATGAATTTATCGCCACCGCAGAAAACAAGAATAGTCGCTGTGTATAACCGCCTATTAGAGTTGGGAAACTATCGATGGCACTATCGATAGTATCGATAGTTTTTTTTTTTTTAGACTATCGAAGACCATCGATGGTTTTTTTCAAAACTATCGAAAACTATCGATGGTAATGTATACTATCGATAGTTTTACAACTTTTAAATCTCCATCTCCATCTACATTACTATTTTAAGTTGTGAATTGAGAATATCAGCTATTGGTAAGTTTTGAGTCCTTGGTTAAAACTACATAGTCAAAATGTCGCGTTTCCAATATTTTGGGCATAGGTTGGTACTTGTAAAAAAAATAACCAAAATAAAAAAATTTGAATTTCACATATATATTGCAAAAAAACCAAAATTTATTGAAAAAACTCAAAATCAGAAAAAAAAAACTACCAAGTTTGTTTGGAAACAACCAACAGTGGCATCCGTGGTCTTGTGAGTACATACATACGTGTAATATGTATAAAATGTGAATTTGTTGGCGGTTAAAAATTTTTTTTCAGGAATCATTTAAATACGATAGTACTATCGATAGTACTATCGATAGTTTATTTTTTTAAGACTATCGAAAACTATCAATAGTTTTTTTTAAACTATCAAAAACTATCGATGGTACTACTATCGATAGTTTCCCAACTCTACCGCCTATCCTACGTTATGATATTATTGAAGTAAATGAGAATTAATTTTACAGAAGAGCATAAAACTCCTTCATTTCAAACTTATTTCTGCGTATAAACTTAAATTTAAATAGTTATGTACAGTGTTGGAAAAAATAATAGGGACACGAGAAAAATTTTGCAATTCTCCATTTATTTCATTTTAAGACCAAATAATAATTTCCATATGTTGATGTTTACACGAAGAGGACATGCTTCATTGACTCTGTGGTGGTTTTTGTATAATAATTAATTTTTAAAAACAAAAATAATGAAATGTATAATTTAGGTTGGAAATAATAATAGGGACAAACTTTAAATTCGATTGTTTTTTCATATAAACTGCAATATTACTGCTGCAGCTAGATTTAAACTAATGTTTAGTTGAAGCTCCTTTATTTTTTATAACTTCCTTACGCGTGGCCGCTGTGGTGCAGTGGGTAGAGTGCTCGCCTGCTATGCCAGAGGTCTCGGGTTCAAACCACGGTCCGAGCCAAACAAATTTTTCTAATTAGTAAAAATCCAATTATTGGGTTTTTTAAGAGCAGCGGTCACCTCTCGTTGACTTACGTTATTTTTTCTCAGGTACGGAAGTTTTCTGGGATTTCTTTCACTTAGTCCTACTTCCCGAGGTCTGTTGCGAATGGTTCTACTCAAAATTTAATAATTTAAGCCCTCCTTGATATCATTAGATGGCGATTTATGCATGAAAATGATCCAAAACATGCCTCCAGAATCGAAAACTCATGGTTTGAACGTAAGAAAGCTGCTGTTTTGGAGTAGCCCTCACAGCCGTCGAACCTCAGCCCTCTAGGGAATATTAAAGAAGACGATGAGGGGTCAAAAATGGAAAAATAAGCAAGAGTTATGGAAAAAAATTAAAGAAGCTTGGTACTTAATACCAGTTGCAAATTGCGCTGATTTGTTCAACCGTATGCCACGAAGATGTAAGGAAGTTATAAAAAATAAAGGAGCTTCAACTAAACATTAGTTTAAATATAGCTGCAGCAGTTATTGCAGTTTATTTGAAAAAACAATCGAATTTAAAGTTTGTCCCTATTATTTTTTCCAACTTCAATTATACATTTCATTATTTTTGTTTATAAAAATTAAATTATTATACAAAAACCACCCCAGAGTCAATGAAGCATGTCCTCTCCGTGTAAACATCAACATATGGAAATTATTATTTGGTCTTAAAATGAAATAAATGGAGAATTGCAAAAATTTTCTCGTGTCCCTATTATTTTTTCCAACACTGTATATCATTTTGTTGACTAAAGTATCAACTTCGTATAGAAGTAGGAACATATTGAATTATTGGCAAATTTTATTTTTGGCACAAGTGCCGCTTAGGCGGTTAGCAATTTCACTTAGGCGGTTATGAAATTTAAACGACGATATATATATTGTGACTTTATTTAATTTACGAAAATATAAATTATCTGCCTTATTTTTAGCATGTAGGTATGCATACATAAGTTATTTGGTTGTGAACTACGTTGAAATAATAAATACATGTGTACAATTTTGTTTTCGAAAGATTGGCATTTCATTGTTTAACCCGAATCAACCCACGAGCACCATATGGTAACGCTAAACATCCCCTTACATTTACAAGAAAATAAACAAAAGGAAAAGAAAACACACCAGGAAAATGCCAATTTTCAATGAAAAATTAATGTGGCTTTGCAAAAAGGTAAAGATCGTGTTATTCTGTGCTCAAATGTCGAAGCTATTGCGTGTGAAAATGAGGTGACAAAAATTAGTACTGAAAATTCCCGTTTTCAGATATGGCATGTCGGTAAATATAAGTATATTTTATAACTTTTAGAATAAATTGTTCATATAATTACACTTTTTGAAAGCTAATGAAATTATGTATGTAATGTAAATTAGTTTTTAAAGAAAAAATTCTTCTTTCCAACATTTTTTTACATTTTTCTAAAGGCGTTACCATATGGTAGCCGTGGGTCGTCCAGGGTACAGGTTTTTTTTGTTGGGCTTCGCGTGATTTTCTCTGCCGTTGTGTAAATTTAACTAATGTAATGTTATTAATTTGTTAGAATTTTATAAATTTTCTGCTTTTAGAGGTTTAACATTACAAAAAATGCATGATTTCATTCAAGATCAAGATGAGGCATTCGACGATGGTGGACTAAATGACATACCAACTGTCATTTAGGTACATACATGGAGCCTCATCAATATTACAACATTTTTGGAGAAGATAATACTGAAGAGGAATGTGTGGGTAAACCAGATAATGTTTGCTCGGTCCAACTAAAAGGCAACTGAGAAGTTGTAATGGCTGGTAGCTCGACATTGCCCCATTTTGTCCAAGAAGATGAATGGGTGAAGAATATTTCACCATTTCCTCTTCCAATTTTTCCACTGGCGAATACGAAGATTGTCGTAATATACTACGTCATGTTCAATTAGAGAAGTTTTTTAATTATTGTTATTATTTATCAAGCACATTTGCTAACAAAGTGCAATATATGCTATTGGCCAGAATAGGCCAACCCTACATATGGAAGTATTTAAAAAAAAAAATATTTTATTTGCATAACTTTACTTAAAACCTACTTAAATCTCAATAAAGTGAATTAAATATGTGTTTTTTCCTGTGAAACTAAAAAAAAAAGTTTCCAAACATCATTTACCCTTTAAACAAAAACCTGTACCCTAGGCGACCCACGGCTACCATATGGTAACGCTAGTTTTTCACATTTTCCGGAAAAGTGCCACAAGGTATTGGAAAACGGACTTCAATTTCATGCTCAGGAGGTCGAAATTTATTGGTGTACATACTTTTATGAAAATCTGAAACAAAAAAAGTTCTGGGAAAATCCGGGTTAATCTACTGCTTTCTGTTTTTATAACGACCATGAAAGTTTTATATGAAGGGAATAACGACCCCTTTGAATCCCTCTTCTGTTTTTTTTTTTGTAATGCTACTACAATTTTACAAATGTGTGTGTGACATATATTCACGTATACGACTTTTGCTTGTGTTGACGCATGCGCACAAATTACATATGCAGTGAGAAACGAGTTCAGCGCGACCAGAAACACATTGAGTAGATAGGCTGTTAGCAATATAGAAGTATTATATATGTATATGGCTTAAAACTACTTCTTTTCAAACTTATTTCTGCGTATAAACTTTAATTTAAATACATAGTTAATCATTTTGTTAACTAAAGCATCAACTTCGTATAAAAGTGGAACAATTTGAATTATTGGAAAATTTTATTTTTGACACAAGTGCCGCTTATGCGATTATGAAATTTCGCTTATGCGATTATGAACTTTAAACGACGATATGTACATAACATGTAATAAAATAAAATAATAGCTGTATACCCCAGCTTCGCTGTTAATAGTTTTCAGATAAATTTCCACAAAATCCAAATCGAAATATAAAGTAGTTATATTTAATTGCACCAGCTTATGATCAATACTATTTATTTAAACTAAATTTTCAATTTATTTCATGAAAAAAGTTATTCCCGCGGTCTTCGAAATAACATGATTTTTCCTTGATGTGTAAACATCTTTGCTGTAGCTAAGATTAATTTCGAAAAACGCGTAATGGGCTAAGCAGAATCAGTACGTTTTCGGCTGACTCGCTTGGCATTTATAGCGTTCGTTGAGCCGCAGCAAAGTGCAAGAACCGTACGAATTTTACCACAAAAGAGCGAGCATTGACTCATGTTCAGTGTTGCCACTGAAAAAAAATTTTACCGACCAAATTACCGCCCAATTCCACCAAAAAAGGCCCAAAAATCAGAAGTCAACTTAAAATGGAATTTCATATATATTTTTAAATACATACTATGTGCATACATACTAAGTAATATTGACTCCCACTCATTTAATTCAGAACTAACACTAGACTGTCGCCGATCTCTAAAGGAGATGGCCAAACAGACCTGTCTGCACCTCGTGTAGGTGCCGGGACATAGGGATATCAATGGCAATTGTAGGGCGGATGAACTTGCGAGGCAGGGCACTACCGAGTAGGTTCTTCCATAAGGCATAGGTATGCCTTTGCAACAAACAAGCTAATACTTAAACAGCATCAAGGAAAATCTGGCAGGTTCACAAGCGATCCCATCAAATAAGTACTCTAAGGAGAGATGACATCTCGAACCTTGCGGTGGTACTCACAGGACACTGCCTCATCGGGAAACTCGCAGAGAGGCTAGGTGCACCCTACCGCAGATGCTGCATAAGCTGGAAAGACGATGAGGAGAGGAGACAATCGAATACCTCATCTGCCACTGGTTTGCTCGGCTCTTAACAGCGGCAGACAACGCTTTCTTGGGACCTCCTTCCTGGATAGCCTATGCAAAGTCACTAAAGTGAACTAGTTCACTGAAGAGAGCGCTCACCAATTGAGCGCTCAACAAAGTGAACTAAATTCCCCAACTCTAATAGATATGCGAATAGTGTGTTTCACTAACAATAAAAGAACTTTACACGGGAAAGATAAAATGTTTATAATATAATAATAATAATATAATACAATGGCGCTATTATAACTCTGACGAGTTTTACGGCCGAGCTTCTCTCCCAATTCGAGGTGTGCTCCTTTTTGTTTTTCCTACTAATTGGGTGGACCTACAGTTTTATGCCGGCTCCGAACGGCGAATGCATTTTTTGTGAGAAGCTTTTTCAGGGCAGAAATACTCTCGGAGGGTATGCCGCCCACTGCCGAGAGGTGACCGCTGCTCTTAAAAAAGCCAATAATTGGATTTTTACTAATTAGAAAAATTTGTTTGGCTCGGACCGTGGTTTGAACCCGAGACCTCTGGCATAGCAGGCGAGCACTCTACCCACTGCACCACAGCGGCCACAAAATGTTTAGCGTCCGATAAATTGTCTTCACTAAAAATATTCATATTACAAATCGGACCAAAATTGATTTTAGCCGCCCAACAGCCCAAAGTAAATTTATCGGACCAGATTTGGTCCGAAAGGCCCAATTTCGCCTTCACTGCTCATGTTTCAAATAAAGAAGATTGTGCACTCAGCCATATTCAGCAAAATATTCATCCGTGAGACGGGGCAAAGATGACTTGATACGAAACTCTTTTTTACTCTCTCACTTTTATGATTTTCCCACGGGTCTAATGTGGCTTTGTTGCCAGCATCAAGACAACATAAAACCCGGCCGATCAGCTGTTTGTGCAAATTGCAGGTGCCAAAAGGGAAAACGCGCCAAAATAACTTTCGGTGGATTTTGATGTTTTGTTTTATGTGCCCAATTTTGTTGAAATAATAAGGAATTATAAAAAATACAGAGGTAATTGTATTGCTTGTGTGTAATATGCCGTGAAGTTTACTGTTTCAACTGGAAAAAATTGTGTTTCAGTTAAAATTATAAAAAATATGTTAATGAGATGGAACGCGGGCAGCGATTCTTCAGTAAATTTATATATATATATCCGGTTAAAAATTATTATATTTCAGTTCTAATATATTCACATTTTAATAGAATTGCAAAATAGAATAAAATATTTCTTAAAAAATACCACCCAACTACATGTATTATCGTTCACCACTTTTTGTGCGTTATTCTTAATTTGTCTGAGATTGGGTTTCGAACACGAATATTCGGAATGTGGGAAAATCATACTATCCTGTGTATCACTTTTGTGATTATGGCTTTGTTCAGAAACTCAGTTTGAAGCGCAACCTGATTTTGTAGTACAAGCAGAGCGTTCATAAACGTAAATTTTGCATGAAGCGTCGCTCATCACAATCATCAAAATAATAATTACTGCCGCTGTTGCGCTTCATGCTGCGTTTCTGAACATAGCCTATATCCTTATCTTAATTTGGTATAAACAAAATTTTATTATTGCTATAGTCTTCAATAACATAAGGAAGCCGAAAAATTCCTAGAAATAATATCTAAAATACCCATTTTCAGTTTTCGAACAGAGTGGCACTAATGAAAAATGTTATAAAAAATGCGCATTTTGACAGCGCTCTCACGAAATGAAGAGTTTCGTATCTAGTTATCTATGAGACAGGGTTCATTTTGGTTAGTACGTCATCAACTACGTTATTGACGGGAAAGAAAATTTGCAAACATGCAAAAAATACCTTTATTGAACTATTATTCACACAACTGAATATCCGGCACTTCATTTTTCTTTATTTAAAATAGTTTTTTTAATATAAATTTCACATTTATCACACACAATCTCCCTGCAGCGAAAGTCCAAACTAGTCAGCCAACCTACCAGTTAACTGACTAGATAAATTATGGGAGTTGCCCAACTACATTCATAGGGGACAAATTGAGATTAGTTATGAAACAAGAAGTTTTGCCAAAAAAGGGTTTTAAATTAAAAACGAATGTATCCGGGGCTCCTGGAGGTTGCAATGAACACGTATGCAGTAAAAGTAAAGCAACTTCTTTATTGTTGTTGTAGTATTCGAACCCTGCGTAGTAGGCCCCTTGTAGACTTAGTTGGTTGCAAATTGTTAGATCATTAAATCAGGTGAATACCACAAATATAACATAGATTGAGATGTTAATATAGCCCAGTATAATAGATACTACTTCAGCCATAGAAAAAAGTACATGATATGTTTGTATAAAGTCAGAAAATCATCAATATAAAAGTCAAGCTTAGAATGGTCAACGTGTTACTTATTCACAATGTTAATGTTGATTTTCCTAAATATTTAATATGCAAGATCACAATCGAATGTGCATGAATTCTTTAATTTAAATATCATACTCTAATAACTAAATAAATGTATTAGAAACTTTATTTTGCAATTTTTATTTTCATTGGAGTAGCATGTAAAACTAGTCAGTCAACTGGTATAGTTCTGATATCTACACTGACTAGTCAGTCAACTGGTATAGTTCTGATATCTACACTGACTAGTCAGTCAAGTGGTATGATGCTGGTGTGTATACTGACTAGTCAGTCAAGTGGTATGACTCTGGTGTGGATACTGACAATTGCCATTTCCTAGGTCATCACCGTGTTAAAAATACCAGTTGCTAATATGGAAAAAGATAGATGGCTGACTAGTTGAGCTGTATGGCCAACTAGTTGTCAATTAGTTTACAACTAGTTGATTTCGCTGCAGGGCTGTAGTTTGCATACATTTTTACGGCGTAATGAAAGAAGAAGAATAAAGTCAGTGAAAATCTCGTTTCGGCTATAAATTTTGCAAGCTATAATGCATTCGTCTTCACTGGAAGACATTATTGTTATTATTGAGTGATTTGTTGAATTTTAAAATTTTATATTTTTAATTTCGATATTTGTTTTCCAATTTTCTGCCGAAAGTGTGAAAAGCACTGCAACGAGGACTCGTTTCGGCAAGATGAAAATTCCGAGAAAAAAATGTCGATCCGAAGTCGTACCGAGTAGGAAAGCAAATTATGTTACCACGCCGGAATAAGGCCGTTAGTATTTCCTTTTAGCTCTCCTATATTTCTTCTTTGCTCTAATTTTTCTTGGCTTGAAACATAGTAGGGGTATTCGCTATCCCTAGCAAGATAGCACGGATTGCAAATATGCTAGACCAAAATATGCTACATATCGAGAGCACCCCATTGCACAGTCGTAGGAAATTTTAAGAAGCAGCTTTTCTTTTTAGCCAAAGGGACGCGTTCATCACTCACTTTTTAATAAATAAATCATTTTATTTTAGTAAATTTAATAAATACACACAAAACACAACATTTTAAGCAAAATTCGGATGCTCAAATTGAAATTGAAATTAGCAATTGGTAAATGTCAGCTGACACAGGGTCGCAATTAATTTCCTACACTTCATAGCAAATAAATATACATAGGTTTTGGTGTAGCATATTTTTGAGGTCTAGAATATTTCTGTGTGCAGAAATTATGATGGTTCCAAAGCCAAACAAACCAGAAAATGAAATAAGTTCGTATAGGCCCATCAGTTTACTGACACTATTCTCGAAAATATTTGAGAGAATATTTTTACGCAGAATTTCGCCAATACTTAAAGAAAATAACATAATACCTGAACATCAATTTGGCTTTCGCCGATTTCATGGTACACCTGAGCAATGTCATCGAGTTGTTAACTTTATTGTTGACTCTTTTGAGCGGAAAGAATACTGTTCAGCTGTATTAGTGATGGGCGAGTCCGAGATGTTTTATTCGATTCTCTCGATTGTTGAAACATCTCGAATGCTCTCGATGGTTTTCATTCGTATTCGAGTCAAGTCGTAAATGGCCATCAGTCGAAACAATCGCTAAAACATCTCGGACTCGCCAATGATTCCTCTCGTTTTCAAAGCAACCCTACATTTCGGACTCGCTGCAAAAAATACATAACATTTGTTGTTGCCGCTTGAATATCAAAATTGCTTAAAAAAGTATACAGTGGTACAAATCTATTGCCGTTGTTACTGCTCGTAAAATTAATTTGTTTCGTAAGCGTCTCACTTAAGAAAATTTATTAATGTATTAATGTTTAAATAATTAATTGTATTTATTACGCACGACACTCTTTAATTGTGATTGCAAAAATGCAGCGTCTATATATAGCATATTTTTCAATTTGGTTAATTTATTTACATATGTATTTGCCTCACTTCCATTAACAATCCTACTTTCTTCATCAACAACACTCATTCAGTTTATTTTATCAACTAAAACAAATCATCAAAACAACAGCCGGTCCCCCGACTCGGAACAGTCGCAAAAACATCTCGGTTGTGTAGTCGAGATGTAATCGAAACAACCTCCGACTCGCTGACTCGGAACAATCGCAAAAACATCTCGGTTGTGTAGTCGAGATGTCATCGAAACAACCTCCGACTCGTTGACTCGGAACAATCGCAAAAACATCTCGATTGTGTAGTCGAGGAGCGAGTCAACTTTTGACTCGATTGTGATTTTGCAACGATGGCGATTCTCTCGATTGTCTAAACATCTCGGACTCGCCCATCACTAAGCTGTATTTTTGGATATACAACAAGCATTTGATAAAGTTTGGCATAATGGCCTGTTATATAAAATAAAAAAAATATTCCCCTCAACAATTTATCTCATTCTTAAATGGTATCAAACTGATAGATCATTTTATGTGAAGATTAATGATGAAACCTCTACCAAAACATACATCAAAGCAGGTGTACCTCAAGGAAGTGTACTTGGACCTGTCCTTTATACCATTTTTACATCAGACATGCCTGAAACCGAAAACGTTTTTATTGCCACATATGCCGACGATACTGCTATATTAGCTTCAAATTCATCTCCAATCGAAGCTTCCAACCTAGTCCAAAAAGAACTGAATGAGGTCCAGGCTTGGTTAGATCGTTGGAAAATAAAGGTCAATACAAATAAATCGGTTCATGTGGTATTTACATTAAGGAGAAATGACTGTCCACCGTGTCATATTTATGGCAATACGATTCCTAAGAGTGACAGCGTGAAATATTTAGGTCTGCATCTAGATAAGCGTTTAACTTGGAAAAGTCACATACAAACTAAAAGTAAACAGTTAAAGGCCAAGACTAAAAGAATGTATTGGTTACTTGGACCTAAATCACCTCTATATCTCGAGACGAAACTTTTATTATATAAAGCTTTATTAAAGCCAGTATGGACTTATGGCATACAGCTTTGGGGCACTGCCTGTGCATCAAATATAGAAATTCTACAAAGATACCAATCTAAAACTTTAAGATTAATTAAAAATGCCCCCTGGTACATTACAAATAAAGCCATCCATTCAGATTTAAAAATTCCCTTTATAAAAAATTAAATTAATAGATTTAGTACAGCATACCTTCGCAGAATCAGCAATCATGATAACCCATTGGCAATTATGTTATTAGATGAAACCAATGAAATCACTAGACTTAAAAGGCATCATGTTCTAGATTTACCATTTAGAGACTAACATCTAGAAAATTCTTAACTTTCTTTTTATGTTAATACATATATGTACTAGCTGACCCGGCAAACTTCGTTCTGCCCAAAACAGATTTTTTTATTAATTTCATTTCAAAAATTGTTATTACACCGGTATTATTTTTAATAGAAAATTAACGATTTTTCACTACTTTATTGTGTATACAACTTCAAAAATATATAATTTTAGTATTCAGTTTAAGGCTGCACGATACACAACATTTTTAGTTTTCTGTTCCGGATATTTATTTTCACTGAGCATTGGCTATTTTCACTAAGTAAGTAAGAGGATTGATATAGTCTACCTCCATAATGGTTTTCAGGCCCCTCCTCCAACCCTTTTAGATATATTCAGCCTCAAAAGTTTATTACGTATGGGAGGTGCAATGCCCCATTTTTCGATAAATCTTTTTTTTTTTTGGGTGAACATGGTATTGATATCGTATATCTGCATAGTGATTTCTATGTACATGCCATGAACGCTTTTAAGGATATTTAGCCTTAAAAATTAAGAACGCATGGGAGGTGCCACGCCCCCTTTTCCCAAAACTACTTTTTTTTCATAAGCACGCTATTGATATCGTTAATCTCCTGATCAATTTTCAGGTCCCAACCTTAAACGCTTTTATAGATATTCAGCTTGAAAAATTAAGTTTGTATGGGAGGTGCCACGCCCCCTTTTCCGATAACCTACACTTTTATGGGCAAAAATTGTTTTGATATCATATATGTAGCTCTGTACCAATTTCCAGGTCCCTGCCTTAAATCCTTTTAGAGATATTCAGCTTTAAAAATTAAGGTTGTATGGGAGGTGCCACGCCCCATTTTCTGATAACCCCCACTTTTCTGTGTGAGAAGGGTTTTGATATCACCTACCTCTATACCAATTTTCAGCTCCCTGCCTTGAACTATTTTAGAGATAATCAGCTTTAAAAATTAAGGTTGTATGGGAGGTGCCACGCCCCCCTAACATTTTGAAATTTTTTCTTCGACTAAACCTTCGCGGGGTAACAACAAACAAACCCCCCTAAGGAAGTATTTGATTTGGTTCAGCCGTTTTCAAGTTTTAGCGTTACAATTAAATACCAAATCATTTTTATATATATAGAAGAAGATATGTACCAAGGATGCACCGCAACGTTAATATTATCGATAACCGAAATGTTAAAGTCGTTTCTATTGAAACGACTCAGTTTTTCGACGTTATAAAAATTATCAAAATAATTTATTTCGTTATCACTGTCAACGAAACTCAAGCGTTAACGCTGAAACGTTGAAAAGTTGAGCGCTCTATATTACTGAGAGAATTGTCACTCAAACGAACCATCAAACAGTGATGCCGAAATTGGGCCTTTCGGACCAAATCTGGTCCGATAAATTTACTTTGGGCTGTTGGGCGGCTAAAATCAATTTTGGTCCTATTTGTAATATGAATATTTTTAGTGGGTGCAATTTCTCGGACTCTAAACATTTTATCTTTCCCGTGTAAAGTTCTTTTATTTTTAGCGAAACACACTATTCGCATATCTATTAGAGTTGGGAAATTTAGTTCACTTTGTTGAGCGCTCTCTTCAGTGAACTAGTTCACTTTAGTGACTTTGCATAGGCTATCCAGGAAGGAAGTCCCAAGAAAGCGTTGTCTGCCGCTGTTAAGAGCCGAGCAAAACAGTGGCAGATGAGGTGTTCGATTGTCTCCTCGCCTCATCATCTTTCCAGCTTATGCAGCATCTGCGGTAGGGTGCACCTAGCCTCTCTGCGTGTTTCCCGATGAGGCAGTGTCCTGTGAGTACCACCACAAGGTTCGAGATGTCATCTCTACTTAGAGTACTTATTTGATGGGATCGCTTGTTTTCTGCCAGATTTGCCTTGATGTTCGACATACTGGCTTCTGTTGCCATCTATCGCTTGCTAGTTTATAGACATGCTGTTTAAGAATTAGCATGTTTGTGGCTAAGGCATACCTATGCCTTATGGAAGAACCTGCTCGGTAGTGCCCTGCCTCGCAAGTTCATCCGCCCTACAATTGCCATTGATATCCCTATGTCCCGGGACCTACACGAGGTGCAGACAGGTCTGTTTGGCCATCTCCTTTAGAGATCGGCGACAGTCTATTGTCAGTTCTGAATTAAATGAGTGGGAGTCAAGATTACTTAGTATGTACATATGTATTTAAAAATAAATATGTAATTCCATTTTAAGTTGACTTCTGATTTTTGGGCCTTTTTTGGCGGATTTGGGCGGTAATTTGGTCGGTAAAATTTTTTTTCAGTGGCAACACTGCCATCAAAGCGCTCTATGTTTATCATTGAGAGCGTTGTTGCTCTACGCTGCTACTAAGCACTCTCAATTTATTGTGAGAACCGAAAAAACGCTCATTTCAATGATAATTTCAACGCATGGAGGAACAATAAAGGAGAATGCATAACGACATACCTTCATACATAGTGGGCCGAGAAGTGTCATGCAAAGAGGAATGTAGAAGAATTTGACAGATGTAGGGGCCACACAAATGCTAGGGTGCGTGTGTGTGTGGAATATGTCAACAAAAAAATGCTTGTGTTCGTGTGTGTTTATGAAGATTGAAGAAGAAGTCAGCTGATCTTATGCATTCTCCTTTATTGTTCCTCCATGTTTCAACGTTAATTTTCGATTCAACGAAAACGATTTCCTTTTTGTTGATTTTGTTTCGTTTAAAACGTTAACCAAAGATGACTTGATACGAAACTCTTTTTTACTCTCTCACTTTTACGATTTTCCCACGGGTCTAATATGGCTTTGTTGCCAGCATCAACACAACATAAAACCCGGCCGATCAGCTGTTTGTGCAAATTGCAGGTGCCAGAAAGGAAAACGCGCCAAAATAAATTGTCACTTTCGGGGGATTTTAATGTTTTGTTTTATGTGCCCAATTTCGTTGAAATAATAAAGAATTATAAAAAATACAGAGGTAATTATATTGCTTGTGTGTAATATTCAGTGAAGTTTATTGTTTTAACTGGAAAAAATTGTGTTTCAGTTAAAATTATAAAAAATATGTTGATGAGATGGAACGCGGGCAGCGTTCTTCAGTAGATTTATATATATATCCTGTTAAAAGTTATTATATTTCAATTCTAATATATTCACATTTTAATAGAATTGCAAAATAGAGTAAAATATTTCTTAAAAAATACCACCCAACTGCATGTAATATCGGCCACCACTTTTTCCATGTTATTCTTATGCCGTTTTCTTTTCTCGAAAAAATGTTGCCCTTTTTGATTTTCTTAGCTATTTTGTAAGCTTGTCTGGTAATTTTACCGAATATTGACCTCTAGCTAAGCAAGAGGGCACCATTATCTACAAATTTAGCCATTTTATAGAAAGTTAGGTTACGCAATTCGATAATTGGGATATAGAAGGGCAGCATTTTTTTGCAGAAAAGAAAACGCCATTAATTTGTCTGAGGTTGGGTTTCGAATACGAATATCCGGAATGTGGGAAAGTCATACTATCCTGTGTATCACGTTTGTGGTTATATCCTTATCTTAATTTGGTATAAACAAAATTTTATTATTGCTACAGTCTTCAATAACATAAGGAAGCCGAAAAATTCACATAATTAATATATAAAATACCCATTTTCGGTTTTCGACAGAGTGGCACCAATGAAAAATGTTATAAAAAATGCGCATTTTGACAGCGCTCTCACCAAGAATTATCTAAAGAAGGATATCGCAGTAGATAAGCTGATTGGAATTGTGTATGTATACTAAAAAGTGTGAATGTCAGACAAAACGAATTGGCAAAAATTTTACTTTGAAATTCATTTCTCTTCTCTTTCACATTGACATTTTTAAAGAAAACACACACATAAAAACGGAAGTAATATAACCTCTATTTCGATAAACCTTGGCTCTCACGAAATGAAGAGTTTCGTATCTAGTTATCTATGGCGTTAACGCTTGCATTTTAGTTGCGTTAACATAGCATGTTAACAAACGGAAAAATATTTTGATAGTTTGTTGAGCATCCTTGATATGTACCATATAATTATGCACATAAGTATATTACTATTGACCTCACTGGAGATCAATGGTACAAGTCAAATTTGAATAATGTTAAATAATTTGCTTATTGTTCTTGGAATAGATTGCAAATAAATGTATTAAAAAAAAAAAAATATTTTGTTGTTGTGCGTTGTAAAACTTTGCAATCCGTGCTACGTGCTAGGGTTATGCTATGGATAGCGAATACCCCTAGTATGTACATATCTTTTTGTTTCACGAATTTTAGTTTTTAATAATACATTCGAGTCTGGATATAGTGAATCCCCGCTATAGTGAACAACTCGATATAGTGAACACCGAAATATTTACATAGAGTACTCTAAATAGTGAACTATCGAAAGCCTCTAAATAGTGAACAAAATTTTAAACGCAACGGTAAGCAAAAGTGACAAACAAAAAACAAAAATTAACCAGAAATATGTATGTAAAATCGGGTTTTCCTCGAAAATGCACATTTTATGTTTATTCGTGGAAAATTTGATTCAGTTTGATACCAGTGTTTATTTGTTTCCTGTCGGATGCAGACCACTCCTGAGTGAATGTGTGCTGTTTTATCTGTTTCTAAAAGTTTTAGTGTGTTAATAAATGAAGTTTTATTATGCCTGCGAGGAAATTCCTTTCGTTAAAGCAAAACGCTGAAATTGTTGGCGAAATCGAAAGAGGCACTAGTGTTTCATCCTTGGCAAATACGTATGACGTAGCCAAATCCACAATTTCGGGAATACAAAAAAATTCTCGTAATCGCATGACCTGAAGCCAACACTACTGATTTGCTGGCATACTAGCATTGACAAGCCTGCGCGAGAAAGCGGGCCAAAAATCACTTTCCGAACGCAGAAGCAAACATCTATTCGCGAATTCTTTAAAGAAACGTTCATATAAACATTTGTATTTTCCAAAGTATTAATTAATTCCAATGATATGTTAATCTTACATTTACAGACATGAATTTTCATCAAATAAACTATGCTATTTAAAAAAAAATTTCAACCTTAATATAGTGAACAGCCTGGATACTATAAACAGGCCGTGCAAAAATTAGTTCACTATATCCAGACTTGACTGTATACTATTTCTATTAAAGCATCAATCAAACGTACATACATATATACTATGTACATTCTACTATGTTCACTTAATACCATGTCTCCACATAACGTGTTTCGCTCTTTGTTTCTGCACTCGCTTTCTCTATCTTGTTTCGACCTCGAAACGAGTGCCAAAACTCGCTAATTTCCATACAAATTTCTGAGAGCGAGTGAAGATTGAAACACTTGTTTCGTTCTCAATCCTCTTGCCAAACGAGATGATATCGATGCCTTCTCTAATTTTGTATAGAAAATCTATCGAAATCTCACACAGGCCAAAACAAAAACGCAAAAATAAGCAAACATACAAACATTTAAGAACAAGAAAGAGAAATGTTAAACTGAATAACGATCAGCCACGTGGAGACGGGTTATTTAGTGAGATGTTTCCCTAGATGTTTCGCTGGCGAATCAAGTTATGTGGAGACCGGCTTTAAACTTTGATCATTTTCTCACGTTCAAGATGCTTTACTTTCATCCTACATATTTAAATATGTATGTAGGGACATACATATGTATGTATGTAGGTACATACCCTGCAAAAAATGCGATCACTCCGGGATACATCCGGGACAACTCGCAAGGGAGCATGCGATTACTACCCATTTGTATCTCTTTATATGGGTTGAAGTGTTCTCTTTTGTTTGAGCATGTCCTATGAAGATACTAATTGTACCCAGTTTGTACCCGAACGGGTAGCAAAAGCGCACAATTGTACCCGTTTTGTACCCGAACAGGTAGCAAATGCGACACATCCATTTGTGCGACTAATGGTACCCGTTTGATACCCTTTCGGGTACAATTCGTCTACAATTAGTATACATATGTACCCGTTCGGGTACAATTGGGAACAATTGTAGACTAATTGTACCCGAAAGAGAGCGCTCCCGGACAAATCTTTTTAGAGACTCGTCGCACACTTTTTTACAGGGTATGTACATATGTTTGTACTTCAAAACTAAATTACAAATTAAGCATACATACCTATGTATGTATGTATGTCAGCGATGCGCAGCCTCTTGCCCGCGGGCAGACCAGCTGTTTGCGATTCACACGTATACTCACCGATTGTCACTAATACAGACAAATAAAGAGCGTAAAACGAACGCTTACGATGGGACCAGGCGATCGTCGCTTAGCAAAAAGAATTAATTTGCCTTCGACTGTCGTGAAAGCAAGTGGTCGTCGCTTGAAATTCTTTTGTTTTATTTGCAGAAGCCAGACAACAAACAAAACTGTCAAGAGTTTGCATATAACATACATACGTATGTATTTGTATACGTACCCTGTATTCTTCTGTATACGGTGAATTAAAAACGAGAAGAAGAAGAAGTCAGCTGTTCACGTACCATTACCATAAGAATGAATTTGCCTTGGTTTTCTTGCGCTCTATCGTTCTGGCGTTTATAAAAATCATAATAGA
This sequence comes from Urophora cardui, assembly GCA_960531455.1. Classification (NCBI taxonomy): domain Eukaryota; kingdom Metazoa; phylum Arthropoda; class Insecta; order Diptera; family Tephritidae; genus Urophora; species Urophora cardui. The sequence continues at coordinate 16,036,896 of OY482671.1, read as the reverse complement.
AAAGCTACAAATCACTCTCATAGATACACAGAGATTTCAGTATAATGGAACTTTTGAGTAGAATCCATCTACAAATTTGAGTGGAATGCAATTTTTGAATGTGATCCCAACGCATATAAAAAAGGAAGAGAGAGTGCTTTGAAATTAAAGCAACTCTTCAACTGTGTTTACGATATTTGTAAACATTTTTACGATATCTATTTCTCTTAACTAAAAACTTTATTTAATAATTATAAAGAAATTAAATAATTTATAGAAAAAATTATATGCCTATGCACTGCTCCTCACTCATACGAACACATCCATATCAATTTTATGTGGATATGAGTATGTTAAATGTGCTAAACAGCCTGGCAATTGTTTGTATGGGAAAAATGTTAGCCTATTAATATATAGATACTACTTCAGCCATAGAAAAAAGTACATGATATGTTTGTATAAAGTCAGAAAATCATCAATATAAATGGTCAACGTGTTACTTATTCACAATGTTAATGTTAATTTACCTAAATATTTAATATGCAAGATCACAATCTAATGTGCCTGAATTCTTTAATTTAAATATCATACTCTAATAACTAAATAAATGTATTAGAAACTTTATTTTGCAACTTTTATTTTCATTGGAGTAGCATGTAAAACTAGTCAGTCAACTGGTATAGTTCTGATATCTACACTGACTAGTCAGCAAATTGGTATGATGCTGGTGTGTATACTGACTAGTCAGTCAAGTGGTATGATGCTGGTGTGTATACTGACTAGTCAGTCAAGTGGTATGACTCTGGTGTGGATACTGACAATTGCCATTTCCTAGGTCATCACCGTGTTAAAAATACCAGTTGCTAATATGAAAAAAAGATAGATGGCTGACTAGTTGCGCTGTATGGCCAACTAGTTGTCAATTAGTTTACAACTAGTTGATTTCGCTGCAGGGTACTACACTCTAAAAACTGCGTGTAAATATGCTACCAAAATATATGTAATTTTTAGTTGAAAATTACATTTTTTTCGTAGATTTACACTACAAGTGTGTAATTTACAGTTCTAAACGAAATTTTACGCACTTTTCAGCAAAAGTGAGCATATCATGCGATTTTACACGCATTTTGGATTAAAATTGCATACAGAAATTGTAATTTCAAATCTCGTGCGCAAAATTACAATTGAGTCGGGTAAAATTACATAGTAAATTGGTAATTTTGTTTAACTTATATGCGAAATTACAATTTATTACTCTATTGGTGTTCAGATTTAAAGTTTGTTTGTGTAGGCTTTACACTTTTATTGTTTAAATTTAAACAGCTTATCTGTTGAATTTTTCAGTATGCGATTTTGCGCATAATAAGGTAGGAAAAAAGTAACCTACCTTTTTGTATGCAAAATTACACGAAAATTTCTAAGAGTGTATATCGTATACATATGTATGTAATCTGAACCCTTTTTTACAGGACGCATCCATGCCATGATTCAACAATAAAGGTTTTCGCATGACGACATACCTTCATACATAGTGGGGCCCTAAGTGTCATGCAAAGAGGAATGTAGAAGAATTTGACAGATTCGGCCCCTATGGAAATGCTAGGGTGCGTGTGTGTGTGGCATATGTCGACAAAAAAAATGCTTGTGTTCGTGTGTTTATGAAGATTGAAGAAGAAGTCAGTTGATCTTATGCATTCTCCTTTATTGTTGCTCCATGATCCATACACACTGGAATAAATATACACTCAAAGAAATTTGTTGGAATAAAATGGTAATAGAATTACACATTTCCTTCATTCTTTGTAAATTTTTGCTTCGCAGTGATTTGGAGGTGCCGCTACACGCTAGTGATGAGCGATATATCGCAAACGGTGATTTTTTCACTGTGAATAAAAAATCGCAATTGCGATCACTTTTTCAAAATAGCAGTTCACTACTTATTGGGAACTGCTATCGATGTACCAAGTAAGCAGTTCACCTATGTGAATCGCAATCGCAAAAGCATTATAAATTTCTTTTTGTTTATACTTTTGGGCAGACCACATACGTATATAGAAATAAAAAAAAAAAAAAATTATTGAATTTACAATTTATCTTTGAAAAATGTTTAAAAACAGCGAAATTGCTGCGGAATACGTTGTTATTGCTATAATTTTGTTTACATAAAATGAAGACAAGTTATATCGCTCAGAAAACGCAAAATTAATCTCTACCGGTAACTGATGATTTTATAGCAGTCCATGCAATCGCAATAGCAGTTTAAAATCGCAGTGATTAAAAATAGCAATCACCGAAATCACAGATATCGAAAAATCGCAGTTTCTCTCATCTCTACTACACGCTCGCTTGGCTTCTCGCTCGGCATTACAGATGAACAAGCACGAAAAGCGTACAAGTTGCGGCCAGAGAGTTGTGTATATGTATATAGGTATGTATGTACGTATACAGTTACTGACATTAGGGTAGACTCAAATATTCTATGATAGAATGCTGGTCGTTATACATCCGTCTGTACATACATATAACATGGTTCAAATAAAGAAGATTGTGCACTCAGCAAAATGTTCATCCGTAGGACTGGGTTCTTTTGGCTAGTACGTCATCAAATACGTTAGCGACAAGAAAGAAAATTTGCAAACACGGTAAATATCCTTTAATTTTATTATTATTAGCCCTGTTTTTATTTAAGCGCATATACATCTGCGCTTAAATTTTGTATGGACTGCTAAGCGCGGATAGAAATGTGCGCTTAGAAATCCATACAAAATTTAAGCGCAGATGTACACACACATATGCGCTTAAATAAAAACAGGGCTATTCACACATTAAATACGCGGCACTTGATTTTTATACTCAGCTGTACTAGTACAGAGAGTATTATAGTTTTAATCACATAACGGTGGATTGTAACAGAATGAAATAATCGAAATAGATACAGACTTATGTATATATATCAATATGATCAGGGTGAAAAGAGAAATCGATTAAGCCATGTCCGTCCGTCTGTAAACACTCTAACTCGCGCAAAAATTGAGATATTTTGATGAAATTTGAAATGCAAGTTGGTATCGAGACTGGGACGGTTGGTATTGAAAATGGGCGAAATCGGATTATGACCACGCCCACTTTTCCTATATAGAAAAAAATTGGAAATTTGGTATCTCAGTCACTAATATAGCTGGAGATATGAAATTTTACCCACGTGTTGAGCTCAGGCACCTAGGAAGAAATTTGTTGAAATTTTGGAAAATGAGCGGTGCCACGCCCACTTATTAAGGGTCAAACCTTGAAAGTTTTATATGTCATAACTCAGAAACCATTGAAGATATATCGATGAAATTTGGTACGCGTGATTTATTTACTTAGGCAAACGTTTTGACGGAAAATAGTTAAAATCGGTTGACGGCCACGCCCACTTTTATATATGTGTATTATAAAGTGACCTAATAAAAACATTTTAAGCGATATCTCTGTCAAATATAAAGATATATCATTGAACTTTTATAGCATTAGTCCAATTGCGGACATAAAACGAAAAACACAAAAATTTTGGAAAATGGGCGTGGCACCGCCTCTTTTTAGAAGCAGAAATATACGAGATTTCTGAGCCCATAACCCGACTAATAATTTATATATAATGACGAAACTTGGTCTGTACACTTTTATTACTTGTGGTAATTGTAGGGTTAATTTAACTTTGTTTTTTATTGATCTTGTTGATCATGATTTCTATTGTGAAATTTGAAATACATAACTTCAAAAATTTTCCTCAGGGAATTTTTGAAACTTAAAAAATAAACAACGAATTTTGTTAACGTATAATTTTAAATAAAATTTAAAAAAAAAAAAATAAATATATATGGAATTTTAATTACCATAGTAATACATGTTGAAAATTTTAGCGAAATCGGTTGACGGCCACGCCCACTTTTATAAATGGGAACTATAAAGTGGCCTAATAAAAACATTTTAAGCGATATCTTTGTCAAATATAGAGATAATTCATAGAAATTTTGTTGCATGAGTTCCACAATAGACCGGAAAGAAAAAATATAAAAATTTTGGAAAATGGGCGTGGCACCGCCTCTTTTTAGACAAAGGAATATACGAGATTTCTTAGCCTATAACTCGACAAATAATTGAGATATCATGACGAAACTTGGTTTATATACTATTATAACTTGTATTAATAGACACGCAAAAATTTATTGAAATCGGTTTATGACCACGCCTACTTTTTAGCAAAGATATTTCTGGAACACGCTTTGGATATTTGTTACGTGACATCTTTGTAACTGGAAGTCATAAAGGAATGCAATTTTGCACAAAGAATAATATCCATATGCTTAGTTGGATGATTGATAACAATTTTGAAAATGGGCGTGGCTACGCCCACTTTATGCAGCACTCGCTTTATATAAAATCCATCAAACGCAAACAAACAGTGAAAGCATACAGCTGAGTATCTAATGTTCGATTCCACTCGAACTTAGGCTTCCTTACTTGTTTTTATTTAAATTAATTATTTGATCTAAATTCCACATTTATCACACACAATCTTACAACCTTAGTACGTCACTAAATCAGTTGATTCTGTCAAATTGTGGATGAACACATAGCGGTGCCGCTGAATGTACAATCTGGTTATTTGTTCATTCATGTACTTCTAGATACGTATGTATGTATGCAGTAGGTAATTATTAATAATAAACCATAATAATAATAATATAATACAATGGCGCTTTTTTATAGCTCTGACGAGTTTTATGACCGAGCTTCTCTCCCAATTGGAGTTGTGCTCCTTTTTGTTTTTCCTACTAATTGGGTTGACCTACAGTTTTATGCCGGCTCCGAACGGCGAATGCATTTTTTGTGAGAAGCTTTTTCATGGCAGAAATACACTCGGAGGGTATGCCGCCCACTGCCGAGAGGTGACCGCTGCTCTTAAAAACCCAATAATTGGATTTTTACTAATTAGAAAAATTTTTTGGTGTTTGCTCGTACTGGGGTTTGAACCCGAGACCTCTGGCATAGCAGGCGAGCACTTTACCCACTGCACCACAGCGGCCATGCGCGAGTTTTAAATTCAATCAGTTTTATTCGTAGAACTTAGGTGAAATTGTGTAGGTAGATTCTACATATGTATGTATGTATATCAATGCATAAAATACCCAGCCAACCCGAGAAGTCCCCAGGGTGCTCCTTTAGAACTCCCTGTGCTGGTTTTAATTTAATTTTAAATGAAGATAAATACTTTTGTCACTTACAAAATTTTGAAATTCAAGTCGAGTAAAAAAGTATGTCCTCCGTAAACACCCTCTTGACAAGGGATGACGGTAATTCGTTCCACAATACATCACAATACTACTCTGTCGGAAAAGCAAACAACAAAAAAGAATCTCCCTGCAAACCTTTTTCGTACTCCCATTTTACTCCGTATTTAGAGCGCTCCATCGTGAGATTATTTTAGGAGTCCTTCTTCTCTCCTACATAGGAGGGCTGCGAATATGGTTGGCTGAGTAGAAAAACGTATGGTATTTGGGAAAACGTGCCAATACAGCGGTATGGACTCATCTTGTATTCTCCTTTATGTGTTTTATATAGGATAGTATTCCAAACAAAACCTTGTTCAGCTTAAGATATTAGAACTACGCTGACCTTCCATATTTTAATGGCTCTTTCTGCCTAATGCAATTTTTTCGATAAGGGTAGCAATATATTCCACGATATTTATAATTTCCATAATTGTTAGTTATTGAATCCATAGATTGATATTTTTACACTTATGTTCGATTGCCGAATTCTTTTACAAACATATGTACATTATCGTCTTGGGACCGTGTTTTTTAGTTTTCTGTCTACGTCCAAATAATAACCAATATAGTGATGGCGTTATCAAACAGACACATTTCAAAATAGTAATCGATCATACGTCCTTCTTTTCAAGCACCGACATTTCCAAGAATAGTCCTATTTAGATATCTAAGCTATCGGGAGTCGAGCATTAGTTTCTCCTTCCACACACCGACACTGTACGAAATAAACTTCCGAAGAGTTCTCGAACATAGCGAAAACTCCAACGAATCACTTTTGGTAATTTTCTAGTTTTTATAATGCCACGAACGTTCTCTAATTTAATTTGTTTGAATTCATGTACACCAAGGCTTATCCAATACAGGTTAAGTTACTTGCGTTTGCTTTATCTTGTTTCTTCTTTAAAAATGTCAATGTGAAAGAGGAGAGAAATGAATTTCAATGTAAAATTTTTCCCAATTCGTTTTGTCCGACATTCACACTTTTTAGTATACATACACAATTCCAATCAGCTTATCTACTACGATATCCTTCTTTAGATAATTCTTGATGTACACACAACTATTCGATAAATTCCAGGTGGATCTCTTTCTTGAATTCACAGTGCGTTCTCAAGTACATATTAAGTACATATGTATGCACATTTAACACTCTCAAAAGAAAATTTTGGAATTCGCACTATTATATTGGCTTCGAGCAGAATTTTCTTTCATGGCAAAAAATCTATCTATAAGCTTGTCAGCCATCACTGCAGAAGGGGGCAAAATTTCTCTAGCCTTCTATTTGGTTTTTGGTTTACATATACATATTTCTTTCGGACATCCAACCTTCTGCCTTACATATTTTGGATACAAAAAAGTTCATAAGTATAAAAAAAAGAATGCAAGTGCATTGATTTTTTTCGAGAGAGCTCTTTTGGTTCCAAGCTTTTGTCAGTAACTGTGTAGGTATATACATATATGTACCTAGTTAATTGCCGAGTTCCCGTGGCAGTGATCCAGATCGGGATAAGAAGTTTGCATGCAAATGCAACAAGAATTTTGTGATCCTGGTGTTTATCTGTATCAATTTCGGATCCGTATAGATTGTAATAGATTTTTTTGATCCCTATAAATACCAGGATCACCAAATTGTTGTTGCATTTGCTTGCAAAATTTGTATCCGGATCTGGATCTCTGCCACGGGAACTCGCCTAATGAACAAAATACTTACGATTGCAACAAAAGTACACTGGATGTGAGCTTATATAAATGCGTGTATGTGAATATACATATGTATGTATGTACAAATGTGTATGTATACCTACATGTTCAGACTCCCGTTACGTAATAAAAATTTCTTTCAAAATCTACTACTTTTAAAGAAAACTACTAAAATTTCTCAACGCCTTTACAACTTTTTGCATTATATATGTATTTCTACTTTTTCTAATGTGCACCATAAATTACAATTTTTACTTTTTTTTGCATGTTCCACATGTGCCGACATATTGTATGTATGTATGTCGGGCCCGTATTTCTTCTGCCCAATAAACACTTGCACGACCTAATATTTTAACTAGTAAATATTTAAATTACTGCTTAAATACTAGTAATATTTGTATTTAAAAAAAAGAAAAAAAAGCAATGTTAAAACATATAAAACATTTTTCAATGCTTAAATTGCGTATCTCTCGGCTTGCTCAAACTCAACTGGAAATCTAATAATGTAATGAGAAACTCTTTACTGCATTGCAGCTATAATACCCTGCCGATACACAATACGAACACCGCACACCCGATGACCACGACGACCTAAAAAATCAGACGGAAGAACGAACATAGGGCAGAAAATAAAGAAACAAATTTGTGGATCGAAGCATTGTTAAACATACATACGTGCATATGTATATGCTGCTGTATAAATGAAAACTGGACTGTCGTCGTGCATTAAGTACTAGAACGGTATTCTTCAGAATAACAGTCAGTCAGTTGTTGGTTGGCAGCTGTGGCGTAAAGTTGAATTGCGGCTGATGTACAAGCGAAGCAATTTAAAAGTGCATACATACACACATGGATTGTATATGAAGTTGCAGACACATAAAACAGAATATAGCTGACTGCATAAGCTATATTATGTACACCTATCTACATATATTTATAGGCTGTGCTTATATGCACTTGGGTACATAAAGGAGACACATAAATACCCCACTGAAATGCTGGCTTGCAAACTTGTGTACACTTAAAAACAGGAATGAGAATTGGAGGCTCTAAACATACATACAAACATATGTATGTATGTTTCTGGTGCCGTGGCAGAGGAGCGAAAAACTGGCAAATATAAAGCTATTCGTTTTTAACTGGTTGTGCAAAATATAGCTAAAATAGCTTTGGCAAGCGATAAGCTTATAAGACATAACATATCTAATATGCATACATATGTACACATATTGAAGCAAAGGCAAGAAAAGGCGTTTGTCAAAACAGCTGTAGATGGCCAGATATATGAATCATATGTACACACATACGTGTAAACATATATAGGTACATACATCGAAATAAAGTTATAACACTATTCTATGCAAAGAACAAAGTAATGTTTAAATAAATGATATTACTTTGGACACTGGCACAAAATACTTTTGATATGGAGATGATTGATCTACGAAATCTTTAGCATTTCGACACTGCTGAACTGGAAATTTTAATTTATAATTATGTACATACATATGTAGTATGCATGTAAATATCAGCACAGGAATTTTCAATTAGGCACTACATTACAACGGATTGTGGCCTGAAAATATGTTTAAGTAATGTTCAATTTTGTTTAAGAGATTCTGAAATATACAACTGTATATACTTACAAATATATTTACGTGTTCGGCAATAAGCACGAGTCTACGTCATACAGTGTTGATATTGAATGATTTTGTATGCTAGGGTTTAAAAGCTGAACTAACAAACCTTCCAAAGGGAAGTGTTTTTTTTTTTATTAAAAAGAAAAAATGTATTCTATTTAAAGCAACAATGCAACGTTAATTCTTTTTTCGTTCAACTTTAGCTTTGTTTCTTATTGGCTAGCTGTTAATAGGTAGCCAAGTTTTTGCTAGAAAATCATTTCTTTATTTCAAGAAATTAGCAGAAGAGAGCTCCCAATTTCAGCTGTTAAAAAAATAAACAAACGAATATATGTACATACCTATTTGATTTTATTGCTTTTGTATTTTGCAGAATTTTCAAAACAGAAATAATGAAAATGAAATGTTTTCTATAAAAAATATCCATTAACAGTCTATTAATGCTATTTTTATTCAATTCGTTATTTTTACCAATTTTTGCTATTTTTCCGTTTCTTGATTTATTGTTCGTTTTGCTTTTTGTGAGCGTAAATCGAGAAAACTCACTCTAGTCTTTACATAAACCGACTGTGCTACCTAAAATTTTTTTATAAATGAGGACGTCAGCAAGAATTATCTAACTAAGGATATCTTTGTAGACAAGCTGATTTGAATTGTGTATGTATACTAAATTATATTCCGCCAATCACGGCGAAGAAGGTTCACGTAGAATGTCAAACAAGACGAATTGGAAAAAATTTTTCTGTGTGATTAATGACATATACATATAATGAAAACAAGAAACACATGAAAACGGAAGTAAAATAACCTCTATTGGATAAACTTTGGGACGACAGACAGTTTTATACTGACTACGAAAGGCAATTGTTTTTTTTTTTTGTGAGAGGAGTTTTTGTGACAGAAGTACAAGTGGAGCGATGAAAGGGTTGACGCCAATAATTGGTTTTTAATTAATTATTTTGGGCGAAGTTTGGAAGCTGAAACCGTTTGCATGGACCTATTAGTTGTGTTTCTTTCGCCATTTCTCTGCTCGCTTGTACTGGATTCTGCTCTCTTAGCTGACAGTTTTCATAAAAATTTTTTTCTATTGTGAATAAAAAAAATTATTTCCACGTGTTTGGATTAATTCGTAGGTAGTGTCGAAATGGAGAAAAGGAAGAAAATACTCATTTTTTCCAATTCCCTTACTTCAACGAACGAGCGTATCGTATTCACTTGTTTTTATACCAGTTTTTTCGGCTCACTAAGTCTGGCTTTGTGTGCTTATAAATTGTTGAAATTGCTTGTCCATTGGGCAAGAACTCAATTAGATAAGATCCGTTGTGCTAAATTTCAACCAGACTCAAAAATTAATGGTGTTTTCGATTCTAACATAAAATGTTACACTCCGTGAGTGCAAAATGTTTTCAATGTCGTACTCACCTTGTGAAAGTGTACTTTACAATTATTAAAAAGTGCAATTCTCACCCTGCAACATTCTGAGAATGAAACACAGAGAGGTTTGCATTTTTTTAGAATCGATCACAGAAAAAGTAAAGGGTAATGAAAAGGTAACATTTTTATGCCAGAATCGAAAACGTCACTAGTTCTGACATCTATACATTGTAGTAATACAAATATGGCATGTAGCAACACTTTTTCATCAAGCTGTAGTGAGTTTCTGTAACTCATATCGATCAATGTTTTCGACTGAGTGATGTCATAATCACGTCAATCGATAGATTCTCACTTGTTTTTTAGATGGTGAAAAAGTGTGGAACATATTATTGTGACGTCAATTCAGTCGATAAATTTAACGATGTTGTTACAGAAACTCACTTTAGCTTTGCAACCCTAACCAAACAAAGGCATACATATGTATGTATGTATATACGTACAGACATCGAAATGGCGGCCGGCGCTTTCGGGGATCGCGAATCGCGTTAATTAGATACATACATATATACATATGTATGTGTACCTACAATCAGTGTTGCCAGATTTTTTTTGTCCCAAATCGTCAATTTAAAAATAAAAATCGTCATCCATTTTTTACCGCATCTGCGACAAATGCAATCATGTTTTCATAAGGCACATTGTTTTCGATGAAATACTGTTTTATCGCATTATGTAAACTGATAGCGTCGCAGGTTTCAACACGGACCAATCCATGGTTCAATGATAGGTTTTCGCAGTACGACATACATACATACATACATACACACTATGTAAATTGTATGTGTATTCTGTGATGCTTCTGCCAAATCATAGTCCGCCATTGTAGAAATCATTTTGCATCAAGGGCAAAATTGACCTAAGTTTGACATAAGCTCCACAATATGAATAAAAAAAGTAGAAAAAAGTTAGTAATCAGCTGTTTAGTAGGTTAACCTGTAAAAATTAGCCTTGGACCAAACTAAAAAAATAGTCTTTCACTGAAAAGTTTATATATACACTAGTATCGCCGGTGGTCGAAATTCGACCATGCAATTTATTTTTTCAACTTTGTATTGGTACAAAAATTATTCCTTTTCGCGGAGATAAGCAACACTTTCCAAATTCCAGTTGTACCGCAACACTGATTTGCTCTTTTGATCACGGTCACGGTGACTCTTCAACTGTGTTTACGATATTTGTAAACACGTTTACGATATCTATTTATCTTAACTAAAAATTTTATTTATTAATTATAAAGAAATTAAATAATTTATAGAAAAAATTATATGCCTATGCACTGCTCCTGACTCATACGAACACATCCATATCAATTTTATGTGGATATGAGTATGTTAAATGTGCAAAACAGCCTGGCAATTGTTTGTATGGGAAAAATGTTAGCCTATTAATATATAGATACTCTCACTACAAGACTGAGTAATTTCGTATTACTTATGTATATCAGTGGATTCATCAACGCACAATGGAAATTTAGTTGTTCGGAGTATAGCACATAGCGATTCTAGCTGGTACTGCCCAAGAGCGTTGTGTGCTTCCACACGATAAAGCTGCCGTCGTTTTAGAATCGTCGAAACTGCTTTTTATACACTTTACAAGATCGTTTACGGCGGAGAATGGTAGATTATGTTGAGCAATGAATGCACTTATTCCATTCGTGTGGCAGTGCGCTCATAACCAAGGCAATTTTGCATTTTAATGTAGTAAAAGGATTTATGAAAACCATTATACCAGTGTTGGAAAAGGATTGAAGAAAACTAATCAGATTGCCTTAATTTTTTTTTTTAATTATGGAAATTTGTATAAAGTAATTAATTTTTATTACGAATAAATCTATATTTCTCTGTACTTCCTAAAATCGTCATTTTGTGACATTAAATCGTCCCATCGTCATGGAGTCCAAAAATCGTCAAAATGACGATGCCATCGTCATTCTGGCAACGCTGCCTACAATATACCACAAAACGAAGATTCTGCGTTGTTTTTTGTATTGCACATATCACACCCTAAATCATAAAGTGACACAACTCAAAATTCAAAAAATTTCAGGAGACCAAAAAACCTTTTTTATAGGCACTCAGATGGGAAAAGTGCACGTATAATTTATTTTTCAGTTAAAAAAGGTTCTGATGGAAAAAGTTTTTTTTTGGCAGTCGCTAGAGATATATTCTGTCTACCGATTTATGAAAGAAACCCCATTTCGAAAAATTTTGAGTTGTGTCACTTTATGATTTATTGTACATTACATAGATTTGTATGTCTGTTTTTATTCATCGCACTTCATAAAAATAAATTTTTTTCACGGCTAATTCTTACTTTACATACACAGGTTTGTATGAATGTAGTTATATAAATATGTATATACACATATGTATGTAGCTATGTATGTACGTAGGTAGTCACAAACTAAACCGCACGAATATCAGACTGTACTAGACTATGGCAGAACGAAAAATGAAAGACGTAACAGTAAAATGGTTGATTAGGAAAGTGGAATTTAAGTGGATAGTATATTCGTGAAGGTGACACTTTGCGTGGATATACATACACAAATCAACTACCTATTGGTTTCAACTCTGTTTGCGTTCTCTTTTGTGTTTTCTGCTTGCATTTTACATTTGTCGAGTTGTCTCAAACCTGACAAAATGATTTAAGATGGCCAACGCAATAGAAAAACGCTCTTCTTCACTACTAGCTATTATTGTTTTCTTTAAAGACAAGAGAGCTTAGAATCATATTGAATTACAACAAAAACATTTTTCCAATTCGTTTGTTTGACATTCCAACAATTTTCTTGTGTTTAATTCTACTTTGACATTTGGTATGCCGAATTTGGTGAAAAGCAAACACGTGTCATTTTGGTCGAGCTTCTTAGACGCAACTGTCGAACTCAACAATTGGGTAGCAGTTGGGCTCAACAGCTACGTATTAGAAACAGTTTGATGAATACTCTGTCAAATTATCAGCTGTTTACACTACACGTTGAGCTGAAGTACCGAACAAAATTTGTGAATAAAAATATTTCTAAAAGTTGCCAGCTGTTGAACTGAGCGGAACTACTTAACAGTGTGTTTCTAAGACAAACACTCAACTGTTGCGCAATCGCTACGTCTTAGAAACTCGACCATTGACTCGTGTGAATCCACGCTTTGACCAGGGTTAATTTAAAAGTGTGCTAAATGGTTAAAATGTTTTAGAAAATTATTCTCCATAAAATTTCGGTAGGGGTCTCCTCAGAAAAAATATTTCTAAAATTAACCTAAAAGACCACAGTAAACGATAAACTTATGTACATATATTCCTCAGAATGTTAAATGTGTTTTATTTCCAGTTTTACTGAAGCGATCGAAATACTTAGGTACTTCTTTTGCAAAAGATTAATGTTTTTTGACGACGTTTAACATGCCGTCAAAAATAGTGTACGGTGAACTTTTTTTTGGACAATATAAGGTGAAACGGCATAATATACATATATATTAGACTGGGTTGGTCCACTATTTAAATAACACCGCATTATACGATTTTGGTACCCCTTTAACTGTTAGCTGGAATGAATAGGTTAAATGTTCCAACGTATGTGGTATCCATCACATCTAGATACATCTGATTTTTATTTCGAAAATCCTCAATTTAGGAGTAATGGCGATGCCAGTTAAACCATTATTTCCATCATGTTACGCAATGGGTTAAAGTCCAAAAGTTGGGAAAATCATCTACATAGTTTCTAAATATCATGAGACCTAGCTCTCAAATCGGGAAAATTATAATTCTGTAATCGAGATCTAATGTATAGGATTTTAATGTATTTGCATAGACATTGAGTTTGGGCTCTTTTCTGATCTGTTTTCAATCGGATTCTAGTTTAGATTTCTACCCTTGCTATCCATTATAGATTAGTTGAAGACTTATACTGGTTATCTTATGTAGTATACAAAATTCTCTAACGTTAGAGTTTGTGTTTGTTGGGACATAATGACGCAATTGTAGTACGAAAAATCTCACAGGAGAAATTGATTAATGGAGAATATTCTAGGAACGCCAATGGTGTAATAATGCAGGTGACGTAAATAGAAGAGTGCGACACTATTCTCAAATATGTAATAAGCTCTTTGAAACGGCAGGGTTGCATTTCCAGAGGGAAAAGGGGGAAAAAAGTAGGGCTAAATTGGCCGGAGCCGGTCCAAAAGGGGAGTAAATTATTTATTGTTAAAAGTAAAATACTATCAGGGAATTCACAACCTGTCATATTACGTCATATCATCATAAGTCATAATATTTTGTTGTTGCACTCTATGCTGTATGTGTACTAAATAAATACAATTCTGCACGATATGTTTTTGAGTCGTGGTATTTGATCAGCTGTTTTTGTTTTCTTCTTCACAGGGCTTCGGAACAGTGATTTATAACTATTTCCGTACAATAGGTTTGTTTATTATTAGCTAGTTATGAATAGTTAGCCAAGTTTCGGCTGGAAAATCGTTTCTTGAGTCAAAAAAATAGCAGAAGAGAGCCATTGACAGCTCCAAATTTCAGCTAGTAAAATTTTCCCTAGCTGAAATTATTTGCTGCCAAAGTAAGAAACAGCTGTTGAAAAAATAAACAAACGAATACTTTTCATTTTATTACTTTTGAAATTTTCTGAATTTTTGAAATAGAAATAAAGAAAATTAAATGTTTTTTTTAGAAAAAATAACCATTAACTGTCAAAAAAAAGCATTCAAATTACTAATCGCTAATTTTTTACTGTTATTCCGTTTCTTGATTTTCTGTTCGTTTCGATCTTTATGAGCGCAATTCTTTCCGTTTTGCTCACTTGACAGCTAGCTGCTAGTGTAATAAGAAACAATCCTAATATTTTAATATGACATATGACTTTATGACACTTTGTGAATCCCCTATAGGTATATTTATATTATATTATTTACAACTCTTAAGAAGTTTTTATTCATTCTTGATATACAAGAAAAATTCGTGAAATGAACCAATATGAATATAAAAATTAAAATAAAACACCTTCAAACGACGATATACTTATTTCACATTTAACTAAATATATTGAGTTCAATATCTGGTAAAAGCTATAATCATTAGTATCAAGTTTCGTTTTTGCAAATTCGGTACAACTTACGGAAAAAAATATAAAACGCAGCGAGTTTCGTATAAAAAATGCAAACATAAAACGACGATATAATTCATACTCAACTGGATATATTGAACTGGAGATTTAATCAGACGCATAAAAAATTCGAATACTGTTGAAAGCTAGAAAATGCCGTCGTACAACGGCATTAAAACTGTTATGGCCTGGTTATGCTACCAATCAAGCTGGTCGAGCACCGTGTAATTGTTGTTGTGCACTCCGACGGTGAGAGAATTTTCGGACTCTCACATCCAGCAAACTTGCTGTGTGAAACAGGCAGCCAGCAAACGAGGTTTCAGAGGTAATAATGTGTTATGTTGTGTATGTGCTCAGTAATTATCATGTGTTATGTTGTGTATGTGCGCTCCAATCATCAATGTAAGCGTAACCACCTCTCACCAATCACGAAATGTTTCCGATTTTGATTGGCAATCAAGATTGTAACCATAACCATAGCATTAGGGGATTCGCCACCTGTCATATTACGTCATATCGCCATAAGTCATAATATTTTGTTGTTGTATTCTATGCTGCATGTGTACTAAATAAATACAACTCTGCACGATATGTTTTTGGGTCGTGGTATTTGATCAGCTATTTTTGTTTACTTCTTCACGGGGCTTCGGAAAAATTTTTTGTAACTATTTCCGTACAATATCTGAATATGACATATGACACTTTGTCAACAGTTGCGGAGCAGCTTTTTCTTAGAAATTCGCCCAATGTTAAAAATATTAACTCTTTGTTATTGACTTTTTGAGTCGAAATTTCAAAAATAACTCTTATTTTCCATCTCTGGCATCAAACGAAAGGTGTTGAGCAGGGCTTTTACATAGACATTTACTGATTATGATTCCCAGGTGGGGTCCCCAGATATTGGTCAGATTGTGGACCCGGATGACCCCGGAATATTTCTCAGCAATATTAGTATCAAATGAAAGGTGTTAGGCAGAGATTTACTGATTATGATTTACAGATCGGGTCTCCAGGAATGGGTGAAAACGTGGACCCGGATGACACCGAATACTGCTGAGCAATATTGGTATCGAAGGAAAGGTGTTAACCATGGCTGAAACAGAGAGCTCTTCTCAGTATTATTCTTAAATAGACCATTGATCTATTTTAAATAGACCATAATTTTCATTGATTCATTCGTTGTTATTCTCACAACACAGAAATATGAGTGGTTTTTACTAAGGTAATGTAAGAAGTTAACTTCTATCACGTGTACTGTGCTACACGAGGTTTTTTTTGTAAAATGAGAATAAATGCCAAAACGAAAACTAAGCAAATGTAAAAAAAAATAATTTGGAGCATCGTCTCAGAACCATCTTTCAAATTTTTGCCAGTAAAAAAATTTTTATACAAAATATAAATGCCAATTTCAACAAATGTCACTTTTCACACTGAGCTGAATGTGCCCCAATTTAAATTGCCATATGTGCCCCGGAACCACTCGATTCATTTCAGTTTTTTTTTCATTGTAACAAAGGAGAAACACTACCATGATGAAATAATAAAATGGTGGACGCAGCACAGGACGGCTATTTTGTTTTTGGAATAGTAAGCTGTCAGATTATCGTGTTTTGTTTTGATTTTGCCCTCTTGCACGTGTTATTCGTGGAAATAGCTTGTGTGTTCGCTTGTATGTTTGCTGGCGTTTTTTCTGTTTTTGACATTTTTATGTCCGTGTCCAAACACAGCAACTCTGCCGCGAAATTATCCAACGATTCTCTTTTGTGCCGCTGTTCTGTCTTCCATTTGTCCAAACACATCAACTCGTCGCTGGCCAACTTTTGTTCATTATGTTTTGTTCTGGCATTCTTCGAACGCTCTGATTGGTCACTGGCGATAAGAATTGCTGCACAAAGCGTGTTGTCCGAGCACCGACGACTTGGTGCCCCCCTCCTTTCCTCGTCGCCTTCTCACCTTCAAACGAACAAAAGCAGCGGGTTGCTCAACTTCGTGTCTCCGTGTTTGGACGTCGACTATCTACGGCCGTTCAACGGTAATCGCCTATTCTCTTTTAGCCGCTACGACCATATAGAATTATTGGATCATGAACACTACTTTATGCATATGTACATATCTACATATGTATTAGGGTTGGCAGACGTACTGATTTGATCAGTACAATACTGATTTTTCGTGCTCCGTACTGATGGTTTTAAAAACCTTAAGAAATTATGGGCCGTAGTCATAGTCGTTCACTAAAATCGGTTTTAGTTAAAATCGGTGTTAAATTTAGAACGACGTTTAAAATAGTGGTGTGTCATAGACGAGTTAGAACAACGTTTTTGCTAAAATGAACCGAAGCAGGGCTACCCATAAAAAATAATAAGAATCGCTCTGTTATTTTAAGAAATTTCGAGGGTTTTAAAAGTTCACCCTGTGTCAACCTTTAAATTCACAAAGAAAATAAGTGAGCGTATCATCTCTTCGACATTTTGGTTTTCGCAAATTTTATTTGTTATTTTGAGTTCAATTTTGAGATAAAACTACACATTTCATATAAATTGAAATAAACTTGTGATTTTAGGGAACAAAAAATCTCGTGAGCCAAACTGGAGCTCAAGAGAAAATGCTAGTTTGCGGGAAAACATTTAGTGCCAGATAACCTATGTACATACATATGTCACTCGACCTAAAAATCGTAATTTAGTCAGAACTTCCAAGCCGGGTGAGATTGGAAGTCCCCTATTATTGACAGGCTCCTCAGTATCTATAAAATATTCCAATGTGCCCTTATCAAAGCAATAAAATTACTCTTCCTCCATTTGGAACGGACCCCATCGGCTTCGATGTACCTTTGCTCTCCGTCCCGGGATGGCATCGTCTATAATACTTAGCAAAATCTTGAAAAATATTTATTAAATTGTCTTCTTTTTACGTTTTATTTATTTATTTTTTATTGAATTCACGTACTCTTTCCATTTTCTAGTTTTTCACGACGAATTTCTAGCTTAGAACAATATTCTAAGATTTTAAAATGACGTTCACCTCATTTTAAAGTTAAAACGTTGTTTTAGTGATAAAACTGTTTTTAAGTCGTCTATGACAGAGATAAAATGACGTTTATGCTAGCATCATTCTAAGTGTGGTAAAACACTGTTTTAAATCGACTATGAATACGGCCCACTGATTTTATGGATTTTGTACTGATTTGTACTGATTTTTAGCGGGTACTAAAAGAACTCATTTTTATCACCCTGCACTGTTTTTAATTTCCAACTGTTTTCATTTGACGTTTGTAATGCCGTGGTTATGCTTACGACAATACTCGACGAGCAACGTGTAATTGTTGTTGTGCACTCCGATGAGAGAATTTTCCGACTCTCGCATCGATCAGCACGCCGAGGTCTCGGTGTGATAATGTGTTATGTAGTGTATGTGCGCTCAAATAATCGATTTAAGCGTAACCACCTCACCGATGACGAAAATGTGTCCGAATTTCATCGGTGTTTTGCTCCTAATGGCCTGGTTATGCTACCAATCAAGCTGGTCGAGCACCGTGTAATTGTTGTTGTGTACTCCGACGGTGAGAGAATTTTCGGACTCTCACATCCAGCAAACTTGCTGTGTGAAACAGGCAGCCAGCAAACGAGGTTTCAGAGGTAATAATGTCTTATGTTGTGTATGTGCTCAGTAATTATCATGTGTTATGTTGTGTATGTGCGCTCCAATCATCAATGTAAGCGTAACCACCTCTCACCAATCACGAAATGTTTCCGATTTTGATTGGCAATCAAGATTGTAACCATAACCATAGCATAAGCATAACCAAGGCATAACCATGAAACATTTAGGAAGGAGGAAGCAACGCGAACGTTAAATCATAAACGTTAAATCATAGAAACTTGATTGACAGTTAACGATACGGAAACAAAAACAAAATGACAGTAATAAAGACGATTTTCTTTGCATATATTGTTTTTTTTTTTGGAAGGCAATGTACTGATTTTTTCGGAAAAGGTATCTGGCAACCCTAATATGTATGTACATATGTACATTTATGTAATTTTTCACTTAAAATTATCAAGCACTATTAAATATGTATGTATGTATGTATGTATCGTTTGTTGAGCCGTAGGAAAGTGCAGAAACCGTAGGAATTTTACCACAAAAGAGCGAATATGATTGCAAGGAATATAAATTGTGGTAAAATTCCTACGGTTTTTGCACTTTCCTACGGCTCAACAAACGCTACAATAATTTCATTCCTCTTCATATGCGTAGTAAATGCTCACATAACACAAAATGGCCGCGAGTGCCTTCATCACATTAGACTTCACTGCAAAACAAACCAAAAACATCCTGCATTTTTGCAAATAGTCATTTGGAAAACCACAAAACACTTAAAAAATTCCTCACAATTATAAATAACTTATTTAGTGACCATTAACTTAACATACCTTGATTTATAAGTATACATATGTAACTATGTATGTATGTATGTACATATGTATGTATATATATGTAGGCATTCACAAATTAAATCTACGAAATCACCGAAACAAAGACCACATAACACGACAGCAAAACAGAAAATGAAAGGAAATGCGCGAAAAGCAAGATTGGACAAACGAAGAAGAAGAATGGAATGTGTGGAACTTATGTGGATTGTATTTAAGTAGGTGTTGTATATGTGTGTGTGTATTTTAAAAGAACGTGTAACAAGGCGCAACAAAAATACAAAAATTGAAGACAAATTAAGGCCTCCTCAAACAGAAGCGATACGATACAGCCCACAAACCAAAACGCGATCAATTGTGCATGCCGCGATACCAACGCGATACGATTTTGGTTTGTGGGCTGTATCGTATCGCTTCTGTTTGAGCATGGCCTTACTTTGCATGGTCGAGGAGCTACATACATATGTATATATGGATTTAGTAGTGTATCAGGAAAATAAGAATGTAAGGGATGGAGGCATGAAGGAACTAGTAAAGGTCCCCACAAACAGAAGCGATACGATTTTGGTTTGTGGGCTGTATCGTATCGCTTCTGTTTGAACAGGGTTTAAAGGAGAAGGCAAGTCAAGCAGAATGTCATGGAAACATGAATATAAAAGAATTTGACAGGTCTAGTCCCCTATGGAAATGCTAGTGTGCGTGTGTGTGTGGCATATGTTGACAAAAAAAATTCATCAAAAAGATTGAAGAAGAAGTCAGCTGTACATTGGTACAACTTACGGAAAAAAATATAAAACGCAGCGAGTTTCGTATAAAAAATGCAAACATAAAACGACGATATCAGACGCATAAAAAATTCGAATACTGTTGAAAGCTAGAAAATGCCGTCGTACAACGGCATTAAAACTGTTATGGCCTGGTTATGCTACCAATCAAGCTGGTCGAGCACCGTGTAATTGTTGTTGTGCACTCCGACGGTGAGAGAATTTTCGGACTCTCACATCCAGCAAACTTGCTGTGTGAAACAGGCAGCCAGCAAACGAGGTTTCAGAGGTAATAATGTGTTATGTTGTGTATGTGCTCAGTAATTATCATGTGTTATGTTGTGTATGTGCGCTCCAATCATCAATGTAAGCGTAACCACCTCTCACCAATCACGAAATGTTTCCGATTTTGATTGGCAATCAAGATTGTAACCATAACCATAGCATTAGGGGATTCGCCACCTGTCATATTACGTCATATCGCCATAAGTCATAACGTCGAGCACCGTGTAATTGTTGTTGTGTACTCCGACGGTGAGAGAATTTTCGGACTCTCACATCCAGCAAACTTGCTGTGTGAAACAGGCAGCCAGCAAACGAGGTTTCAGAGGTAATAATGTCTTATGTTGTGTATGTGCTCAGTAATTATCATGTGTTATGTTGTGTATGTGCGCTCCAATCATCAATGTAAGCGTAACCACCTCTCACCAATCACGAAATGTTTCCGATTTTGATTGGCAATCAAGATTGTAACCATAACCATAGCATAAGCATAACCAAGGCATAACCATGAAACATTTAGGAAGGAGGAAGCAACGCGAACGTTAAATCATAAACGTTAAATCATAGAAACTTGATTGACAGTTAACGATACGGAAACAAAAACAAAATGACAGTAATAAAGACGATTTTCTTTGCATATATTGTTTTTTTTTTTGGAAGGCAATGTACTGATTTTTTCGGAAAAGGTATCTGGCAACCCTAATATGTATGTACATATGTACATTTATGTAATTTTTCACTTAAAATTATCAAGCACTATTAAATATGTATGTATGTATGTATGTATCGTTTGTTGAGCCGTAGGAAAGTGCAGAAACCGTAGGAATTTTACCACAAAAGAGCGAATATGATTGCAAGGAATATAAATTGTGGTAAAATTCCTACGGTTTTTGCACTTTCCTACGGCTCAACAAACGCTACAATAATTTCATTCCTCTTCATATGCGTAGTAAATGCTCACATAACA
Source organism: Urophora cardui (assembly GCA_960531455.1). Lineage (NCBI taxonomy): Eukaryota > Metazoa > Arthropoda > Insecta > Diptera > Tephritidae > Urophora > Urophora cardui. Next base: position 16,015,262 of record OY482671.1, on the reverse strand, counting down.
CAAAATGGCCGCGAGTGCCTTCATCACATTAGACTTCACTGCAAAACAAACCAAAAACATCCTGCATTTTTGCAAATAGTCATTTGGAAAACCACAAAACACTTAAAAAATTCCTCACAATTATAAATAACTTATTTAGTGACCATTAACTTAACATACCTTGATTTATAAGTATACATATGTAACTATGTATGTATGTATGTACATATGTATGTATATATATGTAGGCATTCACAAATTAAATCTACGAAATCACCGAAACAAAGACCACATAACACGACAGCAAAACAGAAAATGAAAGGAAATGCGCGAAAAGCAAGATTGGACAAACGAAGAAGAAGAATGGAATGTGTGGAACTTATGTGGATTGTATTTAAGTAGGTGTTGTATATGTGTGTGTGTATTTTAAAAGAACGTGTAACAAGGCGCAACAAAAATACAAAAATTGAAGACAAATTAAGGCCTCCTCAAACAGAAGCGATACGATACAGCCCACAAACCAAAACGCGATCAATTGTGCATGCCGCGATACCAACGCGATACGATTTTGGTTTGTGGGCTGTATCGTATCGCTTCTGTTTGAGCATGGCCTTACTTTGCATGGTCGAGGAGCTACATACATATGTATATATGGATTTAGTAGTGTATCAGGAAAATAAGAATGTAAGGGATGGAGGCATGAAGGAACTAGTAAAGGTCCCCACAAACAGAAGCGATACGATTTTGGTTTGTGGGCTGTATCGTATCGCTTCTGTTTGAACAGGGTTTAAAGGAGAAGGCAAGTCAAGCAGAATGTCATGGAAACATGAATATAAAAGAATTTGACAGGTCTAGTCCCCTATGGAAATGCTAGTGTGCGTGTGTGTGTGGCATATGTTGACAAAAAAAATTCATCAAAAAGATTGAAGAAGAAGTCAGCTGTACATTGGCTTCCAAAAAAAAAAAAAAACAGCAATCAGTGCAGAGAAAATCGCATTTATTTACAGCACATTAATTTGGCTAAAAAATACAACTAAAAATGTTTGATTAAGGACTTATATGTATATAAATGTTTATACATGCACAGATAACTTATCAGATTGCTTTAAGAGCAGCAAAGCACTAGTTAGTGTACAATTCAGTCACTTTTTCTACGAACGATAACAAAATTAAAAAAAACCTTAACTTTACGCGCTATTTTATTTAGTTAAGTAAGTAGGCAGTTTAAAATATATAATCAAATAATAAAATAAGGGTATTTCGAGTTGTGTCCTAATTGTTTCATGGTTACAAACGTTAAATATGAACAGTTGGAAAATTAAAAAAAAACGAATTTTAGTGTCGGCTAAATAGGGATATTCAAGATAAGGCCATTCACGCGAGGCATGAGGCTATGTTTTTTCACTGATATGGCAAAAATCAGTACAAATAAATACAAAATCCAAAAAATCAGTATTTATTAAGGAATTTAAAAGCATCTGTACAGGGCATGAAAAATCAGTATTGTACTGATGAAATCAGTACGTCTGGCAACCCTAGCTATTGCACGACAGCAATCATAAGCAGTTTGGTGAAGCAAAATGCGATTTCATAAACATTTTTTTTTTTCTGTTTGTTTTTCCTTTTTTCCTTTTTTACCTTTTCTAATTTTATTTATTCCTTTTTAACAAGCTTTTATTAGCTTCACATGTATGGATGCATGTTACGTACATAGATATCTTTAGGCGAAGTTTTTCATTGTGAGATGTGCTTATTTAGTTCGTATTTTCTATTCAGCAGTTCAACATCATGTAAATTTCATCAAATTAATTTTTAAATGTCAGGTAAAATCAACACGATTTTGTTGTTAATTAAACATTTGTCATTGTGTTAAATTAAACCTCGACAGTAGTGTTAAATTAACACTTTTACACGATGAGCTACAGTGCACGTCATGTTGAAAATATTAACCACAAAATTGGTTGATTTTGGGTTAATTTTAAATGATTTTTTTCTTGGTGCATACATATGTACATATATGTAGATATTCATTTGAAGACAGCTTTATGGGAAAAAACAGCCTACAAAAATATTGACTGCCAGTCAGTTGTCACTCTAGAGATTTGGCTCATGTTTTTACATTGAAGCTTTGATTTTAATATGCTGCCACAAATCATATACTTTATTTACAGTTCCAATGTAATTTATATTAAAAATTTGCACACGTAAATGCACGCAAATCCCTAAATATATTTCATATTTTCTCAAACCTCGCTTTACACAACACACACCTCAATTTATTTTGTGTAAATATAAACATCACTTTCGTAACATTTTACTCACACAATCACCCTGTGCCGGAAATTAATTTCTCCTTGCGTGTATTTCTGTGCTGTCGCTTTTTCAAAGCTAGCGGAAGTGCATTCAAAAAGTTTATACGATATTTTTTTTCTATTTTTGCGTGTCGTTAAGCGTTTTATAACGTTCATTTAATTTAAATATATAATAAAATATGTAGATAAATTGTGGTAAAACTGAATTATTTACAAAGATACACACACAAATTGTGGTAAAAGGAAACCCGTTTCTATATTTTCATTGGGTTCGTTCAGAAGTCGCAACCGTTGAGCACAACTGTTGTTGTGTAGATAGCACTGAGCGGAAATTGATACAATTTAAACGGTACGTTGACGCCGATGACGCACGGCAGGAAGAGTGTACATAAGCGGGGGACTTCGTGCTGCAGCAGAGCTATTTTGAAGAAATCTACATCATGCCAAAAAATTTGAAGATAAAGGTGGAAAAAATTGAAAAGAAGGTCGATAACAAGGTTCGTATTTTAAGGTGTGTTTACTTTTTATAGAACTTTTACTTAACAATTGCCTATACATAGTATCTCGATTTCAAACAGGTGGCCACCATTGTTGTGGCCACAACGGCAGAATTGCTGCCGTGAGAAAAACTTTATGCGAACTAGGCTAGCCACACATGACGGCAGAAAACGCACAGAACTTGGGCAGAAAGCCATAAAAACGCGCGTCTTCAAGTGTGCACATTGTCCGAAATACAAGGAAATCGTTGGTTTTTGTAAACCAGCGTTTTTTGCCGTCATATGTGGCTAGTCTAAAAGTATCGACCCGCAAAGTGGATGGGTCAATGTGCCGAATGAGCAGTGAGGTCCGTGACCCAATGCTCGACGACATAACAAGCTGTATGCCGCTTTCCTTCCTAGTGGCTGTGCTAGATATGGAGGAAAAACTAGTTACCAAACCCGGCAGTACTTAAAGGAACGGTATAACTTTAACACTTTCTTATAATCTAGTTTCCGTAATGTATACATATGATTCATTTTCTGATCACGTAATTGTCTTCGTACGCGATTTAAAATTTCTCTTCTATTAGCTATTATCTGTTAAGCTAAAAATGGTTCCTAAGCTAGAGGATATTTTGCGGAATAAACTCTACAGTTAAGCATGACATTTTTTCCCCAAGCAATAAAATACGTTTTATATACATACATACATATATTTATTTTACAAATACATACCATTTCAAGTACAAATTTTATTTTGGTTTTGAATAAAACACTTTTATTGTAACTTTAATTACTATTAATTTCATTGGTGTTAAGATTTACAGCTAATTTGTATGAAAAATATTTTCCACAGTTGTTTAAACTAATATCTACCAACTAATCTAGATTAGATGCAGTTTAGAACTGTATAATCCAACTTTAAAATAAGTTTTTTTAAAGCACGACAACACTATACATTGAAAATGTGCACATAACGTACTAAAGTTACATATATATGTATGCACAACAATTTTAAACAACTGTCTGGGCCTCAATTACCGTTATTTTAAATTTTTTCGAGTAAACAATTTTTTAGTAACTTACTACATATATACATATATATTACAAAAACATAAATATACACTACGAGTGAGGTATGAGTAATTTTTTTCGAAATTCGCGCTGCCCTTATTTTACATTTTTTTAACAAGCAATTACGCTACTCGGTTGCCACACTGCACATAATAGCAAATGTGCCATTACGTTTTCAATCCCACAACTTCACAGTCTACTACTTTCACGCGTGGCGGATGTATATTTCTCATGACCGTTACTCTTTAACTGGAAATGTGGCGGAATGACCGCTGGACGACCGTTGTGGGGCAGGATTTCATCAACGCTGAACACGGAATTATCATGGCCGCGCATTTGGCGTGTGTGTGCTTCCAAACCCTCCATTTTTTGTTCGCCTTGCGCTGTGGTGGAATCATTGTCCTTTGGTTTGCCTTCCAACAAGAAACAGGTGATGAGAAAAAGTATCGAACCTGTTGAATTGGAATAAAAGAAAAACAAAAGCATTTTTTAATAAATAATGTGGATTAAATATGTTTGTTTTTTTTTTTTCAAAGCAACAAACTCACTTATGCCATAGAAGCCGGCATAGAAAATCATGAACGCCTCCCGGAAACCGATAAGCTTAGAAACGGGATCCAACAAAATCGGCAAATTACCACCAACATTATTCATTACAAACAGAAAGACGCCAATGGTTGTGGAACGTACTTGCAACGGCACAATTTCCACCACAATCGCAAATACAATGCCGAACCACATCTCAGCAAAGAAATAACTGCAGCCCAATGTGATCATAGCCCATAGCGGATCAAAGTATACCGAACCAAATGCGGGCAATGTAGCAATCAATTGACTTAAAGCCAATACCAGAGCACGTGACCGTACACCCATTTTAGCTACAATCTTATCGGACACCACACCGCCAACGACCACACCAACACTACCAATACCAATGGTGACAGCAAACAACCACCAACCCAAATCCACATCGGGGAAGTAAGAATTGTAGTACAAATCAGCATTATAGGCGAAAGTCATACCGCCACAGTGACGTATCGAAGCGGCAATCATCAACATAATCATAGCTGGTGTGGCCAACACTTTCCACAAGCGCACTTTTTCACCATTTTTACCGCGATCGCCTTCACCGATCGCCTTACGTTCGGGTTCCTTCAATGTGGTACCCGTTACGGCAGCCATTAAAACAGCCAAAACGCCCGTACCCAAGTAACATACACGCCAGCCGAGATCGAAGAAGTTCGATTTTGTGATGTAACGACCAACAGGGAAGGCGATACCGTAGCCACCATAAATGCCCCAATTGAATATGGCCATAACCAAAGCGCGTTTATTCTCGGGGAAAATATCGGACATGATGCCTGTTGCTAGGGGATTGCAACCAGATTCACTGTGTTGAAATGAAAAGTAAATGATAATTATTGGTAAGAAAAATGTTTTTTGATATACATACATACATAGGTAATTGGTAATAGTATCAAAAATTCACCGCACACTCACCCCAATGCCAACAACATACGCAAAACCAACAGTTGCCAGTAAGCGGTAACAGTGCCTTGTAAAATTATAGCAATACCAAAGATCAGCGTACAAACTGTCAACATTTTGACACGGTTATATTTGTCGGCAGCGAATCCCATGAATACGCCAGCAATGGTGAAGATCAATATGAATGTGGGACCAGCAAGTATCTGATAATCAATACCCAAACCATTATAGTTCCACTCGCAGTAGGATGTAGAGTTTAATGATAAAGCAAGGCAGCTGTTAAATGAAATACGCAAACAGAAAGAGAGATTTAGAATTTAAAAACTATAAAGTTGAAATATATACATAGGTACATATTTATAGAATTTTCACCTCTCCTCATCCTTCGTTGCTGCACACTGCTGCGGCAATAAATGACGCGCAAAATCCGTATTATTTTGTTGGCAAGCCTTATCTCCATAATCCAAATCGATAGCTGTCTGCTTGGAGGTAACACCGATCAGATAGTGACCTAATTCACCAAGTATATAGCCAACCGTTAGCACGGCCAATGCATAGGCGCTGTAATAGCCGCTAAGCTTCTGTGTTATTGGTTGCATTTTGTTGCCAGGTTAAATAGTTTTGCTATAAATAAATAAAGGCAGAATAAAAATATGTTGTAAATCGAATATACATACATATGTGAAAAGTAATTAAAGATTTTTAAGTCAATTTAAAATTCAATAAAACTATAATTAAGCAGGTCATCATACGCCCCAACTCCCAAAATTTCAGAACTGTGGAATGTACCGTTTCGAAGTTAAAGCCTAATTAAATTTCATGCCTGCATATATGTATGTATATGTATATATGCATTTGTAAAGACTTTAGCAAAATCAGAAGTGGAATATTTAAGTATAAATAACTCAGAAGCACAATAAAGAAGATAAAACACCATCGCTTGAAAACAGATTATGCAGATGATCAACGTATGTATATAGGTGGATTGGTACGAAAAGTTTGTAAATACGTTATATGGGCGAATCCGTGTAAAAAACAGAATGAGGAAAAAATTAAATGTTAAAAATCAAATGTTGGGCAGCAGGTCATGTCGTGAGAATGGATGAAGGTGCTCCGGCCAAGGAAGTTTTCTATCGAAACTCGCTGAATGCAGAATAAAAGATGGACTTCCACTGCTTTGGGAAGATCAGGTGGACAGTGATGCTGACTCCCTAGGTATTTCTATGTGGCGCCATGTCGCACGAAACGTAAACAGCTGGCGCGCTTTATTGGACCCGGCCAGAATCGTCTAGACGGTTGCGTGCCAATTAAGGAAGGAAGGATCATTTGTCGGAATCGGCTAAATCGGACCACTAAAACATACATATATGTACATATTATGTAGCTGCGATACAACCAATTGTTCAGATATTGCTTTCTTGGGGTATAGATGCTCAATTTAATCTAAATAATCCTTATCCGCATATGTATGTATGTAGCTCCCCGAATTGACAATGCAAATTAATAAATATTTGACAATGTAAAACTTAATTTTTCTGCGATTTTACCCGTTGCCCCTATATTCACTATATGTGCATTGATCTCGATCGAAAAAATACAAAATTTTTTATACCTTTCATGAGAATGAAATGGTATTATAACTTTGTGCCGAAAATCAAATCTTGAAAGTACCAGAAGGGGGCGTGACAGACCCATCAATATATATACCGATATAATCAGAATCATGAGCTGAGTCGTTTAAGCCATGTCCGTCTGTCCGTCCGTCCGTCCGTCTGTGTGAACGCAAACTAGTCCCTCAGTTTTTGAGATATTTGATTGAAATTTGGAACACGGGTGAGTTTTGATGCTCAATCGATCATTTGTCGGAATTGGCCGAATCGGACCACTATAACATATAGCTCCCATACCACCGATTGTTCAGATATACACATTTTGGTGTATAACTTCCCCATTTAAAGAGCTAAGGACATGAAATTTTGAAGTATTTGTACACATGTTGGCTAAACAAGGTTACCGAAAATTGTCCAGATCGAAGCACTATAACATATATCTCCCATACAACCGATTGTTCAAATATGTACATTTTGGGATATAACTTCTCCATTTTAACAGATGACATTAAACTTTAAAGTACTTGTACCCATATCGGCCCAAATTGAGTTACCGAAAATTGTCAAGATCGGACCAGTCATACATATAGCAGTCATACAACCGATTGTTCAGATATACACATTTTGGGATATAACTTCTCCATTTTAACAGATGACATTAAACTTTAAAGTACTTGTACCCATATCGGCCCAAATTGAGTTACCGAAAATTGTCAAGATCAGACCACTATAACATATATGTAGCTCCCATACAACCGATTGCTCAGATATACACATTTTGTCGTATAACTCCTCCATTTAAATAGCCCAGACACCATTTTTTCTAATAAATCGTTCCATAAATAACCCACAAAATTGAAATTATAAATTATACTAAATCAGGCTATGTACAACATAACTACATAGGTAGCTTTTCATTTCCCCACTCATGAAAGGTATGAAGTCTTCGGTACGGCCGAAGACAGCCGCGCTCTTACTTGTTTTAATTTAAGTTACGTCGAAACTCCACAAAACAAAAATTATGTTAATTTTGTCTACCAGAATCATGTCTAAAATCCATGTTTGCATATGCGTGGGCACTTCATTATGTTAGACATAATTTGCAAAATGGCGCCGAATTGGCATGCCGTGTACGCAGAAGCACTTAGAAAGTTAAAAAAAATTGTTTAAAATTGGCGATGATGCTCGCAAACTGTATATATGCACTTAATGTTCTTTTTATTTATTTTTTAAGCCCAAACACTCAAGCCAAATGGACGCCGTGCGAAATTTCACGTTCAATGTGGAGATGTTGCCACTGTGAATTTTTCGTTGAAATGAAAAATTAGCTGTCAAATCACCAAACTGACAGCTCATGTTAAGGCAATCTTGTTAAAGCAATTGCCTTGGCATCTCTGTTATACCAGAAGACAGAGGCGGTCTCCATTTGAAATCTATGTTATAATGGTGCTTGTGATGACAGAATTCTGTTTTGAGGAGACGCCAGGTTATTCTAAGCTTAAAATACTTCATGAACTAATCGGTATGACCCCGCTTGCGACATTTTGTCGCGTTTGCCATGTCACGTTACAATTTTTTTCCAAAGCTTATAAAAATCGAATACATATAGGTATGCACTAGATATTTTCACGCCAAAACCATGGAGCGCTACATTGTTCTAATTTAATCGCTAATCATTACTTTTGAAATGTTGGACGTAAATTCGCAGAGTTTTTCACTTTTATAATAGCGCCTTGCAGAAAAAATTAAAATCCTTTCAATTCAGAATTAACTTGACTTATGAACAAGCATAGGCTGAAATCGCAATATCGTTTCTTTTTGCTCTTTTGTAAATGTCATGGACCAAAAGAACTTTTAAACTAAGTAGATTTAAAACAAAAAAAAAAAAAAGATTTGTACAACATTCCATTTCATTAGCAAGTTTATTTAGAAGTATGTATGTACCTATACAAACTTTATTATTATAAAGTTTTTTATATATAGATACCTACATACGTACATATGTATGTGTTTTGGTGAGAAATTCATTATTCAAGGTCAAACAAGCTTTATCTGAACTTTACATGAACATGTTGCCAAACACGAAAACAAACTCAATCAGTTGTCTGCACTTAAATTCAAACAAATCAATTTCGTTACGCCGCAGAACAATGCTATTATCGTTTTATTTGCAAAGACAAAAAAAGAGAAACCCAAGTAATAGTAGTCACGATCAATCAGAGCACCTACACGCCATTACCGGTGTGCACAAATGGGCATACGCAAATAGAAATACATATGCACATTAGGGTTATGACTCTTTTAAAAAATTTTTTGAATTTTAATTTTAGTGTGGTGGCAAACGATGAGCTTTCTGCTACTTAAGTATTACATTTCTGATGTTATTTTTTTCGTTTTTAAAAAAAAACCTACCCCGCAAAAACGAATTTCTTTTACAGAGTCTTTATTGCAGGGCAAAACTCAAAAAGTGCCAAAGCTAACCGAAATCGCTTCTTTGTTAACAATTTCAACCGGAAAACGTTTTGTATATGTAATAAATGCATTTTACTTTAATAAAATTTTAAATATTCTTAAGCTAGGATCACACGAAATGTTGTGCCTACATTTGGCACAAAATTTGTCAAACTCATATGGGAATCAAAAGGGATATAGAAGAGACAAGGGAGTTCTATTTATATTTACTAATAACTTTAAATTTTAAAAACTTTAAATTGAAGAATTTAATAATTTAAATAAAAAAGATACTTTGAACTATTTCACTGTGCTTCACATGTATATACATATATAAATACTTTGTATTCCTTATTCATTACAATATAAAAAATATGCAAATTCCCTCAAACTAAAAACTGTTTTGCGGGGAAGGTTTTTTTATTCCTTACCAAAATTGTAGTCATTTTTGTAGTTCTCATACAAAAGCTCATCGTTTGCCACCACAGGGTTTTAAATCTAAAAAAAAAAATCATAACCCTAATGTACATTAGACCGTATCGCAAAATAGAAGTTCGCCGTACGCCCCGCCATAGGATGTCTTTTTGCAAACATTTCCAAACAAAAACAAAAACAAGTAAGAGCGCGGCTGTCTTCGGCCGTACCGAAGACTTCATACCTTTCATGAATGGAGAAATGAAAAATTGCATAGTCGGAAATTGTTTAATGTATACTTTCAATTCTGTGAGTTATTTATGCAAAGATTCAGTAGAAAAAAGTTTCATGATTTCAATGGAGAATTTATAACCCAAAATGTCCGTATCTGAACAATCGGTTGTGTGGGAGCTATATGTTATATTGGTCCGATCTCGACGAAATTCGGTGACATTGTTTAGGTCCATACATATGTGTAAAAATACTTCAAAGTTCCATTCTCTCAGCTGGTAAAATGGAGAAGTTATAACCCAAAATGTCAATATCTGAACAATCGGTTGTATGGGAGCTATATATTATAGTGGTCCTATCTTGACAATTCTCGGTAACATTATTAACGTCAATATGAGTACAAATACTACAAAGTTTAATTTCCTTAGCTCTTTAAATGGAGAAACTATACCCCAAAATTTCCATATCTGAACAATCGGTTGTATGGGAGCTATATGTTATAGTCGCCCGATCTTGACAATTTTCAGTAAAATTATTAAGGTCAATATCAGTACAAATACTACAAAGTTTCATGTCCTTAGCTCTTTAAATGGAGAAAATATACCCAAAAATGTCCATATCTGAACCATCGGTTGTATGGCAGCTATATGTTATAGTGGCCCGATCTTGACAAATTTCGGTGATATTATTTAGGTCCATATGCGTACAAATACTTCAAAGTTTCATTCCCGCAGCTGTTCAAATGGAGCAGTTATACCCCAAAATGTCCATATCTGAACAATCGGTTGTATGGCAGCTATATTTTATAGTGGTCCGATTCGGCCGATTCCGACAAATGATCAGCTTCTCCTAAATATACATTCACATTCCGAATTTCAAGCAGATATCTCAAAAACTTAGGGACTAGTTTGCGATCAAACAGACAGACAGACAGACAGACAGACAGACGGACATGGCTTAATCGACTCAGCTCATGATCCTGATCATATTGGTATATACTTTGGTAGGTCTGCCACGCCTCCTTCTGGTACTTTCACCATTCGTGTTTCGGCACAAAGTTATAATACCATTTCATTCCCATGAAAGGTATAATTACTTACTATGTAATTCCATTAACCCTATGCGCGCCGTTGGGGTCACTATATTTCCATTGGCAAAACAAACATTTTCAAAGCTTGTCTGATATTTGAAGTGTAAGACGAAAGGAAATTCATTTCAAGTTTGATTTACAGTTACCGTATTGGAACTAAAAAAAATTCCCTTTTTAAAAGGCAACAATTCAACAACTTACTTTGACTCAGACTTTTGATTCAAAGTTTTGAAATTTGCCCGATCATTGCGATCGTTACAACAAAGTACATGCTGCTAGCCAAAGCATTTGTCAAAACTAAAAAAAAAACTTTTGCTTTTACGCGAATTCTATTATGACATCACTAGCCATATTCAAAAGCGGATATGATCTGTAGTTAATGGATTTCATATTTAAAAAAAATGTTTTTTTGGCGGCTTATATACATGTCAGTTAATTTAACGGTTTGGCATAAATATGTATATTTAATAAGAATAGAAGGAAAGAATTTTATATGATAAAAAAAAACTTAATTTCCTGTAGCTAATCGCAAAAGAATTTTAATGGTAAACCATATTCGTCTGGCAGCCATTAACTACAAAAAAAACCAGTAGCAAATAAACAGAGCCAAAATAAAAACCATTGTAATCGCAATGACCTTTCATTTAGCGCGCATTAAATACATTCAAACCAAAAAAAAAAGGAAGCCTATCTAATGAGTACTTATACGCAAATCTTTATGCATTGTGCCATAACCATTAAAGACATATGTATGTATGTACATATCAATTCCGATTTGACAGAACACTTACCAAAAAGTGTCACTTTAAATGCTCGAACGACGGTTTATTTTCTGTAATTAAATCACGTAATAAATACGGATAATGGATCTGTGAATTTCATCGCAGAAACACATGTAAAGTGTTTCATGTTGTTTTAGGTACCTACTTGGTTTTATTACATACATCAGGGCTGCTCAACGCTCTTGTATTGAAAGTACAAAGCTCAATACATCTACAAATTTTGTATATGCACTGAAAAATTTTTTTGCTCATTTAAATTTTTTTATGAATTCCAATAAAATATTATTTTAGAATTTATTTTCAAATGGTAGTATCACATACATACAAATTTTTTTATTTTTTATATGAAATTTTTTTGAATACTATTTTTTACAGTGCTTTCATTTTTTTGAATTTTTTTTTCATTACACATTTGTTAATGTAAATTTCGATTTGTTACGGCAGTGCTCGAGCTCCTATACAAAGTGCCTTTGCTCTGCACATTCAATATGAATCATAGGCACATACATATAAAAATTTTTTATATCTCAGTGCTTATGGCAGAAAATTTTATTTTCATATTTGAAGTGAAAATATTTATCTGTGCCTATGATTCGGTACAAAACAAAAACAATTGTGCTTTGAGTGCCTATGAGGTGAGCAGCCCTGACATACATATTTTAACGATGTAAAGAATTTACTGCTTTTTGTTGTTACAAATTCTTACATTTTCAAAGCTATAAATTAATTTCAACAAGAATTGAGAGCGTATTTTAATAGATTCTCTTCTTCTTACGGTTTTAAGCTAATGTCAAACTTTCGTCTTTGTTTTGATTTTAGAATACGAAGTGCAAATATACTAAGACAGTCAAGCAGAACTCCTGTCGCTCAATGCAGAATGTGATTGAAGCAGCAGTAGTTGAAGGTTTGGTCATCTCGAAAAGGCGCAGAAATTACCTACTATGTACTTTTAAATAAGATGAGGAAGAGTACTCGTGGTAGAAAATTTAAGTCAGTTAAAGTTTAGGGTAAGTAATTCCGCGCTTGAACTCTATTGCAAATTTCTGAACAATTGTACACTCAGAAAAAACATCATCAACACGATTCATGTAAAATTAACACGATCGATCTTTACACATAGAACAGAAACAATTTTTTCAAATTACACGATGTTTGAAACATGATTTTGGCTTTGTAACTGTCATCTGAAAATTTGGTAAATTCAACCAAATTTTATTGTTGATACAACATGAAGAAATTTTAAAATATACAAGATGATTCAAATATAAAATTTTATTCCTAAATGTCATTTGGAATTTGGTTTATTTAACATGATGATAGTGTCAATATAAACTAAAAAAAATGCTAGAAAAACGACGTCCCAATTTTAGTGTTAATACAACATGAAAATAAATGTGAAAACAACAAGAACCACAATTAAGAATAAAATTTGGTTGATATAACACGAAACAATGTTCAAACATAAACGTCATTTGTAATTTTGGTTTATTCAACATAATTTTTTTGATCATTTGAAGTCTGATTTTCGTGCAAAACGCAAATTATTTTTTAAAGAAAAAAGGACAATTTTGTGCCGTGGCAGTGATGTGAGTTTAGCATCATTGTCAGTTCGCGATAGTGGGTTTTCGATTTATATTTTCAGTTTGCAGGTGAGTTAAAAGAGGATTACATTTTTGTTTCTAAAAGTATTTAATGTTCAATATTTTACTTTTCCTCTTCATAGGTTGCAATATCACGAGGAGGTTTTTAGCGAATAGGGGTTTGCGTGCAGCATGCGGTTGTTGCATTAGCGGCCAAACATTACTCGGTGCAAGTGATAGTACTATCGCCCATGTATAAACTATCGCCGGTACATTTGTGTGCGTATGAGAAGGACGCCTTCAATTTGGTCAGTTGTGCGGGTGATGTACGAATGTGCTTAATTGAAGTGATGATTATATATTTTATGTTTTATATGTTTTTTTATTTAAAAAAATAAATTGTACAATCAACAAGACTTTCTAGTTAATTTAACAATAAATTTAATGTAAAATCAAAAAGATGTTATTGTTAATTCAACAGGACCATTTCGTGTTAATTTAACCAGCTTTTATTGTAAAATTAACTAGTTAAAATTGTAAAATCAACAGGAAGACTCAATACTTTTTAGTGTTAATTCTACAGTTGTCATCCTGTTAAACTAACACTTGACAGTAGTGTTAAATTTACACGATTACATGATGGCATACATTAAGCATCGTGTTGAAAAAAATTAACCACAAAATTTGTTGATTTTTGGTTGATTTCACACTATTTTTTTCTGGGTGTAGCTTCGTGATAAGTGGCGCCGTTTGAATATAACATGAGAGGCCAACTATTTCCTCAGTTGATCTTTCAAATGCAATGGAGGATTTTCCATTTGCTCTGCTGCCATCAGTGGTGGTCAATGGAGTATCAGAACGGTTATTTTTATGCGTCATGAGTGCACTTTACTACTCATTCAACGTATGTACAACTGGTAATCCCTCTCCATGACGTGCAAGCATGTGTATTTATAGTAAAAAAAAGTACATTTTCCAGTCTGTGTTTTTTTTTATTACTTTCATTTTCGCGTTTAACAGGTGTGCTGAGTTTATGCATAGTCAATTCTCTGTGGTTTGTTAGCTTACTTTAATTTATTTTTTTTTTTTTTTGCTGATGATTAATTGAAGAGAAACACATTAAAATTGTATAAGATAAAATAAAAAAAAATTAAAACATTTACTTCAGTTTAACATTATAATTATCGATTTAAGAATCTTATGCGGCTACTTTTTATGCGACGTGCTTTCACAGTTAATCCAATATCGGTTGGACAATTGAATTGGCTGGTGAAGGCAATAAATCAATCAATGTTGGTGAAAAAATAGGTCTGTTTATTATTAGCTACATAGTTATGAATAGTTTGCCAAGTTTCGGCTGGAAATTCGTTTCTTGAGTCAAAAAAATAGCAGAAGAGAGCCAATGTCAGCTCCAAATTTCAGCTAGTAAAATTTTCCCTAGCTGAAATTATTTGCTGACAAAGTAAGAAACAGCTGTTGAAAAAATAAACAAACGAATACTTTTGATTTTATTACTTTTGAAATTTTCTGAATTTTTGAAATAGAAATAAGGAAAATTAAATGTTTTTTTAGAAAAAATAACCATTAACAGTCAAAAATAGCATTCAAATTACTAATCGCTAATTTTAACTATTATTCCGTTTTGCTCACTTGACAGCTAGCTGCTAGTTTAATAAGAAACAAACCTAATATGTATATTCGTGCAAACAAGTAGCTGTCAAGATGCGAGAGTGAACGGAAAAGCCTGCGAGTCATTTGTGGTAATTATACTAAGAGCCTATACACACTTGCGACTCAATCGATTTAGTCGAATGTTGATTTGCATGGGAATGTATGGAAGCATTCACACTACATTCAATTAGTTGTACAACTGAAACAGTTGGATTTGCAGTCCAATTTCATTCCAACTTAAACAGTTGTACAACTGCTTGATCAGCAAGGCGCCCTTCTACGTATTCACACTAGAGATAATTTAGTCGAACGACTACAACAACAACAGTGATATTCGTAGTGGAAAGAGTTGCCATGCTGACAGCACTACTTTTATTTCACTTTTGGTAAATTGCAGAGATTAAATATTTCAATTAATATTTTCAAAATGTTAAAAAAAAAAACAAAAGGTTCGTTTCTATTAACTACACCATTTCCAGATGGATTTTAGAAAGCGTTAACTGGATTTTAGAAAGGGGAAATTGGATTTTAGAAATGTCAATTTGATTTTAGAAAGCGTTAAAAAGATTTTAGAAAACGAAAATTGGATTTTTGAAAGCGTGAATTGGATTTCAGAATGTGCGTAAAATAAATTTTACACAGAATTTTTCGAATAGAAATTCTTTATTGCGTATGAAAGTATAAATTAATAATTATATAAATTTTCGAAAATCCAATTTACAGTTTCTAAAGTCCAATTTCCCTTTTCTAAAATCAAATTGACATTTCTAAAATCCAATTTTCCCTTTCTAAAATCCAGTTGGCTATTCTAAAATCCAATTTCCCCTTTCTAAAATCCAATTGACATTTCTAAAATCCAATTTCCCCTTTCTAAAATCCAATTGACATTTCTAAGATCCAATTTCCCCTTTCTAAAATCCAGTTGACGCTTTCTAAAATCCATCTGGAAATGGTGTAGTTATAGACAAGAATTATCTAACTAAGGATATTTACTTCCGTTTTCATGTGTTTCTTGATATTGTTGTTCTCTTCAAATGTCATTAATCGCATTTTAAAATAGAAATAATGAAAATGAAATTGCATGGAAATTATTAATGGCTAATTTTTACTATTTTTTCCGTTTCTTTTACTTCTGTTCTTTCGCCTTTATGAGCGTCATTCCTTCCGTTTTTCTCTTTTCATTTACTTGACAGCTAGTTGCTAGTTTAATAAGAAACAAAGCCAAACAATGTATGCACTTTTTATACTCAGCTGTACTAGTACACAGAGTATTATAGTTTTAATCACATAACGGTGGATTGTAACAGAATGAAATAATCGAGATAGATATAGACTTATATATATCAAAATGATCAGGGTGAAAAGAGAAATCGATTGAGCCATGTCCGTCCGTCCGTCCGTCCGTCCGTCCGTCCGTCCGTCCGTCCGTCTGTCCGTCCGTCCGTCCGTCCGTCTGTAAACACTCTAACTCGCGCAAAAATTGAGATATTTTGATGAAATTTGGAACGCAAGTTGGTATCGAGACTGGGACGGTTGGTATTGAAAATGGGCGAAATCGGACCATGACCACGCCCACTTTTCCTATATAGAAAAAATCGGAAATTTGGTATCTCAGCCACTAATATAGCTAGAGTTTTAAAATTTTACCCACGTATTGAGCTCGGGCCCTTATGAAGAAATTTGATGAAGTTTTGGAAAATGGGCGGTGCCACGCCCACTTATTAAGGGTCAAACATTGAAAGTTTTATATGTCATAACTCAGAAACCGTTGAAGATATATCGATGAAATTTGGTACGCGTAATTTGCTTACATAGACAAATGTTTTGACGAAAAATTATCAAAATCGGTTTACGGCCACGCCCACTTTTATATATGTGTATTATAAAGTGACCTAATAAAACCATTTTAAGCGATATCTCTGTCAAATATAAAGATCTATCATTGAAATTTTGTCGCATGAGTCCAACTATGGACATAAAACAAAAAACACAAAAATTTTGGAATATGGGCGGTGCCACGCCCACTTATTAAGGGGCAGACATTGAAAGTTTTATGAGTCATAACTCAGAAACCGTTGAAGATATATCGATGAAATTCGGTACGCGTAATATAATTACTTAGTCAAATGTTTTGGCGAAAAATTATCAAAATCGGTTGACGGCCACGCCCACTTTTATATATAGGAAATATAAGGGGGCCTAATAAAAACATTTTAAGCGATATCTCTGTCAAATATAAAGATCAATCACTGAGATTTTGTGGCAGGAGTCCAACTATGGACATAAAACAAAAACTACAAAAATTTTGGAAAATGGGCGGTGCCACGCCCACTTATTAAGGAGCGAATATTGAAAGTTTAATAAGCCATAACTCAGAAACCGTTAAAGATATATCGATGAAATCTGGTACGCGTGATATATTTACTTAGCCAAATGTGTGGACGAAAAATTACCAAAATCGGTTGACGACCGCGCCCACTTTTATATATGTGTATTATAAAGTGACCTAATAAAACCATTTTAAGCGATATCTATGTGAAATATAAAGATAATTCATTGAAATTTTGTGACATGAGTTTTACAATAGACCGGAAACAAAAAATAAAAAAGTTTGGAAAATGGGCGTGGCACCGCCTCTTTTTAGACAAAGGGATATATGAGATTTCTTAGCCTTTAACTCGACAAATAATTGAGATATTATGACGAAACTTGGTTTATACACTTTTATAACATGTGTTAATAGACACGCAAAAATGTATTGAAATCGGTTTATGACCACGCCTACTTTTTAACAAAGATATTTCTGGAACACCCTTTTGGAATTTGTAACGTGAAGTCTTTGTAACTAAAAGTCATAGAGGGATGAAATTTTGCACTAACAATAATATTTGTATGCTTATTTGGATGATTGATATAAATTTTGAAAATGGGCGTGGCTGCGCCCTGTTTATGCAGCACTCGTTTCATATAAAATACACCCTATATCGAACAAACGCAAACAAACAATGAAAGCATACAGCTGAGTATCTAATGTTCGATTGCACTCGAACTTAGGCTTCCTTACTTGTTGTTTATTTTATTGTTTTTTATTTATTAATCAAGTTGACAGCTGACAAGAAGGTGCTTTCATGTAAGAATGCAGATAAACTGGTAAACTTAAGCAATTTAATACTTCATCACTTTATATGAAGACCACTAATGTAAAATTTGCTGTGTAAAATGTGAACATTGGCAACACTATGTCATTGTCAATCACCCGACTATTTAGTCTCTAGTGTGAATAGCTGCCACCGATTCGACTAAATAGTTGGAGTAGTGTGAATACAACAGTCCAATTCGACCAAATCGATTGAGTCGCAAGTGTGTATAGGCTCTAAGGTGTAAATATGTACATACATATGTATGTATGTGTGTTCATATGTACCTGCAAAGTTACGTGCAGTAAAAGGACTTTAAATTAAATATGTGGTTTCACGCATGTTTTTGCTGAATAATTTATTCTAAATCAAGACTAAAGTGACGTAATTTTTTGCTCTATTATTTTTTTTTCGATTATCTTTGTGTAAAAAATATATTTTATCATTTTCTAGCTTAAATGAATTCATATTATGTACATAATTATCGCATAATTAACTCTGATTAAGCGTAGTTAATTGCCACCCAACGTTTATGGTTAACCGCATGCCCATAACCTCATCAGCTGCCCGCGCAACATTCCATAAATGCCACAGATTTGGTTGCAAAGCTCTAGTTTCCCATTGATTTTGTCCACGAGTTCTAAATATTTAAGTATGTACACGGAGAAAACTATATGGATATCACATCCATACATATAAGTATATGGACAATCCTGTCTGATCTATAAACTATGGTTATCATATCAATATAATGGGTATCACATCAAAAACAAATTTTTAATATATAAAGAAATACAGGGAAAGAAATTTGCATACTTGAATCAAGAAAAATGCTTTTTTCTTGAACTCAATTTAGAAAATTTTTAGGGAAATAAGAAAAATTGACTTAATTATTACTAGAATTAAGAAATTGAGTTTTCCAAAAATGAGACAATTATTTTCTTATTCAAGAACACTAACAAAATCTATAGAAAAAAAGTGTTGAAAAAAATGTTTAAATAAATAAGAACATCTTTTCTTAAATTTAGTTAAATGAAGAAAATCTTTTTGCTAATATCAAGAAGAATTTAAGAAAATTGTGTTTCAATGAACTGGAACAACAAACTACAGCAAAAAAAAAATTAAAAATAAATAAGAAAACATTTTCTTGAGCGAAGTAAAATATTTCTTGCTGAATTTGAATTTCAAAATTAAAACGTATTTTTTTTCATTTGCCATCCGCTTTGCATATTTCTGAATATTTCTGCAATTCTCACATTGTTATTGAAGCATTTGGTATAAGGAGTTCACTATTTGCATCTTCATTTATATTAGAGCTCCAGATTTTTTTTGAACATTTTCGAGTAGCCCGAACAAATGTTGTTCAAATGCTCGAACAGTTGTTTGTTTGTTTATTACCCGTATGTTTGTACGGGCATTTGAACAGTTCGGGCATTTTGAAGTTTGCTTTTTTCTTTTGTTTATTATTTTTTTTCTTCTTCATATGTAGTTTTTTTTTATTTTTGTTTTTCCGATACACATTTTTTTTTTGTTTGTAAGCTCGAATGTTTGTACGGCCATTTGAACAACAAACGGGCTTCAAACAAAAACGATCAGTTCGAATTGCTCGATACTCGGGTATCTAGAGCCCTAATTTATATTATTTGAAATGTTGTCATTTCAGTGAACAAGTCCTAGGAAAATAAGTACTAGTTGACTAATTATGGTTTTCTAATCCCTCATTATTAGTTTTCATTTTCCTTATTTTTTACGTTTTTAATATTTTTAGAAAATTTTTACTTGATTTAATATTTAATATTTTCTTATTTACTTAAGCTCGTATAAGAAAAGTTTTACTTGCAGCAAAAAAATTATTTCTTAATTAATTATTTCCAAAAACAAGAAAAAAACACTTACCGTAAGTAAATTATTTCTTATTTACTATTTAAAACCCAATTTTACTTGAAGCAACAAAATGTTTTCTTATTTATTAAAATCCATGCTTGAAGTGAGAAAACTTTTTCTTATTTATTTAAAATCCAATTTCACTTGAAGCAAGAAAATGTTTACTTATTTATTTAAAATCCAATTTTCTTGGATTTTCGTGATATTAAGAAATTATTTTCTGAGTTCAAAATCAAGTCTAATTTTTCTTGTCTCGGCATTGATTCTAGTAAAAAATTCTTTCCGTGTATGGATATGGTATCCATTATATGGATGTGACATCCATAGTTTATGGATCAGACAGGATTATACATATAAACGTATGGATGTGACATCAATATAATTTTTTCCGTGTAGTTACAATGTAACCGGTTTTTTTTATATATGACGCCAGTGAGTGCATGGCTGTCAGTGAAAGCACCTTGAAATTGTGGCAAGCGCATGGCTAAATGAATTGCTGAAGATTTCAACAAAAAAAAAAACAAAGACAAAAGCCATAAAAATATCAAGATCAAATAAAACAAATAGCGTAAATAAATAAAATATTCTTCTTGCCTTTTTTAAAGCCACAAAACGAGTCTTGTATGTTGGCAGTTGGGGAAGCGAAAACCGCGCACAATCATCTGCAATCATTGCGTATTGAGGCGCGATAACATGTGCTCAATTAGTGTTGCTTTTGAGTGAAGTTTTAACGCCGCGCAGTTAATACAGGGTGAAAACAGAATCAATGCGAAACGACACGACGTTGCGACTACGACAATCTCTTGACGTACAAATGTCGGTGTGAAGCAAGCGACTAAAACATAATAAATGCGGCAACGACCGCCCCTACAGAAGGCTCGTTGCTGCCACATTACAGTTTTTCATTCATAGCTAAAAAGTTTTTGGTTCAGATCGTAATTTTTCAATGTAAAATAATAAATTAAATAGTTAAATTAATTAATTTAATACTCCAGACTCTTATTACATTTGGTTGTGTATAAATACTTCTGCTTTTTTTTGTAAAGTTTCGTTAGATTTATTGAGTTGTCAAAATTTTAATATTTTATAATGCAGTGGCAACTCATCGTCCGCTCGTCGTCGTCACCAAAATTAGAAATCGGCCTAAGTTGACGACAACGTAATTTTGTCGGTGGACGACGTCGTGCCGCGTCGTCTTTATTATAATTGCTTTCATAAGAATGGATGGGTTTTAATTTTGACAGACTGTCGTTGTCGCAATGGCGTGTCGTTACGTTCCGATTCTGTTTTCACCCACATGCTGCTAACGTTGAGATGAACAAATTATACAAAACCAAGTAAACCGGTTCACAGCCTTTCGAATTAATCTAAAATCTCTTGAGAGTAGACGAACTACCTTGTCGCTAATTTTTGTGTTTGATATCATTAAGGGAGTGGTTGACTCTCCATACCTCCTGGAGCGTATTTATTTTTATATTCCTCCCAGGTCTCTCCGGAGTAATGATATGTTTTATACGGAGCGTGTGCGAACACTTTACGCATCTAATTCACCTATCATCCGGGCTTTAAAAGAATTTAATAGGCAATCAATTTCCACATCTTTTGACTTCTCATTGCCAAGATCTAACTTTAAGCTAGTCTTAAGCGAATTAAATTTGTAATTTATTCATTCCTTGCAAATTATTCTTTAAGTAGTCTGTAAGTACTCTTGTTTGTACACTAGACCACTATATTTAAATAAATAAATAAATAAATAAATAAATAAATAAATAAATAAAAAATTCTTACTGAAATGTATTAGCAAGTGCTGGGGTTGGGCAAGTGCCGAAGTGTGTGCCTCAAGCCGGTAGATCGCTACCATTTGCCACCGTATCTGACTGGACAACCGAATTGGACATTATTTTTGAAGAGGTGGTTTACATCTGGATGAACTGCGGTTCTTTTTGGCCTGAATTATCTAGGTACCTAGCTTGAATATTATTGGCATTGGAGCGTGTCTTATAGCATTGACAGACGGCAGCGAAATTCCGGAATATCTAGTTAATTTGCAGTTAGTTATCTGAAGTTTCAGAATTAACTGGAGGTAATCCGGAATAGCTCTTCAGTTATTCCTCAAAATTTTAGGGGATTAGGGCATTTTGTAATGGCATCTCTATCGAAAAATCTCTATTGTGAATGGAAAGTGAAGAAAAAGAATAACCAAAAGTAAACACAACAATCGAAATTCAAGTGCGAACAGGTAATAAGGAAATAATTGGCGTTTGTGATTCGCCATCGTACAAGCGAGGTCGGATCGAACAAAAATGTTCGAACCCATAATGAGTAGTAGCCATACTCGCTAGCTGGTCGATAAAAATTTCCCTCTGCTAGCTACCATTCACATGTAAATTTGACAGATAGAAATTTAGAGCGAGCAGAGAAATTGTGAATCGAAAACGGCTAATTTATCAATGTAAGTATTTTGAAATTATTAAATATTAGCCGCTTTCGATTCACAATTTCTCTGCTGGCTATAAATTTCCGTCTGCCAAATTTAAATGTGAATGATAGCGAGCAGAGGGAAATTTTTATCGACCAGTTAACGAGTATGGCTACTACTTATTATGGGTTCAAACATTTTTCTTCGATGCGCCCTCGCTTGTCTGATGGCGAATCGAAAACGCCAATTATAAAATATATTTTTGTATATAAAGAAAAATATGAAAAAAATTTGAATCGAATTAAGTGTTGCGGTAATTCGGTTTATCGCTGCCGTATGTCAAGCCTATTAGTGCTTTTCAAATTATAGAGAACTGACATATTAAGTAAAATGGGCTATCGTCACGCTCGATCTACATACACAATTATGTAGATCATAGGTGGCCACAAATTAAGCATAAGGGAGCCACACGACAACAACATCAATAAAAATTGCAACAACCTTCTTCTCGGAGTTATAAAAATATTATTTTGCCAAATAACGGTTTATTGCAACAATATACATAAAAAAAATCATACTCCCATGAGCACTTTCTATTCTTAGATGTCATTTTGAAAAGAACAAATGTACAATGTACCTACATACATACATATGTATAGATATGCTGCAGCTAGGCATTCAAATATTTTGCTAAACAACATGAACGAGGTAGCAGATATAAATGTACAACATATGCCGTTTTCTTTTCTCGAAAAAATGTTGCCCTGTTTGATTTTCTTAGCCATTTTGTAAGCTTGTGTGGTGATTTCAACGAATGTTGTCCTCTGACTAAGTAAGTGGGCACCATTAACTACAAATTCAGCCATTTTATAGAAAGTCATGTTACGTAATTCGATAATTGAGATATTAAAGGGCAACATTTTTTGTCAGAAAAGAAAACGCCTATAGATGGCCAAAACCAGGGCTGCTCACCTCATAGGCACTCAAAGCACAATTGTTTTTGTTTTGTTCCGAATCATAGGCACAGATACATATTTGCACTTAAAATATGAAAATAAAATTTTCTGTGCACTCCCATAAGCACTCAGATATCAAAAAATTTATATGTATGTGCCTATGATTCATATTGAATGTGCAGAGCAAAAGCACTTTGTATAGGAGCTCGAGCACTGCCGTAAGAAATCGAAATTTACAATAACAAATGTGTAATGAAAAAAAAATTCGAAAAATGAAAGCACTGTAAAAAATTTGTATTCAAAAAATTTTCATATAAAAAATTAAAAAAATTTGTATGTATGTGATACTACCATTTGAAACTAAATTCTAAAATAATATTTTATTGGAATTGATAAAAAAATTTAAATGAGAAAAAAAAATTTTCAGTGCATATACAAAATTTGTAGATGTATTGAGATTTGTACTTTCAATACGAGAGCGTTGAGCAGCCCTGGCCAAAACTATCACATTCAAACATTTCTATTTTATGAAGCGATGAGAGAATGAGGAGAATAAGTCGCTCACGCGTCTCGTCAAAACAATGTTGCCAACATTTCCAATTTATGCGGAAAAGGGAATTTTAAGTAGAAGGGATTTTTTATAATGCAAATAGTGCGATAAGTAAATCCTGTCAATTATGGCTGCACACTCTTGACCTTGTTTGCCAAAACATTTTAATGTGCCTTGACAAAGGTCTTTAAAAAATATTCCGTCGGTATACGGGCGCAACTCTTTCGCAAGAGCTAAAGCAATCATGTAAGAGGCTGTTTTAACTTGTTTGCTCCAATTCGGTTCACAAATCGTATTGGGAAGTTCTGCTTTCAACGCTCCTTTTAATCGCAAAACCAAGCTTTCTCTCTTCATATTTAATACGCCATCATAATCCCTGGCATAAATTGTCCTATAATGGCGTCCGACAAAAAATTTGGTCGCCCGGGCGATATCACTATGACACACCAAACATTTTGCCCCTTTTGGCCATATCTAATTACTAAGAAATCTGTTTCCAATTTAAGTTAAACATTTTTCGCAGCAACCTGATTACTTGAAAGTAGCGCCTCGAATGAGCACGATCACAACAAAATCGTAGTGTCGGCATCACTGGTTCATACAAAATGCTTACATGTGTGCGTTAGCAGTGAAGCTTATCTTGTGTACGTGTGAAAGCAGAAGAGAAAAAATTGGCACGCGTGCCTATGGGATGGCCATCTATGATGTACAACCATATGTACATATGTATGTATGTATGTATGAAGGCGTAACTACACAATGAATGTCGGTCGAAGCTGGACCGTTGGGTTTGAGTGCTCGCCGCGATGACGATTTCTGTGAAAAAAAGAAATGTGCGTTATTATATCGAAATTGATTTGCTTGTTGTTGGGAGCCACTCGGAGCCACAGCGATGTTGTTGGGAGACAAACGGAGTCACTGGAGCCATTGGGTGGCCATGTATGATGTAGATCATAAAGCAACCATTGCCGCTAAGTAGCTGCCGGCCTTGTTTTAATGGCGCAATGTGGAGATACTACAAAGCTAAGTTAAAAAAAATAACTAGGTACAACTTCAGAATTAACAAATTTATAATCAATTTGTTTGTTTTTAAAAAACGCGCCGACGCGATTTTATCTTGTTTATTCAATCATAATAAAATGCTGCACGCATTGTTGCAATTCCAAAACCTTTAAAGAATTATTGAACTCTTGACCTATGCACATACATACATATATATGTATGGATATTTATAGCATCTGTGTACCCTAATCATAAAGTGACACCCTAAATCATAAAGTGACACAACTCAAAAATTTTCGAAATCTGTTTTTTATCATTAACCGGTACAACAATATATCTCTAGCGATTGCCAAAAAAAAACTTTTCAATCGGGGTCTCTTTTGATTGAAAAAAGGCCATTTTACGTGGCCTTTTACTATAAAGATGCTTATAAAGAAAAAAAGTTTTTTGGCCCTTTTGAGTTTTGCCACTTAATGATTTAAGGCGGATTCGTCGTTCGAGTTCAGAACTAAAGTTGAATTTGAGTTATCTAATAAAAATAGTTCAGAACTTTTCGGAATTCCTCTCACACTCTGAAAACACAACAACAACCACATGGCAAAAAAGCACCTTAGGGTGCGATATTTACATTTAATCAGCAACTAATATTTAATTCATACATGGCCAGCCAATGGCTCCAGTGACTCCGTTTGTCTCCCAACAACATCGCTGTGGCTCCGAGTGGCTCCCAACAACAAGCAAATCATTCGACATATTAACGCACATTTCTTTTTTTCACAGAAATCGTAGTCGCGGCGAGCACTCAAACCTAACGGTCCAGCATCGACCGACACTCATTGCGTATTTACGCCTTAATACATACATACATATGGGCTAATCCTGGGTAACGCACGCGACATTCGTACGCATATAATCAATGCTAAAGGAGGTAAACAACGAGAGGATTACATGTTTATTTTATTTAATGCAAAGCACTACCAGAGGTCTACATTCACGAGAAAATTTATGCTGGAGTAACAGTTAAGTTCTGATATATACGCAAATTTATAGCGGTAACGCACGCGACAAAAAATAGAAGCTTTTTTTTAAAGCGTCTGGAAGTATGCAAAATTTTGCGAATTTTGCACGATAACATATTTACTTAAAATGAGGAAATGAAGTTCGAAGAATACCCTAGGTTCGTAGATTTACGAAATTTTAAAAGTATTTCTCTAATTTTGTTTATGAACTATAATAGTAGTACTCACGCGACAGTAACGCACGCGACAAAATTTCCCAATGAAAAAAATATAAAACAAATTTTTTTAAATTCTCATTTTTAATGAATTTTTAGCAAACAATGAGTAAAAAAGTACATTTAAAGTATTTTGATAGAATAAATAAAAGATAACTTAAAACTAGGTACGTTGTACTTTAATTTTCTTCTTCGGCGAATAAGCTGTTCGAGCAACCTCAATAAAGTCGCCATCGATGTATGAACCCAATGCAAACTTTTAATTCCGATAATGTTTGGAACACTTTTCCATAACTTAGAGAGATTAAGTTTGTATCGGAGATGCCACGCCCCCTTTTCTTTCGTAAGTATGGTATTGATATTGTTTATCTCTGTACCAATTCCCAGTGTCCAACCATGAACACTTCCAGAGATATTGAGTATAAAAAATTTGGGGTATATGGGAGGTGCCACGCCCCTTTTTGTAATAACGCTCATCTCTATTTGTGAACTTGGAATCACGTTATTATATCGTCCCAAGTTCTAAGCCTTACAAAGAATATTTTCAGAAATACGTATACAGTATAAAACGTTTTGTTTGTATGGGAGG
Organism: Urophora cardui; assembly: GCA_960531455.1. Classification (NCBI taxonomy): domain Eukaryota; kingdom Metazoa; phylum Arthropoda; class Insecta; order Diptera; family Tephritidae; genus Urophora; species Urophora cardui. The sequence continues at coordinate 15,988,330 of OY482671.1, read as the reverse complement.
TGCCACGCCCTTTTAACTTTTTTGAAATTATTTTCCAATAGAACCTTCTCCAGACAATACTAAACACAACGAAAAAATAATTATGGAAATCGTTCCATCCGTTCAGGCGTGATGCGATAACCAAGGAAATAGAGATCCATTTTTATATACATATATAGATTGAATTTTTTCACTTACGGTAACGCACGCGACAAATTTAAAACCCACATAAAGTTGTAACATTCAGCTTTCGGACAACACTGACTTTGTTTTTGGAAAAAGGTACACAAGCTTACTTTGTCACTGAAATTTCTTTTTATTTCACGTGGTTTCCTAGATTTAATAACTATTTATATAGTTTTTTGGTAACGCACGCGACAAAAGGAATTTTTAAAGTAAAAAAACTCCTTTATTCTTACTAGCTTCGCAAATTTTATACTCTTAAATTAAATTACGTTCTATGTAGAATGACTAGAGCGTGTAACAATAATATAACTCTCTTTTCAATAAACTAAACCCGCGAAGAAAAAAAATGATACTTTGCTAATAAAAAAGCCTTAGTGAAAATTATTTTTTTGGCGATTTTTCTCAGCTCGAGTTTAAGAACGAATAGAAAATGCTTATGTTTTTCTAAGATATACATACATGTATTATCTTTACTAATAAATACCAAAAAAAAAGTTCGGACCATTTTAAATTTCATGCTCTTGGTTGACTTTTTCAGGATTAGCCCATATGTATGTACATATGTATGTATGTTGTACATTTATATCTGCTACCTCGTTTATGTTGTTTAGCAAAATATTTGAATGCCTAGCTGCAGCATATCTACTGAAGTATGTATGTATGCATGTATGTACATACATACATAAGTACATGTTGTTGCAATAAACCGTTATTTGGCAAAATAATATTTTTATAATTCCGAGAAGAAGGTTGTTGCAATTTTTATTGATGTTGTTGTCGTGTGACTCCCTTACGCTTAAATCCTGGCCACCTATGATTTAATTGCTTCATTTACTTTACAACAAAAAAAAAAATTAAAAGGAATGGTCTGCGGCAAAAGAACACGGAAGGAGATTAAAATAGAAAATTGTTTGAATAACGTCCTATTTCAGATTTTGCTTCAAAACCGCCCTATTTCAGAGAAAATTCCATATACATATATTTCTCTGAAATAGGGCGTTTTTGAATAATTGTCTGAAATAGGATGTTATGGAAACAAATTCTGAAATAGGGCGTTTTTGAAGCAAAATCTGAAATAGGACGTTATTAAACAATTTTTGGAATAGGGCGTTTTTGAAACAATTTTTGAAATAGGGCGATCTTATTCTCAGCCGTCGATATGGATTTTTTTTTTATTGTTTTAAACAGATTTGAAGCTTCGGCAATTTTCTCACACCTGAACCCGTGATATTTGATATGATGAGAAAAATATCACGTGGAAATTCGACCGTGTTGTTACATTCACAATAGTCTTCTGTGAGATGTGAGTTCGAATATATTTTTCTACTTCTTTTTTATGAGTATTTTATTTTATTCAGATAAAAAATTAACTAATTCGAAACTAAAGTGAGCAAAGCAAAGCGACAACAGTCGTGTAAAAAGTTAAAAGAATATGACACACATGCTAGTTCACAATGAAGTCAGTTCGAAATTTATTTCCTTTGAGGTGCGCTCTCTGAGTGTGGCAAATTTCCGGATCTGGATCACTGCCACGGGAACTAGTATGGTACCATGATGCAATAATAAAATGGTGGACGCAGCAGAGGACGGCTATTTTGTTTTTGGAATAGTAAGCTGTCAAATTATTGTCTTTTGTTTTGATTTTGCCCTCTTGCACGTGTTATTCGTGGAAATAGCTTGTGTGTTCACTTGTATGTTCGCTGGCGTTTTTTCTGTTTTTGACATTCTTATCTACGGCCGTTCAACGGTAATCGCCTATTCTCTTTTGGCTGATACGACCATATAGAATTATTTGGTCATGTATGGTATGTACTTTGGGCTAATATGTCAAAAAAAAAAAAATTACAACATCAGCTGATTGTGTGAATACATTTTTTTGTCTTCTTCCCTACTTATTCATTAATTTTCTGCTTTATCATATGGTCAACTGTAATGCAAATGTATTGTATTTATTCCTAAAATTTTGAAAGTTGATGGACCAAGCAGATGTACATACATACATACATATATCATAAAATGTGCGGGAAATATCAAAAGAAAATGCAATAAGAGAATGTGAAGTATAAATGGCTGGAGTATAGTAAGTAATTATAATATTGTGTACTTATCTACATACATATATAGACATATGGGACATTCCAGCCAAAAGTTACCTGTTACCAGTTACCTGTAACTAAATGTGTATATTTTCCTAATCTGGTAACAGAAATATAGAAAAATATGTAAAAACGCAAAATCTTTTCCATAGAACTTTGACTTCACACCTAACTATTTTGCGGAAAAAGTTTGGTCATGTTTGCATTGCTATATTAGCTATATTTTCATTTGCAAAAAACAATTTGCAAGTCATTCAAGTAAAGCGAGGAAAAATTTAAATAATTGCATAACAAAAAATTAAAAAAAGGTATGTGATTTTTGTGTATATGTATCTTCATAAAATTGATTCATATGGGGTGTCCCAGGAGTCACACGAAAAGGCATAAAAGTTGGTCTGGTAACTTCAGGTATGACCCTACGAAACCAGATATTTATGGAAGTAAGGATTAAGAGGCTGTTCACCGTCTAAATACATTTTTTAAGTTAATAGGGTCATACTGTGGTTTCTAGACTATTTTTAAATGTGTCCCAGGAGTCACACGAGTCTGAACTCTAATGTATTATTCAGATGAATGCCGCACAGAGGAAAAGGAAACAGCGAGTTTTAAATACTTGTTTCGACAGATGTTGAATTAGACTTGTTTTAAATAAATATTTAATCAGAACTTTGAAGTAAATATAAATATTATTTTGCATTCACTTTATTTTTTTTTATTTAATTGGCTTGGTTTCAATTCTGCTGGGAGAAATTTATGAATAACTTGGTCAAAAAGGGCTAAAACAATAATAAAACTGATTTCAATAATCTAGTATATTACATATTTCGCACTTGTCCCAGGAGTCACAAGTTTAAATATTTGAAAATAGTTAATTGAATTTGAATATATAAAATATTTTTATAGAATATGGTACTATGCAGTGTGTTTTTTCGATCATATACAAATTGTAGGTGAAAGTTGAATAGTTGAACTAAAATTCGTATTAGTGCTCATAAAGGTGAAGCAAAGGGATTTTTCGGTGTCCCAGGAGTCACACTCATTTACTGACTAGTTACAAAGCTATTTGTTATTATTTAGCTAATCCTTTTAATGCATTTGTTGTATTGGATATTTATCGATGTCGATAAATATATTTCATAGCAATTTAAGTCCCGATGTCAGTTTTATAATTCAAAGTTGACTAAACTCTGGAGTCAAATGTCCCAGGAGTCACGATGGAATGTCCCATATCAACATACACTAAAAGCTTAAGTGCAATTAAAAATACGTAACCCAAATGAAGCTAAATATTAGCGAACATTCCAGACTCATCATCCAAAAAAAAAAGTTACAATTAGTACCTACACTGTGCAACAATTGTTCGGCTTCATTGAATTTTCACAACTTTTCTCAACTGGGGATATCTTCAATACAAAATCTACGACGCAGAGTTAATTCTCTAGAATATTTTAAGTCAATACCCATCCGGCAAAACATATCGAAAAGAGCTCATATAGATGCTATAAAGTTATCAGAAAAGACTCCTATGAGCCGCCTGAGGACATCTTTATGATAACGTTTTTCTGAGTTCTAAAAAATAAGCTATTTTAGATAACATTAAGATATCTTTTGGACATTGATGCCGGACGGGTAGCTTGCTCAAGAAGAACAATTTTAACCAGGGACGTAACGGTTATAAGAGAAATGGGGTAAAAGTCATATTTAACCATTATCATGAGAAAAAACATTTTTTTGGTCCTTAATAACCATTATAAAAACCAAAAAACTGTTTTGGGACTGAGTAACCGTTATGGCAACCAGAAAAGTGTTTTGGGCTTGAATAACCGTTATGGCAACCAAAAAACTGTTTTGGGCCTGAATAACCGTTATTCAGATTTTTATTTTTTTTTTGTCAGCAATAAAAATCAAGCCTATTTATTTGTCAATATTTCTGGACGATATTGGTATCAAATGAAAGGTGTTGAGCAGGGATTGTAGCTCTGATTACTTCTTTTAATTATACTCAGCTGTACTAGTACACAGAGTATTATAGTTTTAATCACATAACGGTGGATTGTAACACCATAAAATAATCGAGATAGATATTGACTTATATATATCAAATTGATCAGGGTGAAAAAAGAAATCGATTGAGCCATGTCCGTCCGTCTGTCCGTCCGTCTGTCTGTCTGTACGCACGATAACTCGCGCAAAAATTGAAATATTTTGATGAAATTTGGAATGCAAGTTGGTATCAAAACTGGAACGGATGGTATTGAAAATGGGCGAAATCGGACCATGACCACGCCCACTTCCCCTATATAGGAAAAATCGGAAATTTTGTATCTCAGTCACTAATAGAGCTAGAGTGATAAAATTTCACCCACGTGTGGAGCTCAGGCCCTTATGAAGAAATTTGGTGAGATTTTGAAAAATGGGCGGTGCCACGCCCACTTATTAAGGGCCAAACATTGAAAGTTTTATATGTCATAACTCAGAAACCGTTGAAGATATATCGATGAAATTTGGTAGGCGTGATATACTTACTTAGGCAAATGTTTGGACGAAAAATTGCCAAAATCGGTTAACGACCACGCCCACTTTTATATATGGGTATTATAAAGTGACCTAATAAAAACATTTTAAGCGATATCTCTGTCAAATATAAAGGTATATCATTGAAATTTTATGGCAGGAGTCCAACTGCGGATATAAAACGAAAAGCACAAAAAATTTGGAAAATGTGCGTGGCACCGCCTCTTTTTAGAAGCAGGAATATACGAGATTTCTGAGCCCATAACTCGACAAATAATATAAATATAATGACGAAACTTGGTGTGTACACTTTTATTAGTTGTGGTAATATATGTTCAAAATTTTAGCGAAATCGGTTGGCGACCACGCCCACTTTTATATATGGGAACTATAAAGGGGCCTAATAAAAATATTTTAAGCGATATCTTTGTCAAATATAAAGATAATTCATTCAAATTTTGTGGCATGAGTTCCACAATAGACCGGAAACAAAAAATAGAAAAATTTGGAAAATGGGCGTGGCACCGCCTCTTCCTAGACAAAGGAATATACGAAATTTCGGAGCCCATAACTCGACAAATAATTGAGACATTAAGACGAAACTTGGTTTATACACTTTTATAACTTGTGCTAATAGACACGCAAAAATTTATTCAAATCGGTTTATGACCACGCCTACTTTTTAACAAAGATATTTCTGGAACACCCTTTGGAAATTTGTAACGTGACATCTTTGTAATTAGAAGTTATAAAGGAATGAAATTTTGCACAAAGAATAATATTCATATGCTTAGTTGGATGACTGATAAAAATGTTGAAAATGGGCGTGGCTACGCCCACTTTATGCAGCACTCGCTTTATATAAAGTACCTACACCGTGTTTCCATCAAACGCAAACAAACAATGAAAGCATACAGCTGAGTATCTAATGTTCGATTCCACTCGAACTTAGGCTTCCTTACTTGTTTTATACCAATATTGCTTAAAACATTCCAGGGCATCCGGGTCCACTTTTTCACCCATAACTGGGAACCTGATCTACGAATCTTAACAATTACACCTCTATGTAAAAGCCCTGCTCAACACCTATATGGTACCCTGACATAATCCCAAGGGGCATAATCCCAAATTTTTTATTTGGGATTATGTCACTCCCCCTAGGGTGACATAATCCCAACTTTTTTACTTGGGCTTATGTCACCCTAGGCGTAGTGAAATAATCCCAATTGGGATAATGTCATTTTCAAGCCCAAAAAAACATTTCAGATTTTTCTTAGATTTTATTACATTAAGCAAAAAAATTAAAGCTGACAATAAAGTTAATGTTGTTATACAATAATACATTGAGTATATGTATAAGATGAAATATGTACATATGTACTTAAATACACATGTTCTCAAAAAATTACTTTAAAACTAAAAAATTACATTAAAATTAAATATATTTACATATATACAGAATTTTTTCAATAAAACGATAGGTATATAAATATTTGTGTACATTGTATATATGTCTATAAAAAGATGAAAATTTGGAAGAAAAAATCGCGCGATTTTGATTCCAAATTTTCGCCTGGGGCGCTTTTTTTCTAATAGATCGATAGGTGTATACATATGTATGTACATATGTCTATAAAAAGTTGAAAATTTGGAAGAAAAAATCGCGCGATTTTTGATTCCAAATTTTCGCCTGCGGCGCTTTTTTTTTTTTAATAGATCGATAGGTGTATACATATGTATGTACATATGTCTATAAAAAGATGAAAATTTGGAAAAAAAAATCGCGCGATTTTGATTCCAAATTTTCGCCTGCAGCGCTTTTTTCAAATAGATCGATAGGTATATACATATTAGATAGGGTTGGTCCCCATACGAAAAAAAAAGTTGTAAAAGTCCGCCCCTAAATTAAACCGTAAAACCGTTTCAAGGCAACATTGTCATGAATTTTGAGGCACTTTCATTTTGCAATACAAAGAGGACAATTCATGGACATACAAATAAGTTAGCTGACCCAACTATGTGAAAACGACTTCAGAGCTCAAAAGGATATTAGAAGGAAATGTAGAGTTTCAAAGTACGAAACTAATGACGTATCAATTTTAAAAATCGGATGATAAATAACAAAGTTACAAGAAAAAAACAATTTCGGCGGTATTTCGCGGGGTCCAAAAAAATTTTTTTTTGTGTCCCTTAACCCTCTCAACATAAGCTTCAAATTTAGGGGCGGACTTTTACAACATTTTTTTATATGTCTATAAAAAGATTAAAATTTGGAAGAAAAAATCGCGCGATTTTTGATTCCAAATTTTCGCCTGCGGCGCTTTTTTTTTAATAGATCGATAGGTATATACATATGTACATATGTCTATAAAAAATAAAAATTTGGAAGCAAAAATCGCGATTTTGCTTCGCACTAGTACCTACTCGAGTGATTTGGAGTTCTGGCTCCCTTTTATTTGGGATTATGTCACTCCCACATAGGTGACATAATCCCAAGTAAAAAAGTTGGGCTTATGTCACCCTAGGGGGAGTGACATAATCCCAAATAAAAAATTTGGGATTGTGCCACTTGGGATTAAATCACGGCACCCACCTATATATATGATAAATAACCCAGAAACCGTAGTAGATATATGTATATGTAAATGAAATGTGGAAGGCGTAATTTACTTGCTAGGGCAAAGGTTTGGACGAAAAATTGTCCAAATCGGTAGACGACCACGCCCAATTTTATATGTGGGAACTATAAATGGAACTAATAAAAACATTTTAAGCGACGTCTTTGTCAAATATGAAGATAATTCATTGAAAGTTTTTGGCATGAGTCCAACTATGGACAACAACAGAAACCATAAATATTTTTGAAAATGGGCGTGGCATCGTGAATCTAAGACATTTCGGAGCCCATAACTCGACAAATAATTGAGATATTACGGCGGAACTTGGTGTACGTACATATTTACTTTTATTACTTGTAGTAAAATTTTAGCAAAATCGGTTTGTAACCACGCCTACTTTAAAGAAAAAATTCCAAAACTCCCTTTGGAAACTTGTGACGTGGCATCTTTGTAACTAAAAGTCATAAAGGGATGAAATTTTGCACTAACAAGAATATTTTAGGCTTGGTCTGATGAGAGATAAAACTGTTGGTAATGGGTGTGGCCACGCCCACATTATGCTGTACCTTCTCTATATAAAATAGGTGCACCGCGTTTCGATCAAACGCATACAATTATAATAAATATGTAAGAAGTACCGCAAACTAGCCAAGCCATGCTTATTAAAGCAATGTAGTAATAATTGTATATCATTCTACAAAACAAACTAAAAAAAAACCAATAATTCTCATTACCTGGACTTAGCACGTAGATTTTTCAAAAAAAAAATTTTTTTTTATGGGCTTAGCACATTTGTATAACACTGCATTACACCATGAAAAACAGACATTATGGTAACTTCTTTTTGGCAGACGATGTGTTTTTAGTTGTACTATCTTACTGCATTAAAATCTCAGTTTTGATAAAAATTGGACTTAGCACATTTGCTCACGAAGCCAACGATATATACTAGGCATGGGACTATTCGAATAAAAATTATTCGAATAAAAAATCCTTTTATTCGAAAGGTATTCGTAATTCGAATAATATTTATTCGAATAATTTATTCGTATATTCGAATAATTATTCGAATACTACTATAGTATTATTCGAATAGTGTGATACATATATATATATGTGCACACGTGCTCGCTGTTGTGTAGATACGTGTTTTTATGTTATTGTAAATATGTGGATACATACATACGTATGAAGGGAAGTGGTACCCTGTAAAAAAGTGTGCGACGAGTCTCTAAAAAGATTTGTCCGGGAGCGCTCTCTTTCGGGTACAATTAGTCTACAATTGTTCCCAATTGTACCCGAACGGGTACATATGTATACTAATTGTAGACGAATTGTACCCGAAAGGGTATCAAACGGGTACAATTAGTCGCACAAATGGATGTGTCGCATTTGCTACCTGTTCGGGTACAAAACGGGTACAATTGTGCGCTTTTGCTACCCGTTCGGGTACAAACTGGGTACAATTAGTCTCTTCATAGGACATGCTCAAACAAAAGAGAACACTTCAACCCATATAAAGAGATACAAATGGGTAGTAATCGCATGCTCCCTTGCGAGTTGTCCCGGATGTATCCCGGAGTGATCGCATTTTTTGCAGGGTAGTTTTTTGTTATTGTATGTATGTATGCATGCATGTTAATATGTATGCTTTTGCTTTTGGAAGTATAAACATATGTATGTACGTACGCTGGCTCTACAAGTACCTACAAATTCTACAGTTTTACATCTGCCGCTTAAGTACAGCCTTTTATACACTTCATGCACGTGGCTCGATGGTCGACTGGCTAACGCTTGTGCCTTTCAATCTGAGGGTCGCGTGTTCGAATCCTGTCGGTGTGAAGGGGGATGATAATTTTTTTTAACTAATATTTTTTATTTATTTATTTAATAAAAATTTACAATAATATTTAAAAAGCAATAAAATAAAAAAATTAAAAATAAGCTTGAGGGATCGGAAAAGCATAATTAGGGGAATATTTCATTTCATACAAGATGCAAATAGAAAACTCTTTATATAAAATGCTTCACTAAACATCTGAGAATTGCAGAAATGTACAAAGGCGACGGCAATTGAACGAAAAAAAAATTTTCATAGAATTTGTCACTTCGAAATTGCATAAAAATCAAAGTGTGTCTTATAATGGTCACTCAATTCACTCCTTTTGAACTGGTGATGGTCTAACTACAATTGATCTAGTTCCCTTTTGACACCTTTTCGCTAGTTCGGAACTAGAAATTTGGCTCACTAGTTATTGAGTTCCCTGCAGGGTACTAACTAGGCACTACAAAAACCAAAAGCATTCATATGTACCTACATGCATATATACAAACAATAACAAAAAAATATCCACTAAGTGGATTCCACTTCCATTCGCGCTAGCCAGAGTACGTACATATATATGTACATATGTACTTACAAAAGCATATACATATGTATATGTACTAGAAGGCTGCACGAATGGATTCGAAACGGCCAACAAAATATTCGCGGCCGTCCAATTACAGTGCCTACTTGTTTCTGCCGTTTTAGAATAAACGCAAGTAGAGCACAACCATAAACAGAACCAATACAATTACTTATTCGTAGCGACAATTACATGACCTTAAAAAGGTTCTGCAAATAGTGTACACTACTTGCGAATACTTCGAATATAATCGAAATATATGTATGTGCATACATATTTTCATAAACACACATCCAGACGTTGTGTTCAGCAAAATTACGCTGCTAGTGTGAGTGTGTGTATGTGCATATGCATACACACTAGGACGGGTCGATTGGTAGGGGCCAAAAAAAAAAAAATTAACAGGGACACATCGCAATTATAAAAATTTGGGTAATTTCAAGCTTTTTTGCCCAAGAAACCATATGTCTAAAATAAATTTCGAACCAAAGCTTTTTACGATCTACATATTTCCAACTGTTCTATATATTCTAAAATAACTCGGTAACCAATACTTCGATTCTTTTGATTTTTTCGGCATTAGTTAGGAAACTTATTTGGCATATTAAGGTGGTTTTATGAAGGAAATAAAGTTCTCCCGAAATTCGCGGAACAACCCGATTTTCATGCGAATATAATACGGAAATCTATACCTAAATTTTTCCTTAATATATTAAAATTTAGAGGTCGTGCAAATGCCTCCAAATTTCTTTCTCCTCTTATATCAGTGATAATACATAATTTTTTTCAAAGTCCTTAATGAACAAGAAAAACATTTCTTATCATTAAAAAATGGAACATATGTTTGTTGGGCTTTTATTTTTTGGTCCACCTTAATGCCATATGCACATTAAATAAACAAACAAACCAAAGAAGCAACAAGGTTTTGCGAATACTTCATAACATGGTTATTATTATGTTCTATTCTATCGTGGCGAATAGTGTACACTAATCGCTCCAACAGAGCAAATAGAAATAGTATTTGTATTCCAAATGAAAAGTATGGGTTATATTCAGCCTTGGGAAAAACCTTAGCACCTGCCAAGGCAGATCTAGGAAGGTAGGCCCGGTGGCGAATTCAAAAATTGCCCATGTATTTTGTTAGTGTAATCGGTAGAGTGTAATGTCAAAATGAATGAATTCGCTTGGGGCTCGTCCATTCCTATTGGCCATGATGTGAATTCGCTTGGATTTTGACATTACACTCTACCTTTGCATATAAAAAAAGTAGTTTCTGAATTCGCCACCGGGCCTACCTTCCTAGATCTGCCTTGGCACCTGCTAAATGAGAGTAAGCGCCCGTGTACGTATACACACCGATTGTCACTACTACAGACAAATAAAGAGCGCAGCGTTGCCACTTTGGTTACTTTTTACCAAAATTGGTTACAATTTTCTCGTTTGGTTACGTGGTTACTTTCGGCCGATTTTGGTTACCGTCAAGGTCCATATATTCAGTACACCATGGTTGCATTAAATTTTTAGGAATACACTTTTAATTTTTCCAAACTATAAAATATTTGTTATCCAAATTGTTTTGTTGTATATTTTTGTATCAAACTCCAAATAAATTATTTTTGGGGAAAATGGAAAAAATTAAACCACTATTTCCAGCGAATGTTGAGTGTATAGCTGTTTCACGAAAATGAATAAGGCAAAAGTGGGAAAAATTCAACAGCTTTCACAGAGTCTCAGTGGTCGAGCGTGCAAAAGCGTTCGCACATTGCGGCTGAATATGGAATGTAGCACGATCCCCGTGATGAGCATCCACTTCCGAAAAGGCTTCCAATGATCGAAAATGGTATTTCGTGAAATAGCTATACTCAACTTTCGCTGGTAATAGTTGTTGAAATTTTTTTCATTTACCCCCAACAATAAAAAGTTACACTTTCATAGCCTATGTACGAAAATCATACACTAAGAAAGGTTAGATTGAATAGAACAATGGCATATATACTTAATGGAAAAATCCAACAGCTCAGCAGGACCATGGGTATCCGCGGTGCTTAGCGTTTCGCTAATATTCGACTACTGATGGCTGGAGCGTAGGTTCAATGCCTGGTGTGCTCCCGAGAAGATGTCTGATGATGAAGAAAGTGGTTTTCTTCGAAATAGCTATCACATCTACCATCGCTGTATGAGCTAATTGGATTTTTCCGCTTATCCCAAAGTATAAAAATTAAAATTAAAAAATAATAATTTCGTGCTAGACACTAACATACATAACAATGAAAAATTAAATTAAATAATTTTCGTGCTAAGCACTAAAAAGCTTTGAAGTCCAAATAATTTATTTGACAGGAGCCAGCGACCACATTAGAAATAAATCTGTTCTGGCGAATTTTCGTCAGGCGATTTTCGTCAGCTTTTTGGTTCTGTTCATTCTCATCTGTGGCCGTGGTTTTAAATGTTAATAAAAACTACGACGGGGCGATATTTCGCCCGATGTTGGATCTGTTTAAAGCTTAAAGATGTAAAACAATTGATATATTTTAGTTTTTGTTAACCGTCTATATTGTTTTGCTTTCAAATATATAGCTCTAACGTTAAAGCATATACTAATTTATTTTGGTTACCTGTTTCTGGTTTTGGTTACTTTTATTTTGTATTTTGGTAAATTTTAAATTTTTTAAGTGGCAACGCTGAAAGAGCGTAAAACGAGCGCTTACGATGGGACTTGGCGATCGTTGCTTAGGAAAAATAATCAGTTTGCCTTCGACTGGCGTGAAAGCAAGTGGTCGCTAGGTGATCGTCGCTTGAAATTCTTTTATTCTATTTGCCGATGCCAAACAACAAGCATATGTATGTGTATACGTGCGCGCATGACCCTGCTCGCTCAACATCTGCATGCAGACTGATTATTTTTAGTAATTTTTCACTTTATCCTACAGTAGGCGCACCAACACACACTCATTTTTTAGTAATGGCTTGAGTGTAGTGGTGCCCAAGGCTGGTTATATTCGTATCTGCATTGACGGCTTGTCAGCCGAGCTATTCAAACATGGTGGCGAAGAGTTGATAAGGAGCATGCATCAACTCCTATGCAGAATATGGTCGGACGAGCGCATGCCCGACAATTGGAACTTAAGTGTGCTCTGCCCAATCCACAAAAAAGGAGACTCCACAGTAAGCGCCAATTATCGTGGGATAAGCCTCCTGAATATCGCATATAAGGTCTTAGCAAGTGTATTGTGCGAAAGACTGAAGCCTATCGTCAACAATCTGATTGGACCTTATCAGTGTGGCTTCAGACCTGGTAAATCTACCATCGACCAGATCTTCACAATACGACAAATATTGGAAAAAACCCATGAAAAAGGATCCGACACACACCATCTCTTTGTCGATTTTAAAGCCGCTTTTGATAGCACGAATAGGAATTGCCTGTATGCCGCATTGTCTGAATTTGGTTTCCCTGCTAAACTTATACGGCTATGCCAAATGACATTGACTAACACCACCAGCTCCGTCAGAATTGGGAAGGACCTCTCCGAGCCGTTCGAGACCAAACGAGGTTTCAGACAAGGTGACTCTCTTTCGTGCGACTTCTTCAATTTGATGCTGGAAAAGATAATACGAGCTGCAGAACTTAACCATACAGGAAGCATCTTATATCACAAGAGTGTGCAACTGCTGGCGTACGCCGATGACATCGACATCATTGGCACTAACACGCGCGCCGTATGTTCTGCCTTCTCCAAGCTGGATAAAGAGGCTAAGAAAATGGGTTTGGCGGTCAACGAGGACAAGACGAAGTACCTCCTGTCATCACACAAAGAAACAGCACGCCTTGGCAGCCACGTCAATGTTGATAGCTACAAATTCGAAACTGTTAAGGACTTCGTCTATCTGGGAACCAGCATTAACACCAAGAATGATGTCAGCACGGAGATCCAACGAAGAATCACGCTTGCCAATAAATGCTACTTCGGACTAAGTAGGCAACTGAAAAGTAAAGTCCTCTCTCGACAAACAAAAATCACACTCTACAGGACGCTCATCGTTCCAGTCCTCATGTACGGCGCAGAAGCATGGACAATTTCAAAATCAGATGAGATGGCACTTGGAGTATTCGAGAGAAAAGTTCTTCGTAAGATTTATGGACCTTTGCGCGTTGGCGTGGGCGAGTATCGACGGAGATTTAACGATGAGCTGTACGAGCTTTACACAGACATCGACATTGTTCAGCGAATAAAGATCCAGCGGCTGCGTTGGGCAGGTCATGTCATGAGAATGGACGAAGGCGCTCCGGCCAAGAAAGCATTTCTATCGAAACCCGCTGAACGCAAAAGAAAAGGGAGACCTCCACTGCGTTGGGAAAATCAGGTGGACAGCGATGCTGCCTCCCTAGGTGTTCCCAAGTGGCGCCATGCTGCACGAAACAGAAGCAATTGGCGCGCTCTGTTGGACTCGGCCAGAATCGTCTAGACGGTTAAGCGCCAATCAAGAAGAAGAAGAAGAAGCATTGAAATTGTGCTGTGACTAATTGTCCAATGCATAGAGTATTCGAAAATATAGGAGAGGCAAATGGTATTGTGCAGAGGTCTAATATGTACATGCAATAACAAAAAACCATCCACCTCCTTTCACACGTACATATGTCTCCACATACATATTTATAATAACATAAAAACACATGTACCTACATGTCTATGCACAAAAACGAGCACGTGTGCACATATATATATGTATAACACCAGGGTTGGGCAAGCTGCATTCAATTTTGATTGCATTCAGCCTTGCAGCCACCAATCAATGATGAGTGGTAGTGCAAAATTGATTTGCATTACCATTCAGTAGTGAATGGGAATGAAAATGTGGTTTGCATTACCATTCAGTAGTGAATGGGAATGCAAATGTGGTTCGCATTACCATTCAGTAGTGAATGGGAATGCAAATGTGGCTTGCACTACCATTCAGTAGTGAATGGGAATGCAAATGTGGCTTGCACTACCATTCAATAGTGAATGCGAATGCAAAGGTGAATGCATTCCCATTCATTGCATTCCCACTGCAAATGTGATTTGGACTATTAATTAAAAATGAGTGCGAGTGATTTGGACAACCATTCATCATTTAATAGCAGTTAAAACATGTGACCATAGTTAAGGTATTAAGTGGCTAATCTATTTATTAACGGAAAGGAAGTTTATGGGATATTATAAATATGGAATTAGGCTTGGCAAAGTAAAGGGAAACCAACACGGCATGGTAATATGTACATATGTTCTATGTTATACCTGTAAGTAAAAGTATTTCTTTCAACTTCTGAGGTTATAATTACACAGTTCAACAAATTTACAAAAATTTTACTCAACACGAACAAACGCTAGTTATTATGAAAGAGGATGCCTCTCAGACCAACTTTTCCGAATAGAGTACTAGTCCAGTGCAAATCACATTTGCAGTGGGAATGCAATGAATGGGAATGCATTCACCTTTGCATTCGCATTCACTATTGAATGGTAATGCAAACCACATTTTCATTCCCATTCACTACTGAATGGTAATGCAAACCAATTTTGCACTACCATTCACTATTGAATGGTAATGCACTTTGAATGGTAATGCAAAAATGCCCATCCTTGTATAACACTATTCGAAAAATACTATTCGAATAATACTATTCGAATAACTACTATTCGAATAATACTATTCGAATAATACTATTCGAAAAATACTATTCGAATAGTACTATTCGAATTTTTTCCCACGAATAATATTATTCGTTTATTCGAATAATGTTTATTCGAATATTATTCGAAAAAAGTCCCACTACTAATGGATATACATATGTACCCACTAGGCCCACTTGTGAGATGATGCGATATTTTTTTCATGCCAGGATACTTGCTTTTGTTAGATATACCGCAGCTACTCCTAAAGTGTGTTGAACGGCACGTAAAAATTGAGCACAGATAATTTCTTCACTGACTGAAGTAGGAGCTAAGAAGAGTAAGCCGAAAGATGTCGCTAAAATTCATTTATTCATATCTTCGGTATTTGTGGTCCGATCCTTAAGTTTAGTATAGGGTTGGGCGATATATATCGATATATCAATATATCGATATTTTTAAAATAGTACAGCCGATAATATCGACGATATTTTGAACCTCCGTGCATCGATAATCGATAATTTTTTGCCATTTCGAGCCAAATTCGATATTTTTCATACATTTCTGATTCGCTTCGAATTTAACAGCAGAACATTTTTTAAGAAGTGGTATAACCATAATGTCCGGGTGCTTGAATTTACATTACTTTCTTCTTCAAGCAATTCTTAATGATTTTTATGTTTATACTTCAGGATTCGTAGAATATATGTAGATCCATCCAACTTTAACAACAAATATCTAGTAAACTATAAGTCTGCGGCAAGTTTGGATTCCAGTTTTGAGATCTGTGAGAGCACCTCTAGCCCCGTGAAGAAGTGGTTTTTCGCGGGACGTGGTTCCTTAATGTGAAGCCAGCCCTTTCGATATATTGATATATCGATGTTTTTACACGGCATAAATCGATGTTTTTTTAAATATCGATACAATATATATCGATATATTTTTCCAATTTGCCCATCCCTAGTTTAGTACACCAATCTCTTTGGATTGAGAGCAGGATTTCAAATTTATAATTGTATTAAACCTATGTATGTGCGCCACTGGGTTCACTTCCACCCAGTACTTAGTTTATTCTACCTTAATGTAACTTTTCTTTGCCGGCGCACACTGGGGCCACTTATATATATGAGGACGCTCAAAATTCTGAAATCAACTTTTTTACATCAGAACCGCTTTATCTGCACTAAAGCAATTAATCTATAGCATCTTAACCCATTGACGGTCAGGAGTTAACCCGTTGGTGACCTATGTTTTTTATTTTAGTTTCGAGTTTAATTTTCCTGAATCAGAATCGGTATATCGATACTAAAATAGTAAATCTCAAGAATTTTAACCCCTTAACGACCACGTATTAACCCATTCTTAACCAAATTTTTTCACTTAATTCTTAGGCACTCTGCACACGGAGCGTACTGCTTTAGACGCGTATTAGATACTACAGACGAAAGCTGTACGCTTTGATATCGCGCACGTATATTTCAATTGAGGGCTGCACACGAGTCGTCAGCTTCATGCATTCGTCAAAGTATGCTAGCTACATGTCGCTTGGCGTAAAGCAGTGCTGGTAGCTAGGCGTACTACGCTTAGAAAACAGGAAGAAGAAGATGTTTGTTTACATTTTTCCACTTGGTGGAATTTATGAAAGCAGTAAAATTTGTGTAAAAAATCGGAAAAAAAGAGTGTATAATGAAAGAAAATTGAAGATTCCGTAAAATTTTTCATCTTTTCTATTTAAAGCTTCGAAATTTAAAGCAAATGCCGTATTATTAATTTGTTTGTTTGTTTTGTGCAGCGAAGTTTCATGTCGCTTCGTGTGCAGATATTGAGGCGTGGGGAAATCGACGCTACATAAAATGTCTCGTACGCGTCTATGACGATACGCCTCGTGTGCAGAGTGCCTTAGATCAAAATATTTAAATCATATTAGTTGTATCTACACTAAAACCAGTAATCTTTGAAATCTTAACCCATTAACGGTCATGAATTAACCCATTAGTGACCAGTTTTTTTTAAGATCTGTAAACAAATTATTTAACTCACAATTAGTATGTCTGTACAAAAATAGCCAATGTGTGTTATATTAACCCATTAGCGGCTATGTATTAACCCATTGATGGCATATGTTTTTTTCTTTAAATTCTGAAATCAACTTATTTGAATAAGAATCGTTATGCCTATACATGATTTGTAGATGTGTAGCACTTTACCCCATTCACGGCTATACCGCATCAATTTATTTGCATCAGAATCGCCATACATATATACAATGAAATAGTACATAAATGTGCTGTATCGTAACTAACTAAACTACGTTTTAACTCGTTAGTGAAATTTTTTCTCTTTATTCTGAAATCTTTACTAAGAACTAAGTTAACAGTGATGAAACGTAGTAAATAGCTAAGAGTAAAATCCAGTTTTTTGTTAAAGCTTTCCTTCTAAGGGTGCGTTTATGTCGGAGCAATAGAAGAAAGAAAGATGTGCGTGATATACGCTTATCGGAATAGCGCTATTGAGTGTTTATGTCGGAGCAGTGATAAGAGCAATAGTAGCGAAGAGGTCAATAAGCGGAGGTAATAGCGCTGTTCGACCAAAGCATATAGCGCTATTGAGCTAGCAAAGAGTGGAATAGCGCTGTTATCTGCGTATATTGAAGCTATGGTACTAGATTTGTCTTTAGTGTATTGTGGTACTTAAATAAAAATTTTAGAGTAACCGAAAAGGAGAAGAGACGTTGTTATTTTACACATAATAAATATTTACATATATTTCTACTCCACACATACTTATCTATATATTTAATTTTTTTTAATTTGAAAGGTTATATAAAAATTATGTATAAAAAGTAATAAAACACATAAACAATGTCCCTCTTATTCATAAAAAATAAAATAGATTTATAAAATTTTCGAAATCGAAAAATTTTATGAAAATGCCACTTAAAAATTTTTAAAACCTATTTTATTTTTTATGCATGAAGTCGTATATATTTACTTACGTGTGGACTTTATTTCACATGCTACGGCCGTCCACAGTTTATCCAAGACAAGCCTATTGGGATGATTTGGATTTCTTTGATCCCACAAAGGTTGCCTTTTAAAAATTGCACTGATGAAAGTTTCTGTGTCCATAATGAATAGCGCTAATCGACTAAAGAAAATCAATGAATTAATTTTCTTCGCTCTTATACTTTGATACGCGCATATAGCGCGGCTCCGACATAAACAGAAGTACAGAACTCCCATTTAAAATTTTCGTCGCTCTATTGCACTCTTTCTTCTATTGCTCCGACATAAACACTACACGCGTTTCCCATAAGGTATTTTCTCTGCTATGATAATAGCGCTAATGTGGTGAATTTCTTTAGTCACCCACTGCTCCGACATAAACAGAAGTACAGAACTCCCATTTACAATTTTCGTTGCTAGTATCACTCTTTCTTCTATTGCTCCGACATAAACACTATACGTGATTTCCGTAAGGTATTTTCTTTGCTATTATCTGTGGTGAGCTTAGCGCTTATCGCAGCTCCGACATAAACAGAAGTACAGAATTCCCGTTTACAATTTTCTTCGCTATCTTTCTTTCTTTCTTCTATTGCTCCGACATAAACGCACCCTAAAGCACTTAAATTCAGATAGATAAATATTAAATTGTACATACATATATTCAGTTTTAAATTAATGGATAAGGGCTTATTTTCTAAAACATAGCCTTTCGTAATTCCTTCACCGTTAGCCTTTTATGCAGAACACATACTTCCCCACACATTTTCATGCCGAAAATGAAAAAAAAAAAAAAAAAAAAAAAAAAATTGGAGTAACACAACTTGTGCTTCAAAGAACTCATATTATAATACAACTTACAAGTCTAAATTAAAGAAACCTGTGTTGACAAGTAACCTTAACCACAACTTGTAATTAAAGTAACCAGTAAATAATGGATCAACTAAATTTAAAATAGAACAGAATCAAATTCAACCAGATATAGGGTTTTTTTAACTAAAATTGGAATGGAATTTTTAAACTCTCTTTTCTTTTAAATGCGCACTTTGCTTTTGGTTCTGAACTCGGATTCTTTGTCACAAAGAACCATATTTTACTGCTGCATTTTTACATTTGCTACGTTTTTGCGCAAGTTAAAATAATCCATTTTGAAAAAAAATATTAAAAAAAGAGGTACGTTTAGTTTTATACTAAAAATTAATTTTTTAAAACATCTAGTTCCAAAAAAAAAACACTAATCGATTATATAAGCTTCACTTAATGTTATGGAAAAAGCAGAATAATAAAATTTTATATCCTTTTCTTACACCAACTATTTCAAATACACATTAAAATTTCTCAATTTGAAAAAAAAAATAATTTTTTGGAAAATTTGCCATGTTTGTCTATCGATAACTCCCAACTTAAAAACGATAGAAAGTTGAAAATTGGGCCAGAAGTGTAGAATTTTATAGGGAACAATACTGCGTTTTTATTTTTTTGAAGAACTCATTATTTAAAAACTGAATTTTGAGCACGCTCGACCCCAGTGTGCGGCGTGTTAAACGTCGTAAAAAAACATTAATCTTTGGCAAAAGAAGTATTTCCATCAATTTAGTAGAACCGGAAATAAAACACGTTTAACATTCCGAGGAATATAAGTTTTTCGCTTCCTGTGGTCTTTTAGGTTCATTTTACAAAGATTTTTTCTGAAATTCTATGGCGAATAATTTTCTAGAACATTTTAGCTCTCTATCGACCTTAAAAATACTATTTTCTGACTATACTATATTTCATGACTGTATAAAAAGGGATCAAAATAACCCCTTCTTAGAGGTGCTAGGTGGTTAACGATTAGGGTCGCTGGAAAATAGTAGGTACTTTTTTCTCAGTTTATTAACATTCGGAGGAAATAATAGGAATTCGTTTAATTGTGGGCAAAACCCTGCATTTAATTTTTCCTTTTAGATCTACATATTTCGGAGTCACCACATTCCCTCACCAGCCTCCTTTTCTCTCATCGAGAATCGACCACGGATCGTTGGATTGGTATTCTAGCGGCACGACCATAGGATTGTGTTTTGTTTTGTATAATTTTCAAATGTCTTTTTTCCAATTTTTTCCCAGATTTACGCTGAAGTATTTTTCTGCCAATAATTTTCGGCTTTTTGGCAATTGTTACATTGTGCATTTGGCGAACTTTCGTTAGTCACTAAAGGTCTTTAAAACATGTACATTTGTACATACATACACACAAAATATTTGCAAAATAAAGGCAAATAGGTATCTAAATATTATAGTAATTTAAATAATTTTATGGCTAAACAAGTTTTAAACATTTTTTTATTCCTGTCCGTTTTTTTTTCTTCTAAAATATTCAAAGTTCAAGCGCGCATACTTTTTTTCGTTAAAAGCCACAGGCAACATTATTACTATTATTTATTTGATTAACGATAACAGGTGGAACAGTAACAAAAACAATAAAATATAAATAAAATGTCATGTAGAAAACTATGTACCTACCTATGTACGTACATATGTATGTGCCGGAACCACTGCAGCATGTACAAATGTATAGCCAGCTGTTCTGCCAGCTGGGCTTTTACGTACTTACATACATATGTATGTCAATATGTACATGCCCTGCAAAAAAATGTGCGATTAATACCGAAAGATATTTGTCCCGGATTGATCTCTTTCGAGAACAATCGGTCCACAATTAGTCCCCGATTGTTCCCGTACGGGTATAAATGTAGAATAATTGTAGACCAATTGTTCCCGAACGGGTATAAATGTAGACTAATTGTAGACCAATTTGTCCCTAACGGGTATAAATGTAGATTAATCGCTTTCATCCCGAACGGGTATAAATGTAGATTAATCGCTTTCATTCCGAACGGGTACAAATCTAGATTCCTTAAATGTAGAAATTTTGCAAAAATATGCAATGTATTTAAAAAATTGTAGAACAACCGGTAAAACGAATTGAACACCCTTTTTTAATAACAATTTTAACAAAATGTTGCCTAAAATATCCTATGAAAAAATCCTTTACATTACGCTCACATAATGCATACTCAAAACTTAGGTTAGGTTAGGTTAGAGTGGCTGCCCTAGGGGCACACTTAGGCCAGTGCAGAGGCCCATTGTGATACCACAAGAAGAAAACCAGGTTACTCCTCCCTTTTGAACCAGTTTGATAACCTGATGAAATTCATCAGGTCCTTTATTTCGACATCCGCGACTTTAGATAGGCTATCCAGGAAAGGTGCCCCAAGAAAGCGTTGTCTGGCGTTGTTAAGAGCCGGGCAGTGGCAAATGAGGTGTTCGACTGTCTCCACTTCCTCATCATCTTTGCAGCTTCTGCAGCATCTACGGTAGGGTGCACCTAGCCTCTCTGCGTGTTTCCCGATAAGGCAGTGTCCTGTAAGCACTCCCACAAGGTTCGAGATTTCCTCTCTCCTTAGAGAACATGTTTGACGAGATCGCTTGTGATCCCATTTCGGCCAGGTTAGTTTTGATATTCGACATACTGGGTTTTGTTGCCATCTATCACTTGCCGCTGTGGTGCAGTGGGTAGAGTGCTCGCCTGCTATGCCAGAGGTCTCGGGTTCAAACCACGGTCCGAGCCAAACAAATTTTTCTAATTAGTAAAAATCCAATTATTGGGTTTTTTAAGAGCAGCGGTCACCTCTCGGCAGTGGGCGGCATACCCTCCGAGAGTATTTCTGCCATGAAAAAGCTTCTCACAAAAAATGCATTCGCCGTTCGGAGCCGGCATAAAACTGTAGGTCCACCCAATTAGTAGGAAAAACAAAAAGGATCACACCTCGAATTGGGAGAGAAGCTCGGCCATAAAACTCGTCAGAGTTATAATAGCGCCATTGTATTATTATTATTATTATCACTTGCCAGTTTATAGATGTGCTGTTTAAGCATTAGCTTGCATGTGGCAAAAGGCATACCTATGCGTTCTTTGTCAGGAAGAACCTGCTCGGTAGTGCCTTGCCTCGCAAGTTCATCTGCCCTACAATTTCCATCGATATCCCTATGTCCCGGGACCCACACGGGGTGTAGACGGGTCTGTTTGGCCATCTCCTGTAGAGATCGGCGACAGTCTAGTGTTAGTTTAGAATTGAAGGAGTGGGAGCCAAGAGACTTAATTGCTGCTTGGCTGTCACTTAAGATGAATAAATCCCTGTGAATAGGTTCATGTCCTATGAGGTTAACAGCTTCCATTATAGCTGATATCTCAGCCTGGTAAACGCTGCAGTGGTCCGGTAGCCTAAAAGCTAGCTGTAGATTCAAGTCCTTTGAAAAGACTCCACCTCCAACTTTGTTGTTCAGCTTAGAGCCATCGGTGTAGATGGAAACGCCACCTGGGATTGGTTAACACCGATTTGGCTCTCCCCAATCATCCCTATTTGGAATCCTTGTTTCGAAGTTGCTATCTGCAACCATTGTAGTGGTACAGCGGTCCGTACTACCAGGTAGAAAACTTAAATTGCTTAGAATGCTAGAGTGTCCTGTGGCTTTGGTGTGCCAACCGGATGACTCTCTTAGACGTAGGGCTGAAGTAGCCGCCACTTGAAAACCTGCTAAATCTAATGGCAGGATATCTAGAATGGCCTGCAGAGCTTCGCTGGGCGTCGTTCTGAGTGCACCACTTATGCTGATCATGCTAGATCTGTGGACCCGGCTCAGAACCTTAAGGTTAGACGCCTTACTCAGCGCAGGCCACCATACTACGACTCCATACAGCAGAATTGGTCGAATGATCGCAGTATAAATCCATCTGCAAATGCCGGGACTGAGTCCCCACTTTTTGCCAATGGCTCTTTTGCATGTATATAAAGCAATATATGCTTTGTTTTGGCGCTGAATAATGTTATCCTTCCAATTCAGCTTTTTGTCCAGAACTACCCTTAGGAACTTGGCCCTGTCGGCTAGGCTCAAGCGAACTCCGTTTAGTTCTGGTAGATTTAACGGTGGTATTTTATACCGTCTAGTGAAGAGGACCAAATTAAATATAAATAAATTTTTTAAATTTATTTATTGAGATTTTTTTACAAAAGTAAAACGATATATAATCTTTATTTAAATATGCTTGAACATTTACAATTTTTTAAGAAAAAATCTACATTTGTACCCGTTCGTGCTGAAAGCGATTGATCTACATTTGTACCCGTTGGGGATGAAAGCGATTAATCTACATTTGTACCCGTTCGGGATGAAAGCGATTGATCTACATTCGTACCCGTTCGGGATGAAAGCGATTGATCTACATTCGTACCCGTTCGGTATGTTAGTGATTAATCTACATTGGTACCCGTTCGGGTATACAAGTTGAACAAATAGTCTCTTCATAGGACATGCTCGAACAAATGCGATCAATTCACTCCATATAAAGGGATGTAAAATTGTATTAGTCGCATGCTCCCTTGCGATTGATCCCGGACACGTCCCGGATTAATCGCATTTTTTGCAGGGTGCATTCATACACATGTGTGCATACAATGTTTGCAAATTAAGATTTAAAGATTTCTAAAGTAAATACAAAGGTATCTTTTATTTTTTGTTTATTAATGAAATTCAAAAATTCTAAATGAAAGTCACAATCGTGTGCACTTTCAAACAGAAAAAAACCATTAATCAGCACGAATAAAGTCAAAGCTGCTGATTATCTCAAAACAGGAGAAAAATAAAAGTATACCTAATAAAAGTACCTAGCCACAAATAGTAAAAAAAATAATTAAAAATCAATAAAAAATTACTGCGCAATTAATTTACGACAATAATGTAAACATTCACTTTTTGCCATAAACACGAGTCTAAATAGCGGTTTTATATGTTTAACCATCAAACATAAGCTGTTTGCTTTGAAGTTTACAATACAACTAACTGCATACTAGTGCTGGAAAACCATCGATAGTGGTCCCATCGATTAACCATCGATAGTTTTAAAGGCAACCATCGATAGTATCGATGGTTTAATATATGTACGTAGGTGGCCCGTTAAAGGGAAATGTGGTATTCAAATATTTAATGTGCATATACATATGTACATATGTATGCATGTATGTATGCACTTACGTTCCCATATTTAAAAGAAAAATATAAATTTTTATTAGAAACATCCCTGAAGGAACGATGGGGACAATTGTCTTAAAATTATAGCCCTAGGTATAGTTGCATTGTAAATAGACCAAAGAGAGTTCAAAAAATTAATGCAATGTATTGCTAAGCAGGTCAATTGCCTCGAAAATAGTCCAAATGTAATGCGGGGTAGGTCAATTGGACTTAAATTGGTCCGAATGTAATGCACATTGTGCATTGTTTGTTATACGCAATTTGTATTTTGAAATATTTTTAACCATGTTAACTGTTCTTACTGAAAATTGTTGATTATTAAAAATAAATTTTCCCATTATTTCTGAGGAATTTGCAGGATATTGAAAATTATTTAGTTATTACAATATTTTAACCGTTGGAAAAAGGTATTGTGAAATCAATGCAGCTACATATATTTTAAAACACATTTTCTATTGAAACTAACACCTTTATTCTTATAGCGGCGGTTGACCGAGTCTAATCATTAAAGGACATCGCGGAAAATATGCGTCACAAAAATAATAACAATATATGCATGTGCATATGTATAATTTATTATTTACTTTCTGCATCATGTATTTATTTACTTCCTTGCAATATGAATTTCTTCAATTAACTTTTAGATATAATGTTCAATTGTTTAATAAAATAAAATAAATTAAATAAATAAATAGAAAAATTAGAGATGGGAAATGGTTCCAATCTATATAGCATAAGTATACTCCGATTGTAATGAGAAAAGGTCTAGACCAATGTATATAGAAAAAGTATATTCCGACTGTAATGCACAAATGTCCAATCGACCTAAAGCTGGTCCGAATGTAATGCAGATAGGGACAATTGACTTCGACCTAGGACATGCAATGTTAATTGTAAATAGAATTTTACATGGGATTGGAGAAAAAATTTCGAACCAGTTACAATCACTTACAGTCTAGTTTAAGAAGTATACTAAGTCTACTCCGACATCCTACAGGGATATTATAAAATTAATAAAAAACCAAAGTTTATGTTAAAAGTTCAATACAAAAAAATCAATAACTACCCTGCAGTAAAAATCCGCAATGAATCCTTAATGAATCACTGATAAAATTCACCTATGACGAGGAGGCATCAGTGAATACTTTCATATAAAGACTGATGAATTTTTCATATAAATGGTTTGCTTTCCTCAGAAAAAAAAAACGAAAACAAATAAAAATATACTGAGTTATGACGACAGTGATGAATATTCAACAAAGAATCATCACTGATCCTTCAGCAGTGAAACAAATTTACTGCAGGGTATTCAAATTAAGAACACTACATACACATATTTGTACATATACAGTTGTCCACAAAATAATAGGAGAGCCGAAATAAAAACCTAAATTGCTCAATTCTCAATAAAAAAAAAACCCTTTTATTTGCAACTTTTTTTCATAAAATTATTCACTAATCTTTTATTTATATATTCACATATTCCAATCAAGTACCTTAAAAATTATAAATCTCAGTTTTTTTTTTATTAATTTTTTAACAGACGTTGTACTTATGTACCAAGTAAAATACGCTTTAGCATCGGCCCCATCGATAGTATCGATAGTTCAATCGATGGTTTTCCAGCACTACTGCATACGTATGTATGTATCAGTGGTGGACCTAGCATAAATTGCCTGGGCAAGCCTATGTGTAAAGCATAACCATTAGCCATTTATGTAATTTCCTTTGCTGTATTATTTAAAAGTCTGATTGCGTTCCGTCATTGACTTTGATTTAGAGTTCTCGATTTCTTTTTAACATTTTCGAGTGGCCCGAATAAATGCATTTCAATGCTCGAACGCTCGTTTGTTTGTTTATTACGCGTATGTTTGTACGGGCATTTGAACAATTCGGGTATTTGAAGATCGTTTTTTCTCGTTTATTTTTTTTTTGTTTTTTTTCATACATATGTATTTTTTATTTTTGTTTTCCTGATACACATTTTTTGTTTGTATACTCAGAGAAAAGGAATCAAAAATAAAATTTTTATTTGTACGGGCATTTGAACAATTCGGGTATTTGAAGATCGTTTTTTCTCGTTTATTTATTTTTTTTTTTTTTTTTCATACATATGTATTTTTTATTTTTGTTTTCCTGATACACATTTTTTGTTTGTATACTCAGAGAAAAGGAATCAAAAATAAAATTTTTATTTTTATAATGCACGTTTTAAACCAAGTCATTTTTATTTTATAAATGAAAATTTTTAAATTAAAAATTAAATTTTTTAAATTAAAATGTATTTAGGATTTAAAAAGAAACATATTTAAATTAAAAATTAAAATTAATGGAATAAAAACGAAAGTTTTTCCTTCAAAATCTCACAGTGCTTCAAATAAAAATAAACATTTTTAAATTAAAATTGTTTTTTCTTGATTTTGCAATTTTACTCTGAACATTTTTAAAATAAAAAATTTCGTATTTACATAATTCTTAAATATAAAAATGTGCGCTAGGGAAATCTTACACGAATGCGCAGAGGTATTTTTAGTTTCCTTATACCGACGGAAATTTTAGCAGTAGCAAGTGTATTTGCTTATTGCCTAAAAAATGGGTGCTTTAGTGTTTGAAAAAATGAGGTCCAATTTGATTTCTACCGCTTGTTAAAATTATCTTGATATTGTGCCAATAGTCGCCAAAAATCACAATCAACCCTTTTATAATCTGGTATTTGATATTTATGTTTGCATGCACATGCAGATGTAAGAAATTATGTGCGTAAGTATGTACCTACATGCAAACGAAAATCAAATCAAATATGAATATGGCTGAGAATACTGAACTTTTGAATGCCGAAGCCAGCTTCATATTCGCATACAAATTTGATGTGAAAAATAAAAAAGTGCTTTGCTAGTTTTTTTTCAATTTAAGTCTGAAAATAAGTAATTGGTTTCTCCTTAGCGAAAGCGAGAAAACAAGCTATGTTATTCTGTTTTGAAAGCCAGGTAAAAGCTAATGTGTGGAAACGTTGAAGCATGCTCACTGTGCTGTGATTGGCTGTACAAACAAAATACACATTGTGAGGAGGATTGGTGGTGTATTTGAGCTATTTTCTTAGAAGGCTGTTAGGCGCCGAATGTTACAGTGGGGGCTATATTATTGAGAACTTAAATAGTAAACACAACGTGGAATAACCAGATTTTAAAGAATTTCGTATGAAATGAACGAAAATGTGTACGCAAGCCGGGCTTCTCGGCTTGTATGAAGCGACCGCCTCTGGTATGTATGTATGTATGTATTTTGAGATCTTCTTGCACCTTTCTTTATTTGACGTTAATGTAAAAACAAGCCTGATTATTCTATTAAAACTGACTTTTAAAATCATTGGCTGCATAGTCTACATTTTTGGCAGTTTAAAAAACATACATATCTACATATCGCTAGCTTAGAGTGCAAATTGTGCAAGTCCTTTTTTCAAACTTTTTCATAAAAGTGGACTTACACAGTTTGCACTCCAAGGTAGCGATATGCATGTTCCAATTCAAAGCAAAAATAAAATAAAACAAAAGCGTTAAGAATAGTAGATATTAAAACACGTTCAAAAAAGGCACAGGCCATAGGAATTTGTACGAAGCCAGAATAAGTTATTCATGGACATATGTACCTACAATGTCTTCAATTTAATTTATATTTGTCTTTTCAGTTTAAAATTTTTGGCCGTAATATTGACAGCTAAACTTAAACTACTGCCAAAAAGGCGCAATCAGACTTTATGCCAAGGTCTACCAAAATTTTGCTTTGGTGATATATGTATGTATGTACATTAGAGTGCGTTTAAAATTTAAATTAACGATATTTTACTGTATCGCCCCCTCAATCTGTAGTAACATGGTCAAAGATATCACACATAAATTTTGGTCCCGATTGGTGGCGGTTAAGGCGTGGCGCATTGAGGTCAAAGTTTAGAAAACTCTATGAAGGGTCAAAAAATCAAAATATTTTTTTTAATTATCTAATACCCACAATTAATACTTCTATACCCAATGATAACAAATATAAATTTTGGTTCCGATTGATGACGGTTTAGTGGTGTTTTAAGGTGGTCAATGTTCAGATTGCCATAGAAGACTTACATTTTTAGTGTCGCATATGGTAATCTGAACCGCAATACATTACATACCTACCTATTCATATATGGGCCAGACTATTTGCAAGACATGCTTGAAGGCAAGACAAGGTTAAAATTTGAAAAAAAAAAAAGAATGATAAGAATACGAATTAAGCTCTGCATTTCTTGAACAACTGATTAAGAACCATTGACAGTTAGCTAATAAACATAAAACCTTAAGCTCATGTCTATGGCGCACTGCCAGCGGCCACTTAGCATGTGAATGCATTAAAAGTGCTGCCAGGTGTGCATAGTTGACAAGACAATGCCTTCATAGAAGTTAGAACAAACGTGCACAATGCACTTTGAATATTTAAATTGCAATTAACGACTTCATAATTGTATAGGTATTCATTTTGTATTCAATATATTTGTCTAATAAAGTCTTATGTAAACAACGAGCTTTTTCACACACATCGCCATAACTGAGCGAATAAAAATTCAGCGACTATGCTGGCCCTCGGTTATGTTATGCGAATGAATTAAGCATGATCATCAGATGCAGTTAGTGTTTTTTTTTTTTTATCGATTGCCAATGGTATTAACAGAAGAAAGAGCAGGCCTCCAATTCGTTAAAGTGGCCAGGCGAAGAGTGACTTGGCCGCACTTGATATTTTTAATTAGCGCCAAATTAGCCTAGATGGTTAAACTCCAATCAAAGATCGATTAAAACTTTGAAAATCTTCATCAAGCTCTGCCGACAAAGTTGCGTTTAGCAGCTAATAAATTTATAATTAATTAATCATCAAATTCGGCTGTGCTTGAAAATACACCAATAAGCACAGACGCCGAGAGTGGGAAGTGTGAAACCCCCTAATGACTATGTACTTACTTGGTAGGTATTTGTAAACTTATTGCTCATAAATAAGCATTTCTTGATAAATAAATATAAGTATTTGCAGCAATCGCTGAAGGCCTTTGCTGAGACATAATATTCATATTAATAATACAAATATGTATTTATTTCACAAGTGTGTGCAATTTTTTATTTTGTTTTATTCAACTCGCTTTAGTTAATTTGCATGTGTCGCAGCAGCGAGAATTAATTAAAACGTGTTGCTTGATGCGTTAGTACATAATTATCGATTATGTACATAATTATCGATTAGAAGGTATTCATTTTTATATACATATGTATGTATGTATATTGACATATACATTTTTAGGCACATATGTACATTAGAGCGTATCACAAAAAAAGCTCGCCGTACGCCCCGCATTTGATTTCTTTTTCGAAAACATTTCTGGAAAAAATTTTTATTTTTTTGGACACCCCTAAAAAAGGGTTATTTTGACACATTTTTATACAGTCAGGAAAAATAGTAGGTATAGTCAGGCAATAGTATTTTTAAGGTCGCTAGAGGGCTAAAATGTTCTAGAGAATTATTCGCCACAGTAATCGAGAAACTTATATTACTCTGAATGTTAAATGTGTTTTATTTCCAGGGGTGGCTTTCCGTAATTCGATATAGAGCGAAATTCGATATCGAAGCATCGTTTTTACTTTCCGTAAACACAAATATCGTCAGAAACAATTCGCCACAACCTTAGCTATCGTTTTGCCTTATCGAATATGTCAACCGCAGAAAAATATAACTTCAAAATTTTAATATTTTTGTGGGTTTAAATCATTTCTTACTTGTTTACAAGTGAGAACACAACTTTTCAAAGATAATAAAGGCCTTTCATGCACTTCTTAAAATATTATAAGAAAAGTTTTCCTACTCTGAAAAAAACGTTGTAAATCTAAAGACTTTCGCTGTTAAATCAACTACTTTCCGCAGTTGAAATATGCCCAACAACGCTCCGTTGTTGTTTCAAAGGTGCGAGCGTTGTTGATTTAAGTCAATAACGGAGATTGTTGGAAAAAATTTTCGCCTAAAAATAAATTTTTGTTTGCATTTCACTCTTCATCATCTCTCCGCCCGGGCCCCAACTGCAAATATGTAGCCTCCGCTTGTTCTCCTATTCTTCTCTCCTTCTTATCATGCACTGGTGGCTATCTTTATTTCTTATTCTGATTTTTCTTCTTTATTTTATATTCTCCTCCGGATTCGAACCATGACATCAACCTGAAATTCTATCCAATCATCACATAGTGGGACATTCAACATTATATTGAATTGTAGTAAACTATTTATACTTCCATTTCCTAAAAAGGAATCCATGAATTATTTGAATCATTGCATTGTAAAAACAAAATTAAAAAAAAATTTGTTCTCATTAGTTTTGTTTACAACGGAAACTGTTGGGTCAAATACTTTTGCCTTTAAATCAACAACTGGGAGAAAATTGTTGCTAAAAATAAACTTTTTTTTTGGATTTTTCTCTTCATCTTCTCTCCATCATTATTTTTTTGTTGGTTTTCTCACAAAAAAATATTTTCTCACAAAAAATTTTTTAAAGGCAAGCAAGTTTTTGAATCAACAGCGCCCGTTTTTTGAATAAATTGTTGGATCAAAAACTTTGCAAAAAGAAATACTTTTGCTGTTGAATCAAAGACGGAAGTTGTTGGTTTAACTACGGGTATTTTTTTCAGGGTATCGAAATACAGCGTTCGCTAGACTTTTTTTTGCCCATATAAGGCGGGACGGCCTAATGTACATATGCATATTTTCATACATTTTTTTCTATCAACATTAATTTCACTAGCCTTTTTTTCTGTGTCATTGTCTTTATCTATTTTGTACATATATTATGTTAATTAATTACATATATATTATTTCGTTTGTTTTTTTCCTAAAGGCATGCTTCAACGCTTCTATAAAAAACAAGTAAAGGCGCGGCTGTCTTCGGCCGTACCGAAGACTTCATACCTTTCATGAGTGGGGAAATGAAAAGTTACCTATGTATGTACATAGCCTAATTTAGTATAATTTATAATTTCAATTCTCTGGGTTATTTATGGAAGGATTTATTAGAAAAAATGGTGCCTGGGCTATTTAAATGGAGGAGTTATACACCAAAATGTCCATATCTGAACAATCGGTTGTATGGGAGCTATATGTTATAATGGTCCGATCTTGAAAAGTTTCGGTAACCCCGTTTGGGTCCATATGGGTACACATACTTCAAATATTCACGCCGTTAGCTGTTAAAATGGAGGAGTTATACACCAAAATGTCCATATCTGAACAATCGGTTGTAGGGGAGCTATATGTTATAGCGGTCCGATCTTAACAATTTTCGATAATCCCGTTTGGGCCCATATGGGTACAAATACTTTAAAATTCCACGCCGTTAGTTGTTAAAATGGAGGAGTTATACACCAAAATGTCTATATCTCAACAATCGGTTGTATGGGAGCTATATGTTATAGTGGTCCGATCTTGACAATTTTCGGTAACCCCGTTTGGGTCAATATGGGTACAAATACTTTACAATTTCACGCGGGTAGCTGTTAAAATGGAGGAGTTATACACCAAAATGTCTATATCTGTACAATCGGTTGTATGGGAGCTATATGTTATAGTGGTCCGATCTTGACAACTGTCGGTAGCCCCGTTTGGGTCCATATGGGTACACATACTTCAAATATTCACGCCGTTAGCTTTAAAATGGAGGAGTTATAGACCAAAATGTCCATATCTGAACAATCGGTTGTAGGGGAGCTATATGTTATAGCGGTCCGATCTTAACAATTTTCGGTAATCCCGTTTGGGCCCATATGGGTACAAATACTTTAAAATTTTACGCCGTTAGTTGTTAAAATGGAGGAGTTATACACCAAAATGTCTATATCTGAACAATCGGTTGTATGGGAGCTATATGTTATAGTGGTCCGATCTTGACAATTTTCGGTAACCCCGTTTGGGTCCATATGGGTACAAATACTTCAAAATTTCAGGCCGTTAGCTGTTAAAATGGAGGAGTTATACACCAAAATGTGTATATCTGAATAATCGGATGTTGTCGAACTATATGTTATAGTGGTCCGATCTTGAAAATTTTCGGTAATCTTGTTTGGGCCAAAATGGGTACATCTACTTCAAAGTTTCATGTCCTTAGCTCTTTAAATGGGGAAGTTATGGACAAATTACATCCAAAAATTTCATGTATATCTGAATAATCGGTTGTTTTCTATATGTTATAGTGGTCCGATTCGGCCGGTTCCGACAAATGATCAGCTGCATATAACAACATACCTGTATTCCGAATTTCATTCAGATATCTCAAAAACTGAGGGACTAGTTTGCGTTCACACAGACGGACGGACGGACAGACGGACATGGCTTAATCGACTTAGCTCGTGATTCTGATCATATCGGTATATATTTTGGTGGGTCCCCCACGCTTCCTTCTGGTACTTTCGACAAAAATTTTTTGGTACCAAGTTACAGTGTTGCCGCTCAAAAATTTCAAAAGGTGGCCCAAAAAATTAAAAAAAGTGGCCCCAATTTTTTTTTAGCTAAAACACATTTTTATATATTTTTGTGGTTTATTTAATGAAGAAAATTGAATTTAAAATATTCTCTACACTAACGCAGTGTTAATATGATCGTTCGCTGAGCAGACGGAATAACCCGAGAAAGGCAAGGAATTAAAAAAACTGTTATAGCGTTCGTTGAGCCGTAGGAAAGTGCAAGAACCGTAGGAATTTTACCAAAAAAGAGCGAATATGAGTGCAAAGAATATAAATTGTGGTAAAATTCCTACGTTTCTTGCACTTTCCTACGGATCAACGAACGCTATATATGTCTGTGTGTGTCTGGGCTGCTCCGTGCGTTTTCATTATCTTAACGAACAGCCCTAATTTCAAAGTATTCAAGGGTAGTGTTGGCAAACAAATTAAATAAAGAACCTTTCGAAACGGAGAGTTGCCAATGCAAAGTAAAATAGTAACAAAGAGGTTTTTTGTTTTTATATTTAAGAAAAAACTAAAAATTATTTAATAATTATAGTTTTGAAAGTAAAAAAGGACCAAAAGTGGCCCGAAATTTTAAAAGGGTTCAAATATTGCATATTTTCAAAAAGTTGGGTTCAGGTGGCCTGGCTTTAAAAAAGGTTTAAATAGCCACTTTAGTGGCCCAAACGGGAACGCTGCTAAGTTATAATACCATTTCATTCTCATGAAAGGTATAAAAAAACAAAAATGTTATTAAAATAAAAAAATAATGCACAACACCAGCTGTTGTATAGTTAGTTATGTATGTATAATAAATTATTTGATTTCGTATTTTATTGTTATTTTTTTGTTTATGTAGGCGTACTTCTTCATATTCGTATTAATTCCTTGTTAGTAAAGTAAGTAATATTATTAAACTACCATTATAGCTAACTCCGGCTTATATTTCCATGTATATATGTATACATATGCATGCATACTTTGACATATTTATACTCAGCTGTACTAGTACACAGAGTATTATAGTTTTAATCACATAACGGTGGATTGTAACAGAATGAAATAATCGAGATAGATATAGACTTATATATATCAAAATGATCAGGGTGAAAAGAGAAATCGATTGAGCCATGTCCGTCCGTCCGTCCGTCCGTCCGTCCGTCCGTCCGTCCGTCCGTCTGTCCGTCCGTCCGTCCGTCCGTCCGTCTGTAAACACTCTAACTCGCGCAAAAATTGAGATATTTTGATGAAATTTGGAACGCAAGTTGGTATCGAGACTGGGACGGTTGGTATTGAAAATGGGCGAAATCGGACCATGACCACGCCCACTTTTCCTATATAGAAAAAATCGGAAATTTGGTATCTCAGCCACTAATATAGCTAGAGTTTTAAAATTTTACCCACGTATTGAGCTCGGGCCCTTATGAAGAAATTTGATGAAGTTTTGGAAAATGGGCGGTGCCACGCCCACTTATTAAGGGTCAAACATTGAAAGTTTTATATGTCATAACTCAGAAACCGTTGAAGATATATCGATGAAATTTGGTACGCGTAATTTGCTTACATAGACAAATGTTTTGACGAAAAATTATCAAAATCGGTTTACGGCCACGCCCACTTTTATATATGTGTATTATAAAGTGACCTAATAAAACCATTTTAAGCGATATCTCTGTCAAATATAAAGATCTATCATTGAAATTTTGTCGCATGAGTCCAACTATGGACATAAAACAAAAAACACAAAAATTTTGGAATATGGGCGGTGCCACGCCCACTTATTAAGGGGCAGACATTGAAAGTTTTATGAGTCATAACTCAGAAACCGTTGAAGATATATCGATGAAATTCGGTACGCGTAATATAATTACTTAGTCAAATGTTTTGGCGAAAAATTATCAAAATCGGTTGACGGCCACGCCCACTTTTATATATAGGAAATATAAGGGGGCCTAATAAAAACATTTTAAGCGATATCTCTGTCAAATATAAAGATCAATCACTGAGATTTTGTGGCAGGAGTCCAACTATGGACATAAAACAAAAACTACAAAAATTTTGGAAAATGGGCGGTGCCACGCCCACTTATTAAGGAGCGAATATTGAAAGTTTAATAAGCCATAACTCAGAAACCGTTAAAGATATATCGATGAAATCTGGTACGCGTGATATATTTACTTAGCCAAATGTGTGGACGAAAAATTACCAAAATCGGTTGACGACCGCGCCCACTTTTATATATGTGTATTATAAAGTGACCTAATAAAACCATTTTAAGCGATATCTATGTGAAATATAAAGATAATTCATTGAAATTTTGTGACATGAGTTTTACAATAGACCGGAAACAAAAAATAAAAAAGTTTGGAAAATGGGCGTGGCACCGCCTCTTTTTAGACAAAGGGATATATGAGATTTCTTAGCCTTTAACTCGACAAATAATTGAGATATTATGACGAAACTTGGTTTATACACTTTTATAACATGTGTTAATAGACACGCAAAAATGTATTGAAATCGGTTTATGACCACGCCTACTTTTTAACAAAGATATTTCTGGAACACCCTTTTGGAATTTGTAACGTGAAGTCTTTGTAACTAAAAGTCATAGAGGGATGAAATTTTGCACTAACAATAATATTTGTATGCTTATTTGGATGATTGATATAAATTTTGAAAATGGGCGTGGCTGCGCCCTGTTTATGCAGCACTCGTTTCATATAAAATACACCCTATATCGAACAAACGCAAACAAACAATGAAAGCATACAGCTGAGTATCTAATGTTCGATTGCACTCGAACTTAGGCTTCCTTACTTGTTCTAGGTTAGATTTATTCATGACGTATGTGAAGAAGCCACGAGTGAAATAAACCGATTGCGTGTTTTGGATAATTTTTATTTATTTTATTCTTGCATTCTCTTGTTTGACTTCATCGAGAAAAAGAAGATAGAAAAACAATTTTTGAAAAAAAAAAAAGTCACGTATCTAGCTTTTCTCGTTCGCGCAGCGACGATGTGTCGTTTTCACAGAGCAAAAAAATAGAGGTTAATCTAAACGAAAAAAGTGATTAATAAACTATTTTTCTATTTAACATCGAAAACGCAATTAGAAAAATTAATTTAATCAAATGCTTGATGTTAGTAAGGGCTGAGGGTTGAACCCGCGATCCCTGGTATTGTAGGCGAGCACTCTATACACTACACCACAGCGGCCACTATACTATAAATAAATATGCACTTGCAACTTATCATGCCCACATTTACTATGTACACTTTGCATTTATAAAACAAAAAAAAAAAAAAAAGAATTTGTTTCCCGCCAAAGCCACCTTGAATTATACCTAATACTTACATCCATATAAAACTACATATTTAACAGCTGCAAAATCATTTTGCAACGAGCGTCAAAAAAACTTCGCTGAATGAAAATAAAGAAGCACTAAATTAAATTGTCTACGGCACGCAAAATGTTTTTCAATGAATAAGGAAAAAACGCTGACGTAACTAAAAAAAGAAGAAAACAAGTAAGGAAGCCTAAGTTCGAGTGCAATCGAACATTAGATACTCAGCTGTATGCTTTCATTGTTTGTTTGCGTTTGTTCGATATAGGGTGTATTTTATATGAAACGAGTGCTGCATAAACAGGGCGCAGCCACGCCCATTTTCAAAATTTATATCAATCATCCAAATAAGCATACAAATATTATTGTTAGTGCAAAATTTCATCCCTCTATGACTTTTAGTTACAAAGACTTCACGTTACAAATTCCAAAAGGGTGTTCCAGAAATATCTTTGTTAAAAAGTAGGCGTGGTCATAAACCGATTTCAATACATTTTTGCGTGTCTATTAACACATGTTATAAAAGTGTATAAACCAAGTTTCGTCATAATATCTCAATTATTTGTCGAGTTAAAGGCTAAGAAATCTCATATATCCCTTTGTCTAAAAAGAGGCGGTGCCACGCCCATTTTCCAAACTTTTTTATTTTTTGTTTCCGGTCTATTGTAAAACTCATGTCACAAAATTTCAATGAATTATCTTTATATTTCACATAGATATCGCTTAAAATGGTTTTATTAGGTCACTTTATAATACACATATATAAAAGTGGGCGCGGTCGTCAACCGATTTTGGTAATTTTTCGTCCACACATTTGGCTAAGTAAATATATCACGCGTACCAGATTTCATCGATATATCTTTAACGGTTTCTGAGTTATGGCTTATTAAACTTTCAATATTCGCTCCTTAATAAGTGGGCGTGGCACCGCCCATTTTCCAAAATTTTTGTAGTTTTTGTTTTATGTCCATAGTTGGACTCCTGCCACAAAATCTCAGTGATTGATCTTTATATTTGACAGAGATATCGCTTAAAATGTTTTTATTAGGCCCCCTTATATTTCCTATATATAAAAGTGGGCGTGGCCGTCAACCGATTTTGATAATTTTTCGCCAAAACATTTGACTAAGTAATTATATTACGCGTACCGAATTTCATCGATATATCTTCAACGGTTTCTGAGTTATGACTCATAAAACTTTCAATGTCTGCCCCTTAATAAGTGGGCGTGGCACCGCCCATATTCCAAAATTTTTGTGTTTTTTGTTTTATGTCCATAGTTGGACTCATGCGACAAAATTTCAATGATAGATCTTTATATTTGACAGAGATATCGCTTAAAATGGTTTTATTAGGTCACTTTATAATACACATATATAAAAGTGGGCGTGGCCGTAAACCGATTTTGATAATTTTTCGTCAAAACATTTGTCTATGTAAGCAAATTACGCGTACCAAATTTCATCGATATATCTTCAACGGTTTCTGAGTTATGACATATAAAACTTTCAATGTTTGACCCTTAATAAGTGGGCGTGGCACCGCCCATTTTCCAAAACTTCATCAAATTTCTTCATAAGGGCCCGAGCTCAATACGTGGGTAAAATTTTAAAACTCTAGCTATATTAGTGGCTGAGATACCAAATTTCCGATTTTTTCTATATAGGAAAAGTGGGCGTGGTCATGGTCCGATTTCGCCCATTTTCAATACCAACCGTCCCAGTCTCGATACCAACTTGCGTTCCAAATTTCATCAAAATATCTCAATTTTTGCGCGAGTTAGAGTGTTTACAGACGGACGGACGGACGGACGGACGGACAGACGGACGGACGGACGGACGGACGGACGGACGGACGGACGGACGGACATGGCTCAATCGATTTCTCTTTTCACCCTGATCATTTTGATATATATAAGTCTATATCTATCTCGATTATTTCATTCTGTTACAATCCACCGTTATGTGATTAAAACTATAATACTCTGTGTACTAGTACAGCTGAGTATAAAAAGCTATTGTGACGTGTGTGTATTGAGTAGAGTAAAAACAAATAAAAGATATGAGTTTGAAAAAGCGTTGGGAAAATTGGGACATTTTCAAAAAATTACATACTAGGTAATAAAATGAGTGATGTAAAAGGAGAGAAAATTTTTGGGACATTCGCGCGAACTCTAAACTTTAATATATTAAAGCAAAATTTTCGGTATAGATTTCCGTAGTTGACTCGCATGAAATGCGGGTTGTTCCGCGGATTTCGGAAAAACTTTATTTTCTTCATATATATAATTTTGGACTAACCTAATGTACATCCATCTGTCACCATGCTGGCAAGAAATGTAAACTGGAGGCGATATTTTCATTTTCCTTGTTTGTGTTTTTTATTTTAATTAAACATTAATAAAATTATGTGTTATTTTTTAACTGTATGTACCTATACGTTAGATAATTTTATAGCGTTTTATATAATGGCAAAAATGACGCACTTATTCTGCATTTTTTTCGGGCTGTCAAATTTTGTTGTTCTATAGCATTTTCAGACCAAATGAAACCTTTTTCAAGTCAAGTGAAATTAAATTTAAATTAAACTGAAAAAGGTTCGTTTTTGTTTTTGTTTTTAATTTTTTTGGTTTTATATTTCTCATTTTTTTTTTTGTTTTTTGTTTTTTTTTTTTTTATTTTTGTGGCAAAAAAACAAAAAAAAGTGAAAAAAAATAAAACAGAAAAAATAAAAAAAAAACAAAAAAGAAAACAAAGTAAAAATAAAAAATTAAAAAAAAAAATTAAAAAAAATAAAATAAAGAAAAAACAAAAAAAAAACAAAAAAAAAAATAAAATAAAAAAGGGTTTTCAATTCAATTTAAAAAGGTTTGTTTTTGTTTTATTTTTTTTTTTTTAATTCTATTTTTTTTATTTTTTTGTTTTTTTTTAAAAAAAAAAAAAAAAAAACCAAAACAAAGGAAAAACAAAACATCAAACAAAAAACAAAAAAAAATACTCACAAAAAAAATTAACCCCAAAAAAAATAAATAAAATAAATAAATAAATAATAAAACAAAAAAAATAAAATAAAATAAAAATAAAAAAATAAAAACCAAAAAGTAACAAAAACAAAACAAAGACAAAGACAAAAACAAAAGCAAAAAACAGAAAAAATTAAAAAAACAAAAAAAAAACAACAAAAAACAACAAAAAAAACAAAAACAAAATAAAAATAAAAAAATAAAAAAAACCAAAAAAAAATAAAACACAGGTTTCAATTCAATTTAAAAAGGTTTGTTTTTGTTTTTGTTTTCTTTTTTTTTAATTTAATTTTTTTTAATTTTTTTTTTTTTTTCGAAAAAAAAAAAAAAATCAAAACAAAAGAAACAAAAAAAATACTCAAAAAAAATAAACCAAAAAAAAAAAAAAATAAATAAAATAAATAAATAATAAAACAAAAAAAAATAACAAATAAAAATAAACATAAACATAAAAAAACAAAAACAGAAACAAAAACAAAAAGCAACAAAAACAAAGCAAAGACAAACACAAAAGCAAAAACAATAACAAAAATAAACACAAAATCAGAAACAAAAACTAAAGACAAAAAGAATAACAATAACAATAAATAATAGCTTAAAAAAACTAAAAAACACGCTTTAATCTTAAAATCGTACTAAAAATTGAGAAATAATTTAATTAGAAACAAAATGATGAACGAAAATATAAGTATTTAAGGAAAAGCGTCGGGTGCTCAGTATGTCAAAAAATATTTAAAATCGCTGTTTTTTTTACTAATATTTTTATTTTGACTTTTTTGAGATTTCATATAACGTACTCTTTAATTTCGCAACTAGGTATGAATGTATATTTTTGTACTACATAGTTGTATGAATCGAATATTTTCATGTTCAAATATTATTGAGCACCCGCACGCTTTTCCTAAAATACTTATATTTTCGTTCATCATTTTGTTTCTAATTAAATTATTTCTCAATTTTTAGTACGATTTTAAGATTAAAGCGTGTTTTTTAGTTTTTTTAAGCTATTATTTATTTTAAACTTTTTAGTGAAAATTTTCATTAAAGGATGTTTTATGCGGACGCAAGAATAAAAGTAAAACGAAGTCTGAGGAAGGGATGTGGTGATCTCCGAAATAGATCTACATACATATGTATTTATAACTTCTACCAAAAATATTAATTTTTCATATACATTTTTTCCT
This sequence comes from Urophora cardui, assembly GCA_960531455.1. Taxonomy (NCBI): domain Eukaryota; kingdom Metazoa; phylum Arthropoda; class Insecta; order Diptera; family Tephritidae; genus Urophora; species Urophora cardui. The sequence continues at coordinate 15,947,760 of OY482671.1, read as the reverse complement.
TATAAAAAAAAAACATTGGTCATTAGAGCTCAAAAATTAAGCCTAAACGAAATAAAAGCATGTTAAAAATAGTAAACTTCTTGAGAAAATAAAAATTGCCAAACACATGTGAAAGTTACCAAGAAACCAACAGCGAAAAAATAACCTATTTTGGTAATTAGCAAGTTCGGCAACCGTGCCAAAAGTGCTATAATTTATAGCCTATAAATAGAATTTGAACAAAGAAAAACAAAAAACCAGTTCTTGCTTTGCGTACGTATGTATGTACATGCGGTTGTTTTTATTGCAAACACAACAACAACAAAACATAAAGCTTGTTTCTTATTGGCTTGCATACGGGAGTGAATTGAATGAAATTCATAGAGGCTATTTTGAAGAGAGGTAACTTAAAAGCCTCAATGAAGCATGGAATATAATGTTGAATGTCCACTATATGATGTCGGTGGGCTGAATCTCATGTTGATGTCAGGTTTCGAATCCGGAGGAGAATAGAAATAATAGAAGAGAGAACACAATAAAAGTAAAGTGAATGTTTCAAAAAAATAATGATTGAGTTAAACGTTGGAACTTTTAGGATGGGATGAAGTTACATACATACATACATACATACAGGTGAAGCTAATAAAAGCGTGTTAAAAAGAACAATACAAGCAAAAACAAGTTATATAACTAAATTTTCTCAAACCCAAGAAATGGATGCCAATCCATTACAATTGCTTGCAATTGAAGATTTTCAATTACATTTACAAGTAATTAAATTGAAATTTTTCAAAATTATAAAATGTAACACTACCCGACAAAAAAAAATATCCTCGACATTTGATACATGCTTCCTATGTAGAATTTTCTGCTGATTCCAACTGTGTAATCAGATGGTTCAAAAGTAGAACAGTTTTCGAGATATTTTGAAATTTCTGTTTTTGAGCTAAGAAAAAAAAGTATGATTACTCATCTGTCAATATCTCCGCCACTACCGTCTCGATTTTTACGTTATTTAATTTTGTTTTGAGAGGATGAAATACCCTTTCCAGCAAAGCAATTAAAATCGCCGTTAAAGTGACGGAGTTATGACGAACAAAAGATTTTTTTTTATGAAAATTTTCAGGTTTTTTTCGAAATTCGTCTATTATTTTGTAATTTTTTTTTAAGAAATATTAAATATCCTCCTGGTTTCACATTTTGAGCCAATAACCTATTTCTTAGTGAACATTTTGGCACATTCCGGATTATAATCTGTGGAAAAATGGCAAAGTTATAAGAGATTAAGTGAAGAAACCTATATTTATATTTTCATTGAACTTCCAAATCTGGCAAATGTAAACCACTATAACATTAACACTAGTTTACACCAAAAAATAACCAAGAAATCGGGGTATAGGGGAAAATTGGCATGGGCCCCGTGAGCTCAAAACTATTTAGTTTTATTTTTTGCACGGTTAGGCTTTTAAGATAACGGTAATTTTGTGTTTTTTGGTTATCAATTCATTCAAAAATATTTTTCGGTAAAGTTACATGTGCGATAACAGCTAACAGTACCTCGTTCTAAACGTAATTAAAATACGCTTTTAACGACATACAACTTGTGGTGGTTGAGTAAAAACTCACTGAGCCATAGATGGTCAAAGTCAAAATTTTGTGGATTTTTTGCAATTTTTTTTTTATTTTGATTTTGAAAATAGGTTTTTTATAAGAAGTTGGGAAAATCAGCAAAAGATTTATTTTTAAAAATTAGCCTATTAAATTGCAAACACTTTAAGCGTAATGTTACCAAGATCCCATTAGTACTTAATTTTTAGCGATTTTTTCAGGTGAAACGAAAAGGATATTTTATAGACGAAAAACTTGGTTAGGTGACCCAACTATGTGAAAACGACTTCATAGCTCAAAAGAACATTAGAGCGATATATAGAACTCCACCAGACTAAAATCGGATGTCAAATAAAAAAGTTGCAAAAAAAAAATTTTTTTTCGCGGTATTTCGTGGTGTAAAAAAAAATTGTCCCGAAACCCTCTCAACATAATCTTCATATATGTGATGACTTTTACAACGGTGAGCGTTCTCACGGAGAAATAAAAAAAAAACATGGGATTGCGATACCAAGGCCATTGGAATGTCAGGGACATTGAATGATGAGCCATTTTTGCTGGTTCCTTCTTCGAGAAGAACAAAATGTACCAAAACGGCGAAAACTATCAGCATTTAAACACTTTTAATATACATAAAAATAAAAAAATGGAGGTTAAGTACAAGATTGTGATAAAAAATAAACATAGGTTTGTTCATTAAATATCTTATAGCATTGTAATTTGTCTACGGATTTTAATCCGGAAAGTGCCAAAATGTTCACTAAGAAATAGGCTGTTGACTGAAAGTGTGAAACCAGGAGGATATTTAATATTTCTTTAAAAAAATTACAAAAAAGTATATGAATGTCGGAAAAAAACTGAAAATTTTCATTAAAAAAATTTATTGATCGCTATAACTCCGTCAATTTAACGTCTATTTTAATTATTTTGGCTTTGTTGGAAAGGGTATTTCATCCTCTCAAAACAAAATTAAATAACGTAAAAATCGAGACGGTAATGGCGGAGATATTGACTAAAAAGTAATCCTACTTTTTTTTTTCTTATCTCAAAAACTGAAATTTCAAAATATCGAAAACTGTTCTACTTTTGAAACATCTGATTACATATTTGGAATCAGCAGAAAATTCTACATAGGAATCATGTATCAAATGTCGAGGATATGAAAATTTTTGAAATTTTGTCGGGTCGTGTAATTGAGGGTGCCCAGGTCTGATATGCACTTTCATAAATGAAAATGTATTAAAAGTAACACACAAATTTGTTTGCAACATTGATATTCATTGACCATAAAATATTAAGGCCCTTGGCAACTTTCAATCTGGCATGTCAAGCAGTGTTTATGTGTGGGTGTTTAGCCGGAATTACAATAGCGCTGTGGCAGTAGCAGCGATCGTTTTTCGAATTCAGCTGATTTTTAGAAACTACGGTTTGCAGAGGCAGCTGGCAGCACCGCTCCGTTTAGCCCAAATTCTAAATTCGCTGCCGCTGCCATGAATCGCAGCCAACTTCTAAGTGTTGATGTGAACTTATGTCTGTTTCCGTACTATCCAATGTAATATATTTTTTACTATTTTTGTGTTTCCGTACTTTGATGCCAGCAAGCGGGAGAGAATTTAATTTTTACTTAATTAATTTCCACTAGCAAATATTGCTGACGGGATGCAAAAGCAAAGAAGAAGAAAGAGCAGAGGAAAAAATGAAACAAGATTGATTATTTTAATTGAAAAAAGTGGACATGAAAATGGTAAGTAAATTTATGTCACCACGTGTCCAAGGTAAAAGGAAACAGACCTAATATATAAAGAAGTCACTGCCAAATACTGCGTACGCTCTATTGTGTTTGGTCTGGCAGCCACTGCTCATATTAGACGCATCAGCTGATTTCGAAAACCGTCACTGCCCGCTGCCACATCGCTGATGTAATTTGGGCTTTTTTTTTGTGTGCGTTAGTGCAATCGGCAGACGTCGTGCTACACTTTCTTGTTGTCGGTCTCGCGGCGATTAAAATCAAAACTTTTTGATATTTGCGTCAAGCAACCGACAGTCACACATAGGCACCGCTTAACAATCCATATTGTAAGTGGTCAAGGGCCTTTAATATTATGTCAAGATTTTTGCAAATAATGACTTAAATGAAAAAATGTTATTAGAAAAAAATAATACATATTTGAAAATAATTTCCCTATCATATTAGATATTCGAGTTTTGGTGTTGATCGTTCAATCCAAAGAGAAGTTACAAGTGAAAATATAGTTATCATACTACTGAAGTTTCATATCGAGTTTAAACTTTGAGAGCTTTTCCTGCAAAACACAGTTTTCAGACTTAGTACAGTTTTGTTTGGAAGCGTCGAATATGTACATATGTATGTGAAACTACAATTGACATTCGTCTAAAAGCCCGTCTCCACATAACTTGATTCACCAGAGAAACATATAGCAAAACATCTCGCTCAATAACCCGTCTCCACGTGGCTAATCGTGATTCAGTTTGACATTTCTCTTTCTTGTTCTTCTTAAATGTTTGTATGTTTGCTTATTTTTGCGTCTTTGTTTTGGTCTGTGTGAGATTTCGATAGATTTTCGATACAAAATTAGAGAAGACATCGATATCATCGAGGTTGGCAAGATGATTCAGAATGAAACAGTGTTTCAATCTTCACTCGCTCTCAGAAATTTGTATGGAAATTGGCGAGTTTCGGCACTGGTTTCCGTGTGGAAACAAGATTGAGAGAGAAAATGCAGAAAAAAAGAGCGAAACACGTTATGTGGAGACATGGTATAACTTGCTAACAACTTAATTGGTAATAGTGATTAGAGCTTAGCGCTTAAGTAGCATTTGTTTACAGATTTTTTTATAAAAAGAAAAGAAAAAATATCTCAAAAAAGAAGCAAAAATACAAAAATTATAATCACACATATATTCATACATAGTTTAATTGCCTTCTTTGTTGCATGAAAAGTGTGTTAAATACTTAAGTACATACATATGTACATACATAGTATAGATACATATATCTTTCAGATTTTATCTTCCATATAAAATTATCGATAAATAGCATACATTATTCCCACATACTTGAAATATGAATTTGTTTATTTTAATTGTTTTTAATTGAGTTTTTTTTTAGTTTTAAATTTCAATTACATAACTAAATGTTTCACAAGTAGCATTCTAATAATAATATTTTAGCTATGCATACATACTTTTTAAAATGCGTTTAATCAAATATTAAAATTACATAGTTACGATTAATCAACTAATTACAGCTAATTTGGTGCACGTGTGCTTTAAAATAGTTATACATACATATGTACGTAACGTAATAATGAGCAAAAAGTAACGCTCTTGTTAAATAATTTATAAGCATACGCAAAGTTGGATTAGAAATGAAAATGAGTCAGTAGCTATTAACAAAAAAAAAAATAGCACAATATAGGCATCACTATATACATAGGTAAAAATGACTAGTATCCCGTGGTCGAAAAAATTCGACCAATTAGACTGTGCGACAATTTGAGAGTGAAATGACCACTACTCATATACATACATAGTAAAACCTCAACATCTTCTGCCGTATTTGAAAACGGTTTTTATTGCCATTTTCGATTTGAAAAATATTGAGAAAGTTTGCTCCAACTTACGAGTAAGAAGTTCGACTCATTTTTGTCTGCCAATTTTATAGACAATATTTTATTACTTGACTAAGAGACTTCTGCCGCTGTGGTGCAGTGGGTAGAGTGCTCGCCTGCTATGCCAGAGGTCTCGGGTTCAAAGCCCGTGCCGAGCAAACACCAAAACAATTTTTCAATTAGTAGAAATCCAATTATTGGGTTTTTTAAGAGCAGCGGTCACCTCTCGGCAGTGGGCGGCATACCCTCCGAGAGTATTTCTGCCATGAAAAAGCTTCTCACAAAAAATGCATTCGCCGTTCGGAGCCGGCATAAAACTGTAGGTCCACCCAATTAGTAGGAAAAAACAAAAAGGAGCACACCTCGAATTGGGAGAGAAGCTCGGCCATAAAACTCGTCAGAGTTATAATAGCGCCATTGTATTATTATTATAAGAGACTTCTGCTTAAAACTTGCAGAATATAAATCATTGTTTCTTATCAATAAAATGCGAAATAAAGTATTTATGTAGTTACTGATTAATTTGTCCGAGGAGACATACATAGTGAAATTTTACGTCGAATAATTTTCTAGAATATTTTAACCCTCTAGCGACCTCCAAAATACCATTTTCGGAATCCTTTTTCTCTTTCTAGTTTCCTTCCTCTTTCTCTCTTCCTTGCCCTTTTTCCCTTTATCCTTTTTAATTTCCTCATACCTTTTCCCATGTCGTTTCCTTTTCCTTCGCAATTTCCGTCCCTTTCACTTTCCCTTATTTTCTGTATTGTGGAACGATTTTCTGTCATCCCTTGTCAAGTTTGGTTTGGAGACAAACCGGTTTCGGCTTATATGCGCCATCTTCAGTGTCTTCTTTCGTTCTGAGTTATTTTCTGTAAGTTCGATAGCATTTATAGCAATGGTAGGCAAATTTGAAATTGAGATTGTATTAGTGAGAGCGCTATGGTCGGTCGAACGAACTGTGATCGGGCAAATGCAATGCGTAAATAATACATATATATGTACACAAGCCTCAAATTGACGCACGCCCGCAAATTTTCCATATGCGTTGAACCGAAATTGACTTACGTGCGTATACAGATAAAGAAATTGAAAAATATAGAAAATCCGAGAAAATCTTGTTATTTTGTGGAATATGTAACTAACACACACGATAACGAAAGCTAATGTCAATTTTTTTGCAAATAATCACCCACAATGCTTAGTTTCAACTGTCAGCAAAACGATAATTGGGAGTCGAGTTTGCTTAATACGCACGCCCTTCAATTTCGGTTACAGAAATTGTGTGGGTATGAGAAATTATTGATAGTAAATTGACCACGTGCGTCGATATTAGGTAGCATAGTAAATTGTTTTCAACGTGCAAACAAGCGACAAGCACTCTCGATGTTGCTACGCCGCTTGCTCAGTGACGACTAAATCATCTAGTAAAGAAAGAGCGTAACGTGTCGGTGTGATTTGAGCGCAAACAATTGTTTGCAGAAATGCGGACCACTGATTTATAGTAACTAACTTCCGTCGTTTTGTTCAGGTACTTCGTGTTCATGTGATGTGTTCGTGCGTTCGTGCGTTGTGCGTTGACGTGTGTGTGTGTGTGTGTGAGTCTGTGTTGTGTGTTTAGGTATGCAAATCTATTTTTTGTCATATTTTCATTATTGTACCCTCATTAACCAAGTAGGTAAAAGTCCGTTATTGTCCGTTTGCGTGTTGTTTTGTTTATGTCGGTTTTAGATCTTGAGGTCTTCCTTGTTAATGTTGTTTCGTAGAAGTTTTCCCATATTGTTCCTCGTTTTAAATGCTGCATTAACGTTATATTTTTGGAAAACTTTAGCCAACTTGTAAGACGTTGCTCCGGTATATGGTAGGACTGCCCATTTCTTCTCTTCTTTTTCTTTGGTTTCTGACTTTCTTGAATTTATGTTTTTTTGTATTTTCTTCACTAAACTTTTTTGATATCCGTTGTTCTCTGCGATTGTGTATATTGTGCTCAGTTCCTTGTTGTAAGTTTCTTTTTCTAACGGGGTTCGTTCAAGTCGTGTTAATAAATGTCTGAAAGCGGCGTTCTTGTGCTGTTGAGGATGGTTAGATTTATTGTGTATTATTGTATCTGTTGCTGTGGGTTTTCTGTATATTTCGTAAGTAAATTTGTTAGTCTCTTTGTTTATTTTAGTTGTTAGGTCCAGGTAGTTGATTTTTCCATTTTTCTCTGTATCCATAGTGAATTTTATATTTTTGTGTTGGCTGTTGAGGTGCTCCAAAATTTGTTCTTCTTTATTTCCCGATATTAGGTAGATGATGTCATCTACATACCTGGCATAAAAATTGACTCCCAAATTTGCCGTCAGTTCTTCCATATAAATTTCTTCCAAGCAACCAAAAAGTTATTCCCTTATTTTCCTTTCCTTTCCCTTTCTTTCTTTTTCTTTTCTTTCCTTTCTTTTTCTTTCTTTTCCTTCCTTTCCTCTCCTTTCCTTTCCTTTCCTTTCCTTTCCATTTTCTTTCCTTTCCCTTCCTTTTTATACCTTTCATGAGAATGAAATGGTATTATAACTTTGTGCCAAAAAATTTTTGTCGAAAGTACCAGAAGGAAGCGTGGGGGACCCACCAAAATATATACCGATATGGTCAGAATCACGAGCTGAGTCGATTAAGCCATGTCCGTCTGTCCGTCTGTCCGTCTGTCCGTCCGTCCGTCTGTGTGAACGCAAACTAGTCCCTCAGTTTTTGAGATATCTGAATGAAATTCGGAATACAGGTATGTTGTTATATGCAGCTGATCATTTGTCGGAACCGGCCGAATCGGACCACTATAACATATAGAAAACAACCGATTATTCAGATATACATGAAATTTTTTGATGTAATTTGTGCATAACTTCCCCATTTATACAGCTAAGGACATGAAACTTTGAAATAGACGTGCCCATTTTGGCTCAAACAAGGTTACCGAAAATTGTCAAGATCGGACCACTATAACATATAGTTCCACAACATCCGATTATTCAGATATACACATTTTGGTGTATAACTCCTCCATTTTAACAGCTAACGGCCAGAAATTTTGAAGTATTTGTACCCATATGGACCCAAACGAGATTGCCGAAAATTGTTAAGATCGGACCACTATAACCTATAGCTCCCCTACAACCGATTGTTCAGATATACACATTTTGGTGTATAACTCCTCCACTTTAGCAGCTAACGGCGTGAAATTTTGAAGTATTTGTACCCATATGGGCCCAAACAGGGTTACTGAAAATTGTCAAGATCGGACCACTATAACATATAGCTCCCCTACAACCGATTGTTCAGATATGGACATTTTGGTGTATAACTCCTCCATTTTAACAGCTAACGGCGTGAAATTTTGAAGTATTTGTACCCATATGGGCCCAAACGGGATTACCGAAAATTGTCAAGATCGGACCACTATAACATATAGCTCCCATACAACCGATTGTTCAGATATGCACATTTTGGTGTATAACTCCTCCATTTTAACAGCTAACTGTGTGAAATTTTGAAGTATTTGTACACATATGGGCCCAAACGGGATTACCAAAAATTGTTAAGATCGGACCACTATAACATATAGCTCCCATACAACCGATTGTTCAGATATGGACATTTTGGTGTATAACTCCTCCATTTTAACAGCTAACGGCGTGAAATTTTGAAGTATTTGTACCCATATGGGCCCAAACGGGATTACCGAAAATTGTCAAGATCGGACCACTATAACATATAGCTCCCATACAACCGATTGTTCAGATATGCACTTTTGGGTGTATAACTCCTCCATTTTAACAGCTAACGGTGTGAAATTTTGAAGTATTTGTACACATATGGGCCCAAACGGGATTACCTAAAATACATATAGCTCCCATACAACCGATTGTTCAGATATGGACATTTTGGTGTATAACTCCTCCATTTAAATAGCCAAGACACCATTTTTTCTAATAAATCTTTCCATAAATGAACCCACAGAATTAAAATTATAAATTAAACTTAATCCGGCTATGTACATACATAGGTAACTTTTCATTTCCCCACTCATGAAAGGTATGAAGTCTTCGGTACGGCCGAAGACAGCCGCGCTTTTACTTGTTTTTTCTTACCTTTCCCTTCCTCTTTTCCTTTCCTTTCCTTTCCTTTCATTTCCTTTCATTTCCTTTCCTTTCGTTTCCTTTCCTTTCTTTTTCTTTTCTTTCCTTTCTTTTTTTTCCTTTCCTTTCCTTTCCTTTCCTTTCTTTCCTTTCCATTTTCTTTCCCTTCCCTTCCCTTCCTTTCTTTTTCTTTCCTTTCCTTTCCATTGTCTTTCCTTTCCCTTCCTTTATTTTCCTTTCTTTTTCTTTCCTTTCCTTTCCTTTCCTTTCCTTTCCATTTTCTTTCCTTTCCTTTCCTTTCCTTTCCTTTTCCTTGCTTTCTTTCCTATAGTAAAAAAATGTCAACTAAATTTTTCAAATAGATGGCAACCTTTTTTATAAAAACTAAATTTTATTATCCATCTACTGGTCAACTATACCGGTACATTAAAGTTTTAAATAGGTGGCAATCTTTTTTTTTTAAAAGGTAAATAAATTACACATTTTCAGGTCAAGCCCTTTCATGTAACACCTCAAACTTAAAAATCGAACAAACTAAAGCGTAAAAATTATTTTTGGAACAGATGGCAACCCTTTTTGTAAAAGTATAATAAATTACTCATTTTCAGGCCGATCCCTTTCATATCTTTTAATTGGCGCCAGTTATTACGAAGCATAAAAACTTGACGCGCTTTATGGGACTCGGTCAAAATTTTCTAGACTCTAGAGTTTTGACGGTTAAGCGACAATCAAAAAGAAGAACTAATAAACATACATACACATACATGCAATTCCCAGCTAAGTTATTTGCAACGTACATATGTAGTTATGTAAATACTTTCACGGTGTGCTGTATGTCAATATTGACAAACCACCAATGCGCTTTTCAAACACGGCAAATCGCTTAAGGTGAAAAAAAGGTGTGTGAACATATGTACATTAGGGTGGGGCGTTTTGTAAACGTATGCTGTTTGGGACTGTTTTTTTTTTACTTTACTGTGTAACCTAATACAAACGCAAGTCGTCAATTAACGCACGCACTCAAATTTTTCATATGCGTTGAACCGAAATTTACTTGCGTGCGTGTACAGATAAAGAAATAGAAAAATATAGAAAATCAGAGAAAATCTTGTTATTTTGTGGAATATGTATCTAACACACACGATATCAAAAGCAAGTGTCATTTTTTTGCAAACAATCACCCACAATGCTTAATTTCAACTGTCACGCAAAACAAAAATTGGGCATCGAGTTTGCTTTTTACGCACGCCGTTCAATTTCGGTTACTCCCATACAAGTTGTATGGGCATGAGAAATTTTTGACAATAAATTGACGGCGTGCGTTTGTATTAGGTTATTCAGTTATTCACCTCAACAAAAACTCAAGTACGCCAAAGGTACTACTTAAAGCAAAAACAAATTTCAGCAGCATAAGTCTACGATTTAGGGAATAACTCTTTAGCTCTTTTTGCAGCTAAAATTCTGAAATTTTGGCTTTGGAGCATTTATTGTACACAATGCGCTGTCAGCGAAAATCATCGATATTTGGTGACTATAACAGAAATCCAATACCGCAATTTTGGCCTAAGGAAAAAAGAGTGCATTCTACCGGAAGATAAATTAATATTTTTAAATATTGCTCATATATTGTATTGACTTATCTTTAATAAATTTGCAACAAAATTTAAGATAAACATATTGTACACAGCAAGAGATAATCGCGAAAATTTGCGATTTTGGGCATTCAGCCTCCATAACCGGAAATCAGAATATATCTCGAAAACGTATCATCCGATTTTAATTCTGATTTCATATCTGGGCTCGGCATAAAATTCTGCTGCAATTCGATGTGCACATTGGCCTGATTATTTTTTTTTTTTTCGATTTTTGTCCAATTTTTATTTTCAAAAATCCGTTTCGTTCATAAAAACCAAATTGCGGAACATCAAAATTAATTTTAGGCAAATGTCGTGGAGCAGTTTTCTTCTCAGAAAAATGAGAGGATTCCGAATTTCCATGGCGCGATACAGGTTACTAAATCGCTCAACCCTAATGTACATATCGTCGAACCATACGAAAACTAACATCAGATTTTTTGTGGCTGACGAAAAGTAAAAAGTTCAAGTTTTGGCCGACGAAAAGTAATAAAATCGAGTTTTGGCTGACGAAAAGTAATAAAATCAACTTTTGGCTGACGAAAACTATCAATTTCGTATAAACAACAACAATTTTAATGTAAAAACAGTATATAATTACTGATACTTTTCGTCAGCCAAAAGTCGATTTTATTACTTTTCGTCAGCCAAAACTCGATTTTATTACTTTTCGTCGGCCAAAAGTCAAATGTTCTACTTTTCGTACAGAATTTTTTTATTGATAGCTTTCGCCAGAAGTTTTAAATATGTTAGTTTTCGTATGGTACGACGATATATACATACATATGTACGTGCGTACAGAAGTACATTAGAAAATATGTATCTTCAACTAAAAGTGGTTAAATAAACATAAAAGTTATTATAATGCCGACTGACTAAAAATACTATGTAGTAAAAAACATGTACATATGTATGTATGTATGTCCGTAAGCATTAACATAAAATTTTATACACTTAACGTGCAAAAGATTAACAACATAAATTCATTCACACTCATTTATGAAAGTACTCGTACCATATTGTTGATTCTAAATCATAAAAATCACGTTTTATAACGATTGTCACTGTGCAAGCAAATAAAATCGATTAGCGCGTTATTGACTGTACATTGCTTAATGATGTGGCATTTATTCTTGCATTCAATTGTTTGTAGGTATTTACTGAATTACCGTTATATTGAATTGCAACGGAATATGCGTAGTTCCTATTTCCGAATTTGATTGATCAGGCATTTATGGCTCAAAACAGTTTTGTCACATTCAATGATTAGAATGCAATGATTGGAAATATTGATTGCTGAATGCATACTATCTCATTTGGGTGAGTGCTGAGTATAAATTTTCAATACCGCATTCCGAAACAAAAAATAAAAAAATCAATTGAATCATTACCGAACAAATACATTAATTTCGTATCGCAAATAATTTGAATCCTTGGCAGCTTTGGTATGTATGTATGTCATAATGCGATAACCCTTATTATTGAACCATGGTATAAGCGAACTTTTTTTTAGAACTCTGACACATAATCATGATAATCGTTGCAAAACTAATGTATCAATTGAAAATGTGTCCTCCATTGCATTGCGGCGCATTGCTTTCAAATACATAAGTTATACATAGTATGTATGAAAAAAAAAAATATTTAGAAATATTTTTTCACTGCAACTTAACATTACATTTTAATTAATATTTTTCAATCATATTTTTTTTTCATACTATGAAGCGACTTTGGCATGCTTAAGTTAGATGTTTATTTCGACGGACATAATGAAATTATTATTTACGTACTCGTACATATGTGCTACGTTTATTGAAATGTATTAGCATCTTTTAACAATTATCTACTACAAGAAATTTAAACGGTTTATCCCAGCATAAATATAAGAATTAATATGTTTGCGGTTGTTTCATTGCACAATTAAAACTAGATAGATACTTGTTTTAATTAGGCTCAATGCAAATTTTACGCCTTATCATAAAATAAATTTTCCAAAGTACATACATACACACTGTTATAAATATTGGAATATTTTTTAAACTTTGATTTGGTTGGAAAGAAATTTAAAACTTTTTTTGGGTTAAATTTTGAACTTTTGTAAGTTTAAAAGTTTCTTATTCCTTTTTGGTTTAAAATTCAAACTTACAAAAGTTCAAATATTTCAAAATATTTTTTGAAATAAATTTCATACTTTTTTGGTTTAAATCTTACACTTTTTCTCAATTAAACTTTTAAGGTTTAAATTTTAAACTTTCATTGTTTGTAAAATTTGGTTTCAACAAAAAAATTTTAATTTTTGATTTGAAATTCCAACTTTTTGAGAAATGAACAATATAAAAAGCTCATTTATTAGACAATTTGAATGAATGACTGTGTGGCGTTGTTTGAATGGAGAAACAAACAAACACAAAATAATTATGGAAACAGATAAAATGAAGAAGGAAGAAAAGGAGAAGAAGAGGATAGGAAAAAGGCACAATATGGAAAAGGATTAAGGGGATGTTGGGGGAGAACAATATGGAAGAAAAGGAGAAAAAAAGAATAGGAAAGAAGATACAATAGAGAAAAGCATGAAGAGGATTTGGGAGCAGATATATTTTTTTTAATTTAAACCAAAAAAGGTAAATAAATTTTAATTTGGAGTAAAATCTAAACCTTAAAAATTTAAAAATCTTTTAAACTTTTCAAAGTTTAAATTTTAATAATTTTTCGGTCGTGTCCTATATATCGACCAAAAAAGTTTAAAATTTATACCAAAATTTATTTGAGTGCATACTTACATACATATGTACAATTACACATAAATATGCGGCAATTTTTATGATTCCTTAAACCAGGAAGTACATCGCTTATTATGTTCGTAAACAGAAGCCTTTCATTTAATTCATTTACGAGTATAAAAATTAAATTAAGAAAAAAAAATATTGATATGGATTTAATTGACTAAAGATGAACCCCTTTATTCATAAAAAATTCATGATAATAATAATAACACACTCTACAAAAATGGAAAAATTTTGTTGCCCTGGGTATTTTTGCAAATTCATATGCCTTGGGGTACCCAAATAAATACTGTATTCAAGAAATTCCTGGAAGTCCTCTAATAATAATAATAATAATAATAATAATAATAATAATAATAATAATAATAATAATAATAATAATAATACAATGGCGCTATTATAACTCTGACGAGTTTTATGGTCGAGCTTCTTTCCCAATTTGAGGTGTGCCTCTTTTTGTTTTTCCTACTAATTTGGTGGACCTACAGTTTTATGCCGGCTCCGAACGGTGAATGCATTTTTTGTGAGAAGCTTTTCCATGGCAGAAATACACTAGGAGGGTATGCCGCCCACTGCCGAGGGGTGACCGCTGCTCTTAAAAAACCCAATAATTGGATTTTTACTAATTAGAAAAATTGTTTTGGTGTTTGGCTTGGACCGTGGTTTGAACCCGAGACCTCTGGCATAGCAGGCGAGCACTCTACCCACTGCACCACAGCGGGCCTGGAAGTCCTCTAGTTTTTAAAATAGGGGTCAAAAACCCCTTTTCCATATGTTGTCGTCACCACTGGGCCTTTATATCACCCAACAAGCATACATATGTCAGGTTTCAAAGTTACGTTTGCACCACATTTTCTTTTATTATAGAGAAGATAAAGAAAAAAATTTTGCGGAGAACAGCTTTTGCGTTGGGGGCCTTCGACCGCGCTTATAAAAAATAAACCTCAGCCACAAGAATTCTCTTTCCGGAGTAATATCTATGGCCCGGTCCACAGTGCTTTTGCGCAGAACACTTTTCTGCGTTGGCGGCCTTTGGCCGCGCTTTAAAAAAATAACCCTGGGCTACGCCATCCAAGTCCGGTCGTGTGTTTTCTGTTTGTCCTATCAACTTGATGTTGGTGTCGTTGGAAAGATGTGATTTCACCGCTTCAACTACGTATACAAGTTATTAACGCATCTTGATAAATGTCCGAGGTATTGTCAAAATAATGTCAAACAAATTTTTTTTTATAAAAAAATCTAGCTTTCAGTTACGTTTTTCTCTAATAACACTACGTAAAAATTAAAAAATTAAAAATTGATTTATCTACTTTACCTATTTATATGGCGAAATCTACAATTGCAGCCATAATTAAACTGAAAAACTTTTATTCCCAGAGCAAAAAAAAAAACTCAGAAAATAACTTATTTTCTGAGGGAAAAATAAAACTCAAGAAATAACTTTTATTTTGTGAGCAGAAAATAAAACTCAGCAAATAATGATTAAAAATCAACTTTTTGGATATAACTCATA
Organism: Urophora cardui; assembly: GCA_960531455.1. Taxonomy (NCBI): domain Eukaryota; kingdom Metazoa; phylum Arthropoda; class Insecta; order Diptera; family Tephritidae; genus Urophora; species Urophora cardui. The sequence goes on along the minus strand of OY482671.1, from coordinate 15,932,505 downwards.
ACCGTTACAGTCCCTGCATAGGACCATACAAGAAAACGAGCAGGCGAACAGTATCTTTGTAGGGATTCTGTAACTTATATTGCGACCGAAAATTGCAGTCTACCGACAAAAAAATTTCCCTCAATACCTCTGCGATGATTATCGGAAATCAACTATCAAAAGATGCGATAGAATTCGACCGAAAAATCTTAGAGAATTGTATAATCGCAAAACTGATGGCAAATAAACGTTAAGATATAATCGAGATTCTATCGAATAGGTAAATGTAAGTTCTCTCTTTCTCCAAACAAAAAGAGTCAGAAACACATGCCCACATCATCTATTCAGAATCACTAAACGTTTTTGAATTGTTTCTAATTCAATCAAAATAATAAAAAAAAAAATAATAATAAATGAATTGAGCTCACCACATTAGAAGCATTACAAAATTTGAAAGCACATTTGAATGCATAAATAAGCTACAACTAAGTATGTAACTAATTTTAAGTAACTTTTTATTGCGACATTTTCATCAAATCTGTTATTTGTAACAATTAAGAAAATCTGTATTATGTATACGAATGCACCTACAATAATAATTTGCATGCTTTTGCAAAAAAAAAATATAATAATTATTATTATTATAAAATGTTCTCATTTGCATTTCCAACAAGTGAGAGGTTAACTTTTACCTGCTTAAGTAGTTAATAGTGCACGACGTGCTATATAAACAAGCCCTTTAGCAAAAAAAAAAAAAACAAAATAAAAAAACTGAGATGTAAACAATTTTAAAAGTACTAAGTGCCATTTAAAAACTATTGTTTAATTAAAGCGATTTCATCAGAAATATTTACCGGCTGAAAAGTCATGCACGTCATGCCGCTTTGATTTTGTTATTGCTTTTTCGTTTCTATTTTTGTGTTTTTTTCACAAAATACAATCTTCCTTATAAAAATTAGTCGGTTATTAAGTGTTAAATTAATTAAATAGCAAATCTGTTGCGCTTTTTTTGTTTAGGGTGACTTTTCTTATTAGTGTATGTATGACTATGTAGCCCTTCAAATTAAGCTGAGTTTTTAGGTTATGTTCTCTTGTGTAAAAATGACGACAAATTATAAGGCCTTTCCGCAGCTCTCAAGAAAACGCTCAAGAAAAAATTGCATTATTTCTTGAGCGTTGAAGTGACAGTAGGAAAGTAATTATATTTTCAAACGAAATGTCACATTTGAGTTTATTTACCTCTTCTGTCAAATTTTCTTGAAGAAATAATAGAAAATTCATTATATATTATTAATCTTAAAAAAAATAGTAGTAGAATTTCTTTGGAACTGCGTATCGCAAAAGAAAATATGACAAAAGAAATTTTTCTTGAGCATTTCTTGTACTTCAAATTACATAGATTTTTTGGTTTTCTTGAGAGCTGCGTATAGGCCTATAAGCAGAACGGTGAAATATTGCAAGTGAGGAAATTCCTGGCCATTGTGAACAGACGCTACAATGTTTCAATCACACTGATCGCAAATAGAGTCAAAAATGTTCAGTCACAATCGAGGCACATTAAAACGAAACTGGTAAAAAATGTTTATTCGTGAAAAATCTGATGTCAGTTGAAAATTTTTGGTTCAGAACGGTAAATTAGCATTCTGTGCAAAAGCTATTAGGCCATTTAAATGTTTATTGAGAAGTTTTTAAGCGTGCTGTAGTGATAGTCAGCAATAACGAGAAGAAAAGTTTCCCTAATATGTCATAATCAGCTAATTGCGTGATGTAAGTTGCTCACTCTACCAACAGAGACACGGTTTATTTCATTCATAGATCTGACAACGAAGTACATTTTCGACTTATTCAGATCTCTAATATGACTCTAAGTGCTGTTAAATTGAAAACAAAAACAAAAAAAAAACAAATTTTCTTTCACTGCTTTTACTAAAATCGATGTTTTTTATAGCATCGTAGAAAACAATCAGTAGAGACACATAAAAAGTGGAAAGTCTATCTTTAGGAGTCCTTCTCTATTTTTCTTCACCACTCCTACTCACGCGCTAGTTGTCGATAAATATCGTTATCGATATATGCTGTATTAAAAAACAAATTAATTAGTTAATACAATAGCATAATGAGCACTTAAACTTAATCTGATGAAACTTACTTAAATGCTTTTTATGGTATGCTAATTTTTATTACATATTTTTTTTAATTTAAAATGTGTAGGTAGTTGCATATATATGTATATATATGTACATATATGTATGTATGTATATTTCTATGCATATACAGAATTATACAATACTACAAATGTATGTATATATGTTGTAGCAAATCTTAAAATAACTTCGATCGTGACTGTATTTGTCTAATAAATCATGTTGTTGCATGGTAAGAATAAAAATATATGCATATGTATGTACAAAAAAAAATATAAATAAATGAAAAAATAGGCAAAATCGCATATGGTGCTCAACAGTTGTGTAATTAATTATGTACACAGTTGAATTGAAAAAAAAGTTTATAACACAAAATAATAAATGAAAAATAATATAACATAAAATTGTAATTTAAAGAAGAAAAAATAAAATTAAATAAACATTTTTATGTGAATTTTATATGAGCTATTGGCCAGTTTTTTATTATTTTAAATTTTTCTTAATAAAAAACTGACCAGTAGCTCATATAAAATTCACATAAAAAATAATTATTAAAAAAAGAAACGGTCATATAAAAACAAACTTAAATAAACACTATTTTCATTTCATTTTCATGTACATACATACATATGTATGTACATATTTATAAGCCAACGTACAACAGCAAAAATAGCTGCTGAAAATTTTTTAAGAAGTTGTTGCTTAATAAATTAATAATAAATTAATAGGCGGAGTTCCCCAAATAAAAAGTTGTTATAAGAATACATACATGTTTTATTTTCATACATACATGCAGATGTATGTAAAAAGCAAAACAAATACTAAATATATTAATATGAAATGAAATATGTATGTAATAATTTGCCAAACTTTGTCTATGCTTGTTTTCGTTTATTATTTTTTTAAGCTCAGAGTGCCAAACATCTTTTGTTCTTAATTTCCTTTTCATCGTCTCAACCATCATAAGAGACGCGGTTTGCTTGAAATGGCATTTTGTCTAAAAAATTTTTATAATCTCGCAAAATTATTCAAAGGTTTTTTAATTTGGTTGTTTTGTTGTTTTTCCTGTTTTTATTTTTTTAATTTTTATACTCAGCTGTACTAGTACACAGAGTATTATAGTTTTAATCACATAACGGTGGATTGTAACAGAATGAAATAATCGAGATAGATATAGACTTATATGTATCAAAATGATCAGGGTGAAAAGAGAAATCGATTGAGCCATGTCGTCCGTCCGTCCGTCCGTCCGTCCGTCTGTAAACAGTCTAATTCGTGCAAAAATTGAGATCTTTCGATGAAATTTGAAATGCAAGTTGGTATCGAGACTTGGACGGTTGGTATTGAAAATGGGCGAAATCGGACCATGACCACGCCCACTTTTCCTATATAGAAAAAATCGGAAATTTGATATCTCAGTCAGCTGGAGCGATGAAATTTTACCCACGTGTTGAGCTCAGGCCCCTAGGAAGAAATTTGATGAAATTTTGGAAAATGGGCGGTGCCACGCCCACTTATTAAGGGTCAAACCTTGAAAGTTTTATATGTCATAACTCATAAACCATTGAAGATATATCGATCAAATTTGGTACGCGTGATATACGTACTTAGGCAAACGTTTGGACGGAAAATAGTTAAAATCGGTCGACGGCCACGCCCACTTTTATATATGTATATTACAAAGTGACCTAATAAAAACATTTTAAGCGATATCTCTGTCAAATATAAAGATATATCATTGAAATTTTATAGCAGGAGTCCAACTGCGGACATAAAACGAAAAACACAAAAATTTTGGAAAATGGAAGTGGCACCGCCTCCTTTTAGAAACAGGAATATACGAGATTTCTGAGCCTATAACTCGACAAATAATTGAGATATTATAACGAAACTTGGTTTATACACTTTTATAACTTGTGTTAATAGACACGCAAAAATTTATTGAAATCGGTTTATGACCACGCCAATTAGTAGGAAAAACAAAAAGGAGCACACCTCACATTGGGAGAGAAGCTCGGCCATAAAACTCGTCAGAGTTATAATAGCGCCATTGTATTATTATTATTATTATTATGACCACGCCTACTTTTTAACAAAGATATTTCTGGAACACCCTTTGGGAATTTGTAACGTGACATCTTTGTAACTAGAAGTCATAAAGGAATTAATTTTTGCACAAAGAATAATATTGATATGCTTAGTTGGATGACTGATAAAAATTTAGAAAATGGGCGTGGCTACGCCCACTTTATGCGGCACTCGCTTTATATAAAATAATCCGTGTTTCCATCAAACGCAAACTAACAATGAACGCATACAGCTGAGTATCTAATGTTCGATTCCACTCGAACTTAGGCTTCCTTACTTGTTAACTATGTATCCGTATTCGTCAGTAAATTAGTTTGGCTTTTTTTGATTCCTCCAGTTGGCTATTTGTGTGCGTCATTTACTGAATTTGTTGGGTCATTGGCTTTTTTTATACTCAGCTGTACTAGTATATACAGTATTATAATTTTGATTTCATAACGGTGGATTGTAACAGAATGAAATAATCGAGATAGATATAGACTTATACATATCAATATGATCAGGGTGAAAAGAGAAATCGATTGAGCCATGTCCGTCCGTCCGTCCGTCCGTGTGTAAACACTCTAACTCACGCAAAAATTGAGATATTTTGATGACATTTGGAATGCAAATTGGTATCGAGACTGGGACTGTTGATATTGAAAATGGGCGAAATCGGACTATGACCACGCCCACTTTTCCTATATAGAAAAAATCGGAAATTTTGTATCTCAATCACTAATAGAGTGATAAAATTTTACCCACGTATTGAGCTCAGCCCTTATGAAGAAATTTGATGAAATTTTGGAAAATGGACAGTGCCACGCCCACTTATTACCCAATAAACACAACGTATTCGCCTCGAATTCGCGTCGGACTATATTATCACGGCAATTTCTCTGATTATATTATCGCGGCAATAGTTCGTGGCGATAGATCGGCGAATCCGAATTCGTAGGCATGTCACCTATCACTAGCGATTCGAGAATTTGTTCATTCTCGGATCGCTGGCGATTTGAATTTTTTTACATTAGCGATTCGAGAATTTTTTATTTCTCTGACCTTTGGCGATTCGAAAATTTGTTCATTAGCGATTCGAGATTTTTTTATAAAGGGCGTTTCGAAAAATTAAAAGTTCAGTTTGGTTTACTGGCAATGGGTTAAATCCTTATAAAATAATACAAAGCACTTAAAATATTTTTATAAAGAAAGCTTAACTTTCATGAATAACAAAAGCAGAACAACTTTAAAAAAATTGAAAAAAATACTATCGCGAAAATTGATTTTCTCGAACTTGCCGCGAACTCGAGGCGAGTCCGAGAAATTACGTTCGCGAAAATCTGCTTTCGCGAACTCGCCTCGATATCATCCTCGCGTCTGTGTTTATTGGGTATGTGGCAAACATTGAAAGTTTTATGAGTCATAACTCAGAAACCGTCGAAGATATATCGATGAAATTTGATACGCGTGATATACTTACTAAGGCAAATGTTTGGACGAAAAATTGCCAAAATCGGTTAACGGCCACGCCCACTTTTATATATGTGTATTATAAAGTGACCTAACAAAAACATTTTGAGCGATATCTTTGTCAAATATAAAGATCTATCACTGAAATTTTGTGGTAGGACTACAACTATGCACATAAAACAAAAAAACATAAAAATTTTGGAAAATGTGCGTGGCACCGCCTCCTTTTAGAAGCAGGACATATTTTCATTGTTTTGATGTACAATTTTCTTCAAATCAAGAAATAAAATCACGTTTTAAAGAAAAGTGTATTCAAAACAATGAAACTATGTCTTTAGCGCCGAATCATTCCCATTTTTTCCATAATCTGAGTAATTTTTTTTTGAGTGTATGTATATATGAACATACATTAGGCCGTCTCCCATTATATGGACTAAAAAAAGTCCACCGTACGCCTCCCCCCCCCCCCCCCCCCCCATATGATTTCTTTTACGAAAACATTTCTGGAAAAATATTTTATTTTTTTGGATGCCGCTAGATGTCGCTAAAACTCATTCCTTTCATATCTTCCTTATTTATGGTCCGATCCCTAAGTTTGATACACCAATCTCTTTGGATTGAGAGCATGGTTTCAAATTTATTTAATTGTATTAAACCTATGTGCGCCATTGGGGTCACTTTCACCCAGTACTTAGTTTATGCTACCTTAATGTAACTTTTTTTGCCTGCATGTTAAACGTCGTCATAAGAGCATTAATCTTTTGCAAAGGAAGTATTTCTAGCTGAATCGCTACCAGAAACAAAACAAATTTAACATTCCGAGTAATATATGTATGTAAGTTTTTTTGCAAAGATTTTTTCTGAGTGGACTCCAACTGAAATTTTATGCCGAATAATTTTCTAGAATATTTTAACCAACAGGATAGGTATACAAAAATATATTTAAAGAACATTTTAACCAACAGGATAGGTATACAAAAATATATTTAAAGCACTACTAACCTTTGGTATCTTTATTATAAAAAATGGTATTCTTTTAAACCAAACTATTTCGTCGTTTTTCTCCACAATATTTCAGCAATTTTTTTCGTTACTTTTTTCTTACTTTTTTATTTGCAAATTACAACTTCTTTTTGTTTTGTTTTTTTTTTTTTTTTCAAATGAATTGCTATCGCGTTGTTTTTACATAAAAAAATATTTTGTTTCGAATCGAAAAAAAGAAACCAATATTTTTGTTTCCTCTTATCAGCAAAACTCGCTACACCACAACGTTCGACATTCAATTGAATGATATATTTATTTATTTTTTCTTTTTAAAATTTTTGTGTTTTTTTTATCTTTACACCACAATTAGTGATGTTAATTGTTATGTATGTATTTGAAATCTTCTCATTCACACACTTAGAACAACGCGCAATTTCGAAACACCGTGCTTAAAAAATTACAATCGCGCGGAGCTTCGTCCGCTTTGCGTTTTGTGAGCAGAAGAAACTGAACTCGCCCAACGTTGTTGTCTTATAAAGGAAAAGCTCTAGTTAGTAAATGCCTATTCTATGGCTGTGTTTGTGTGTGTGTGTTCATGAGTGGTGCTGATCAAGCGCGGACGCTTATTTATGTTGTTCTGATTGGCTTTGCTGGCATTGTTGGTGTTGCTGTTATTGTTTTTTTACTGCTGTTGTTTTTTTTTTTTTTTTTTTTTAGTTGGCGCTGCCACCGCCGCACAGTAAGATTTTTGGTATCTTTTTTTAAAGAAATTTTTTTTAATTTTCTATTTCTCTTTTTAAATTTAATCCTCCGGAAAACATTTTTTTTTTATTTTTTATTTCTTTTTTTAAATTTAATCCTCCCGAAAAGATGTCTGATGATGGAGAAAGTGGTTTTCTTCAAAATAGCTATCACATCTACCATCGCTTATGAGCTAATTGGATTTTTCCAATTATCCCAAAGTATAAAAATTAAAATTAAAAATAATAATTTCGTGCTATACACTAACATACATAATAATTAATAAACATTTTTTTTTCTAAAATATCCTTATGATTATAGTCTTATAAGAGTATCCAAAGACATGCAGTAAAGAAAAATAAAACGCATGGAGCAGGTCAAAGTCGACATGTCAGGTGCACACGACAGAACATAGAATTTACAGCTTAGGAAAAATTTAAGAATTTTGAAAATTACTTTTTACTTTTTGGTTGCTTGCTTTTCCGACAGGGTAGGAATATGATGTATTGTGGAACGATTTTCCGTCATCCATTGTCAAATTTGGTTTGGAGACAACCCGGTTTTGGCCAATATGCGTCATCATATAAATTACATACATACATACATGTTTTTGATAACTGTTATCATGCTGATAATGTTTTTTTAGTCTCTTCGTAACTGGGTGACATTTTTCGCACATATGCTAAAAAATCATTGCATTTGGAGTACTTTTTGTTTTGGCTTAAAATCCTCCTGGGTAGATTGATAAAATCGTGCACTGTGCGCCGCCTCGCCAACTTGTTTTTGCTCAGCTGATTTGGTATGTTCCTTTGATAGTTTGTACATATGTACGTATGTGTGATTTTTATTGTTGTTCATTTACTTTGCAAAAACAATTAAATCAATCACTTTAGTTCGTTACACGATCAAGAATATTCGTTGAACTTCAAACTTGTTTGAGACGTTTGACTGGCCGATCGAGCGTGATTCAAGGCGTAAGAATTATCTGCTGCTGTTTTTTTGTGGTTGTGGTTGTTGTGATTGTTGTTGTTGTTATTGTTGTTGTTGTTGTTGTTGCCATTGTTGTTGTTGTCTCACCAGCAACAGCCACAGCAGCAGCACCAGCAGCGTCATTAGCTCCAATCAGCTTAGCAACGCAGCTTGAGAAATCCTTCCACCAGCAGCAAACTAACTCGCTCATTCACCTGTGCTTTCAATATAATCTTAATTTCGTGGTGACATAACGACTAGCGTGTTTGCTGCATATTATACCCGGTAGTGCTGACCATGACTGTTCCTACTTTCACTTACATATGCATATACATACATATGTATACATATGTATTTATCTCAACGTTTCTTTAAAAAGAATAGGAAGAAGAAAAGAAGTGAGGTTAGTTCAGGTTCGCCGGTTACAGTGATCCTTCACATAGACCACATATGATCCTTGGAATGCAAAACTTCGCAATTTTTGGTATTTTGTGTATTTTCCGAAGAGTATTTTGTGTATTTATGTATGAAGAGTATTTGTTGGCCACTACAGATTCCACAACATTGGTGAGAGTACTCCCCCTTGTGGGGTGCGCCTACACTCAAAAAAAAAAATCTCTCGATCAAAGACATAATTTTCCTTATTTTGAACACGTGTCTCAATGCAAAATTTTCTTTGCTTTGAGTAAATTTTCTCAAAAATATGGAAAAAACATAAAAAATCATTCAAACAAATTCGTTACCATGGGGATTTGTATGGGAATTCAATTTCTCAAAATAAAAGAAATCAAGTCTTCAAAACAAGGGCAAGTTGGGAATGGAATGGCGTTTAAAGAATTTTTCATTATTTTCGTGTGTGAATTTTTTTTAAAACAAGTATATGAAACCATGGAAACGCGTGTAAGCAAAAATATTTTATAATACTTTTAACATGTTTTAGAGAAAATTTACTCAAAACAAAGAAAGTAGTGATCAAAATAGGGAAACAATTTCTTTGGCCCCTCCATATATTTTTTTTCTCTCAGTGTATGTGCCCTCCTCGACATCGTCGAAAGGCCCCACCCACCCGTCACCGTCCGACAGCTCCAAAAGTCCTTGATCCAGCGCCGAATGATTATACCCCCAATCATCCGATCCATTCAAACCGCTCCAACAGCGCCACAGCAGAGACGTTGCCAAAGACACCCGAAATATCAAGAAATAAACCTATTGCACTCTCTGTATTGAAGGGCCTTTTCGATATGTTGTTGTTGTTGTGATTCTTTATTCTGTTTATCCGCCATCACGACAAGATATGTGCGTTTTATGCCTTCCGCCACGCACCTCGAACCATCACTGTGACCGTCTCACATCTCCCCCCTGGCTCGCGCCTTGAGGGGACCCACTCGACCAGACAACAACATTTGCTAGCCCTCCGCGGTCTCATCCCCACCCCCCTCGCCCTCCCTGGCGCAAGCTCCAGGAATAGGCATCGGGAAGGAGAGGCGAAGGTCAATTGCCCAGGCAGCAGCCTCTTTGAGGCTTCAGTCGAGGATTTTTGCCAAGAAGAACAACAACAATAATATAATTAAAGATAACAACAATAAAAACAACAACATTGTAAACAATAACAAAGACAACAACAAAAAATTAAAAATAAATAAACAACAGCAAACAAAACCAACAAACATCAGAAAACACCCTAATTAATTTTTTTTCTCATATATATATACATACAATTCACTATTGGGTATAACTTCAACATATATGGATAATGTTCTATTTCGCGCGCGTGTATAACTAAAAGTTCCAGGTTCAGGTTCTTTTTTTTCTTCAAAACGTGTGTGTGATAAAAATCGTTCAATAATAAAACGGTATTTGCGTGTCAAAAGTTCAGAAAACATTCATTATTTACAAACATACATACATAGTACATATGAGTAATATGATGACTTTCTCTTCACTTACAAATCAAATCAATTCAAACAAGGAAATTGAATATCGAGAGAAATGACAAATTTGTGGGCTAAACCGCCTTGGCTATGGATAAATACCATATCCACGTATGCACATTAGGTAGACCGTCAAAAAACCGCAAACAGAATTTACTGTAACTTTTTTTGGACCACCACCAATACAAATAATAATAATAATAACCACACCTTCGGCATTTATAGTCGAATCTTAAAGTTTGATACAACAATATTCTTGTCTCATGAAGGGAAGCTCATTAGAACTAAGTGTGCCATTGGTGTAAGGTAGAAGGGCCACATTCGTGACTTTTTTTTTTGCATAGCTGTGGAAATTAAACCAATGAATATAGAACAGAATATGATAAAATATAGCCTTTACTTAAAATTAAATTTAATTTTTTTTCAGCACTTCGCAGCACTTTTAAAAAATGTATATTCAATTTTATTAAAAGAAATATTACTGTACTACATTTATGAAAAATTTTTCGATCGCATTAAATTAAATTAAGTTATTGAAAAATATACTGAAATAAAAGAGTGCTCAGCCTAACGCAAAAAAGTGAATAAACGCTACTGATCACTTGTAAGCTTAAAATTTTAAGGTCAATTAAACAAGAGGTGGTCAAATGAAGTATAACTTGTCATTTATTAAAATTCGATAGGACTGCTGAATTTTCAGAAAACAGGGGGTGGCGAATGTACTCCAGTGGCGAATGTGCTCCCTTCTACCCTACTTATGACCCAGGTCGAAATTGCTACCAGCCATTAAAAATTTTGAATCTTTTATTCCCGGGAGTATGGCAAAATTTATTTTTTGATACAGTCTAATGTACATACAAGCTAACATTCATACAAGATATACATATATGTACATACTATGTATTTGCATAAATATATTTTTAAATGAATATGAAATATTAAGGAAATTGATATATGCAACAAGCTCAATCGAAATCTCTATCTAATTAAATTTTTTATTGCAATTCTCACTTAGCTTAACTTAAACAAATGACATGCAAAAAATAGGCAGCTTTCGTGTTGAAAGCATTCATTGTGGGTGTCTTTTTGCAAACTTGTGTGTTAAGAATAAAAATACATTTAAAATAAATAAATGAAGTAATTTTCCATACTAACTACCTGTTTGAAATAAATTGATGCACATGCAAGCTTATAGGACGCATTGGAAACTGTCAATCTTATATTAACGTCTAGCGGAAGCACGATAGCAACAGAAACAATTACTCACACACTTGTACACTGTAAATCCACTCGGGAGCTCTTACAGGTGCCGCCAATAAGCACTACATATTTCCAACTGTAAAAAATTGCTACCGAAAGATTATAACAGCAATTAGTACGAGTAAGGTATTAGTGCGCTATTAATGGAGCCATTAACTCATTCTATTCTTCCTTCGACCTTTTCGGAATTTTGAAATTACACCACTTCCCTTTGCTTAAAACTCTTTAAGTGTCAAAATACGATAGACTATCAATGTAGTTAATAATTTTATTTCAAACAGTTCTTTCTATGCTATATAAGACAAAAGACTTAAGAAACAAACCGAATATCATTAGAGAATCATTGAAGTTATTAAAAAAAATTATTCAATTGAAGCATAAATTATTACCATTCTAATTATGCATTGAAATGTTCAAATTTCGGCTTAATTGTGTAAATTTATAAAAGCAAAAATTTAAGCAAAGGATTTGCAAGCAAAAAAAAACGTTCCAATCATTTTTTGCCGCTGCAGCGAACGGCATATAAATACATACATATCGTCGTTGAAGATGCATTTTTGCGTAAGAGGTATGTAATTTAATACCTCTTACGCAAAAATGCATCTTCAACGACGATATGTATGTACACCTGCAGGTAGTATGTACATTAGAGCGTATTGCAAAAAGAAAAGTTCGCCGTACAACCACCCCACATATGATTTCTTTTTCGAAAACCTTTCTGGAAAAAATTTTTATTTTTTTTTTTTGGACGCCGCTAGATGTCGCTAAAATTCATTTTTTCATAACTTAGGTATTTATGGTCCGATCCCTAAGTTTGATGCACCAATCTCTTTGGATTGAGAGGAGGGTTTCTACTTAATAATTGTATTAACCCTATGTGCGCCATTGGGGTCACTTCCACCCACTACTTAGTTTGTACCACCTTTGTGTCACTTTTTTTTCCCGACATGCTAAACGTCGTCAAAAAGCATTAATCGTTTGTAAACGAAGTATTTCGATCGATTCAGTAGAAGCGTAAAAAACACACATATGTATGACATTCCGAGGAATATAAGTTTTTCGCTTCCTGTGGTATTTAAGGTTCATTTTGCAAAGGTTTTTTCTGAGGACACCCCTACTGAAATTTTATTGCGAATAATTTTCTAGAACATTTAAGCGCTCTAGCGAACCTAAAAATACTTTTTTCTGACTGTACTATATATCCTGACTGTATAAAAAGGGGTCAAAATAAGCCTTTCTAAGGGGTGCTAGGTGGTTAAAATGTTCTAGAAAATTATTCGATATAAAATTTCAGTAGAAGTCTCTTCAGAAAAAATCTTTGCAAAATTAACCTAAAAGACCACAGAGAGCGAAAAATTATATGTGTTTTATATCCGGTTCTACTGAATCGATGGAAATACTTGTTTTGCAAAAGATTAATGCTTTTTGATGACGTTTAACATACCGGCAAAAAAATTACATTAAGGTGGTATAAACTAAGTACTGGATAGAAGTGACCCCAATGGTGCACATAGGGTTAATACAATTATAAAGTTGAAACCCTACTCTCAAGCCAAAGAGATTGGTGTATCGAATTTAGAAATCGGACCATAAATACCGAAGATATGAAACAAATTAATTTTAGCGGCATCCAGCGGCATCCAAAAAAAATTTTTTTTCCAGAAATGTTTTCGAAAAAGAAATCATATGGGGGAGGGCGCACGCTAGACTTTTTTTTGCCCATATAAGGCGAGGCGGCCTAATGTACACCTGTTACCTACGGGTATGTACATATCGTCGCTCCGGAAGAAGAAAGACGCATGTCAGTAATTTGTCGACGAAAAAAGGCGCATTAAAAATATGTCGGGGAAGAAAGACGCTTTACAAATCATGTCGACGAAGATAGACGCATTAAAAAATATTTCGACGAACAGAGACGCATTATAAAATATTTCGACGAAGAAAGACGCATAAGCATTAATATTGACAAAGAAAAATAAAAAATCGAATACGTCTTTCTTTCCTAAAAAATATTTAAATGCGTTTTTCTTTATAGAAAAAAAAATAAAGCGTCTTTCTTCGTTATCAAAAAAATAAAGAGTCTTTCTTTCGAAAAATATTTTTAATTCGTCTTTCTTTGAAAGAAAAAAAGTTTGCGTCTTTCTTCCTCAACAAAACAGTTTGCGTCTTTTTTCTTCTATAGCGACTAGGGATTCCAATCCCGGGATCCCGGGATCCCGCCCTTTCTGACTCCCCGAAAATCCCGGGATAGCTAGAATTTTATACCGGGATTTTCGGGATAAGATAAAGAGAGAATATTCCGCTATTATAGCAAAGAAAAGTTATATTTTATATAATTTTTATTGGTCTCAGATCTGTATACAATAGCATTTCCTATTCTGAATGAAAATGTTGCATTATTACATTGCATCATTATCAACATGTGTCCTGTGTCCTATCAAAGTGTTGCATTTTTCATGTAATGAATGAAACAAAAATAATGCAACCTTTTACTTGTGCTAAGAGCAGAAAATGTTGCCCGTAGTCGGGCCAGTTTTATATTTTGTCAATAGAACAAACATCCCTAAAAAAGTGTTGTCTGTGTGGAAGAGAACAAAAAAATGTGACAGCCGGAAGAAAGTGCGACATTTTTGCTAGAATAAAAAAGTCCATTAGCCAAAGTAAGGATTAAAATTTTTGATTTTTTTTTAATAATTAAATTTTTTGTGTTGAAGTACGCGTTGTAAGGAAACGTATGTTAGGTATTTTTAAAGCTTTTAGCATTCTTGTGGCAAAATTTATTTGATAATTTCTATTTCCTGATTTTTGGTCATTTATTTCTCAAATGTTTTTTGGAATTTTCCCACACGGAAAGTAAATAATGGAAGAAAATGGAAACAAAATTTTAATTAGATTTGATAGTCTTACAACACTAAAAAAAATTACTAATTACACTAAAACTAAATACGCAGCTGCATACTCGGAATTCATATCAAAATTTTGCCTCCGATATTTATCTATTCAGAAGTTGCATTAATTTTCTGAATTTTTCGGCAAGCTTGGAAATATTCGCTTAAACAAAGTTCGTCGTTAAATTCTAAAAAAAATTCTATTGGAAATTATCAAATGATTGCAATCCTTTTTATTAATATCCTAAAAGTACCAACTGCAAAGGCAAATGTTTTGTTCACCAAATGTATGTAATTTTCGTTGTTGGTTGTGCTTTTTAAAGTAACTCTTAGGTATTATTAAATAATACGAATGATTTTACATTCCTATTTTATTTTGTTACTAATGAAATAATAAAAAATGGCAATAAAAATCTATTTTTTTTTTGCATTTTAAAGTTGTACCGTTTCTCTAAAAATGTATTTCGCTAGCTTAGAGTGCAAATTGTGTAAGTCCTTTTTTCAAACTTTGTAGGAGAGACAAAAAACAAAAAATAAAAAAATTTCGAAATGAAAAAAAAATTTTGTGTTCATGTAAATATTTTGGACTTACACAATTTTCTTCGCTTTTTGGACTTATACAATTTGCGTATCGCTGAATAAAAACGAGTAGAAATAAGACAAGTATCGCAGACTTGTTCAGCGTGGTGTTTTTTATTTTTCTAGCATTCTACATAAAAATACACTTTTTCATAAAAGTGGACTTACACAGTTTGCACTCTAAGCTAGCGATTTACTTTTTTCAACCCCAAAGGTGGGAAAATAATACTGGTCGAAAAATTTTTGTAACAGAAATAAAATTCTACGTTTCAAAAGGATTTCGGTGTAGTTTTTGAGGTATTAATGTCCAAAGAGGCGAAAAACGCAGTTTGTGGCCATATTCACTCCTCAATATTTTTAAAATTACTAACTTTCATTAAAAACTGATTACATCTATTGGAAGCACGATCATTTCTTTTGAAGACAACGTAGATATCTGAATAAGATACCCGAAAATGCAAAGCGCTGTTTTCAAGAGAGATGATCGTTCTTTCAATAGCTGCAATCATCTTTTAATGAAAGTAAGTAATTTAACAGATTGAGCAGTGAATATAGCAAAAAATCGCATTTTTCGCCTCTTTGGACATGAATATCTCAAATCCTACACATATTACCGAAAATCCGAATTCAGATTCAGAATCAGCGCACCGAAATCCTTTAGAAAAGTAGAATTTTATTTGAGTTAGAAAATTTTTTGGAAATTTTTGCGGCCTGTGTAATTAAAGTCCAAATCCCGGGATAAATCCCGGGATCCCGGGATTATAAAATAAAATCTCGAAAATACCGGGATCGTAAAAATCGGAAAAATTGGAATCCCTAATAGCGACGATATGTTTCTGTACCTACGTCACATTTTTTGCCCGTTTCTGCCGGCTTTTTTCACGCCATGATAAGCTATTTTTAGATGTACATATGTATGTATGTATGTGTATGTGGATAAATCACGTTTTTTGTTTTATTATTATTTTTATTCTTTGTTCGTTGACGAATTGCAGCGGCTCGTATTTTAACATCTTCATTGTGTATTTTTTATTTTTGTTTACATATTTTTTTCCTTCTTATTTTTACTTTGTTTTTACCCCTTATGCCATAACAATAAATTAATTTGGGCCCTTGCAGAAAACCATATTAATACTTTTAATTTTTCTTTGTTTACTCGAAGCATTAAGCTGAACTTACAGCCTCACCTGCTTCTTTGCTGTCCATTTTTTTACTTTTTTTAACACGCTTTTATTAGTTCTTTTTGTATTTCGTATGTTTTGTATTTAAAATTGTTCTGATGTTCTTTTGCTTATTTTTCCGGCGTTAATGGCAAGCCCTAATTTTAAAGATAATTAAAACTAAATTTTTATTATTCTGTTCTTTCTTCGTCTTTTTCTGTTTTTATATAATGCATGTACCTAGTTAATATGGGGTTTTTTTTGTAAAGGGAACTTTCCATTGCTTTTAGAGCTGCAGCAGCATCAAACTTTGCTTTGTTTGTGGTTTGAGTCGGACGACGCCAAGCCTAGTGAGTCAGGAGTTTATGACAATTATATTTAGACAAACGCGCTTACATACATACATATAAACATGCATACAAAAGCTTCTTAACATTCTGCACGTGCGTAATTATTGATTAATTTTTATTTTTTTAATATGTATGTACATATGTACATATACATATGTACATATGTACATTTTTCATACGAAATTCTTGTGATTCTTAAAAAAAAATTTCGCATCAACAATCGATCGATTTTAGTATGAGATATAATTTTGTTACCACTTTAAAGGTTAGTGCACTCTGCATCACGCAAAGAAACAGCACGTCTTGACAGCCACATCACTGTTGACAGCTACAAATAAGAAACTGTTAAGGACTTCGTCTATTTGGGAACCAGCATTAACACCAAAAATAATGTCGGCTCGGAAAGCCAACAAACAATGACTCTTGCCAATAAATGCTGCTTTGAACTAAGTAGGCAATTGAAAAGTAAAGTTCGCCCTCTCGATGGACAAAAATCACACTCTAGAGGGCGCTCATCGTTCCAGTCATCATGTATGGCGCAGAAGCCAAGTTGGCACTTGGAGTATTCGAGGGAAAAGTTCTTCGGAGAATTCATGGAACTTTGCGCGTTGGCGAGGGAGCTGTACGAGCTATACGCAGACATCGGAATTGTTCAGCGAAAGGATGAAGGTGCTCCGGCCCAGAAAGTATTCCTCTCGAAACCCGCAAAAGGCAGCGGAAAAGAGAGGCCTCCACGGCGTTGGGAAGATCAGGTGGTCAGTGATGCTGATTGCTTAGGTATTGCCAAGTGACGCCAGGCTCGTCTAGACGGTTGCGTGACAATTCAGTAAGTAAGTAAGTAGTGGTATGTGATAGAAGTTTTTGTTGTTGTAGCCAACAAGACACTCCCCGAAATCTTTTAACGAATGAATCCGGTACGCTAAGGTACTAGTCTCTTCTGACACTAGTGCGACTGTCGTGAGAACGATTAATCAGCCTTCTAAGCCGGTGAAAACAGCTGGCGGGCTTTATTGGACTTGGACTGTATCGTCTAGACGGTTGCGTGCCAATTAAGTATGTAAGTAGGCCGGTGGATTTTGTGGCGTCTTAGAACAGGCATTCCTTACCTCGGTTATATCCTAAGCCCCCTCACCCTGTGGTAGCAATAGTTGCATTTGTTGTGGTTTTTCTTCTTCATGCCGCCCTTCTATACAGTTCTTTCTTCCTCGTGTAATTTTTCCTTTTTTTTTTTTTGTATTTTTTCACTTTCCCTCTCTTCTACCTCGATTTATTTATATTTTCTCTTTTTTTTCAATTTCCTTTTTTTTCTTCAAATATTCCTCCCCTTGCATCATCTTTTTTTTTCCACTGTCAGCTCTTCATCTCATTCATTTCAGCCTTTTTTTTTATTTGCCCCTCTTGATTCTTGCAATTTTTTATTTTTATTTTTTACTTATAAAAATTGTAATTTTTTCTCAATTTTCTTTAAATGTGTAGGTACGTGTTCAGCTTTGTAGCCCAAACAATTCTAATCTAACTTTACAATTAAAATAAGTTGGGTTAGGACAATCATTTTCTTTCATATAAAAATTACGATCAACAAACAATTATTCGCATATTTTAGTGCACTTTGATTTTTGCAATTTATTTTTCATTCATAATTTCCCAGCCATAAATTTTTCTAATTAGTAAAAATCCAATTATTGGGTTTTTTAAGAGCAGCGGTCACCTCTCGGCAGTGGGCGGCATACCCTCCGAGAGTATTTCTGCCATGAAAAAGCTTCTCACAAAAAATGCATTCGCCGTTCGGAGCCGGCATAAAACTGTAGGTCCACCCAATTAGTAGGAAAAACAAAAAAAAGGAGCACACCTCGAGTTGGGAGAGAAGCTCGGCCATAAAACTCGTCCGAGTTATAATAGCGCCATTGTATTATTATTATTAAATATATTTTTTTATATTAAATTAAAAATGCCTACGGCCTTCGCTAAATTGTTTTCCATCAAAAAAGAAAAAAAAAATTACATTGAAATTTCATTCAAGCAATCATTTATTTGTTAATGAAAAATGCTATTTGATTTGCTTTTTTTCTTACATACATATGTATAAATATGTACTATGTAGATATTATTCTTATATTAATTGAAAACACTTATTAACACGCAAGTGAATCTCAACTGTACACCTGTGCTCATCTCTTATCAATTTAAAATTTAAATTCAACGACCGCCCGCCCGCACTTTTGGCGCCATAGTTTGTGTGACGTCACACGCTCCGCTCTTATGCGAACGCTTCTCATGCTAATTAGCCATTTGATTGATATGTATGCAGATGATGATATCTGTATATCGATGTTGTTGTAGTTATATTTTTTGTTGTTTTTGTGTGTTGCTTTGTGGCGCATCGCATCAAGTTAGTAACAACTTGTGTGTTCTTGGCCATTAGTTGGTTCACCTCAATTTGGTCACGCTCGGCTGATCATCTGATCGCAGTGGCGTAGTAATGGGGGGCGGAGGTTTGGGGACAAACCCCCCCCCCCCCCCGAAAGATTCGTTTTTAACATAAAACCATATTTGACTTTATTAGCATACATTTCTTTTTCAGGAAAAAATCGATGAGAATAGTAATTTTTCGAAATTGGTAATTCGAAATTTAGCGCTTTTTCACGAAGTATTACGTATAATTCTAGCATTTGTTGAGCCGTAGGAAAGTGCAAGAACCGCAGGAATTTTACCACAATTTACATTCTTTGTACTTATGTTCGCTCTTTTGTGGTAAAATTCCTACGGTTCCTGCACTTCCCTACGGCTCAACAAACGCTACAATTATTATACGGTATTGCTGTTATTAACATGCTAATAACAGAAAAGTAACGCCAATTATTTAAATTTCAAGTTTTCTTTCAATTACTTATCATCTTAATCAAATAATATTAGTATAAACTACAATGGGAATAAATATGCAATGTATAAGAGTATCTGAACTTGAGATTTTACTTAATGTCTGTCAAAATGGAATATTAAAAAACTAAATTATATAAGAAAATTATTATTTATAACCGTAGCACATAGGTAGATTTTCAAGTTTTATGCGGCCAAAAATATTTTATTGTGTACATCTATTCCAAATTGCTTGTTTAATGCAAAATTTTAATAATTTGTGTTAAAAGTAGAGCTCTCGATTTTTTTTGAACATTTTCGAGTAGCCCGAACAGTTGTTGTTCAAATGCTCGAAGAGTTGTTTGTTTGTTTATTACCCGTATGTTTGTACGGGCATTTGAACAATTCGGGTATTTTGAAGTTTGTTTTTTTCTTTTGTTTATTATTATTTTTTTTTCTTTATATGTAGTTGTTTTTATTTTTGTTTTTCCGATACACATTTTTTTGTTTGTAAGCTCGAATGCTCGAATGTTTGTACGGGCATTTGAACAACAAACGGGCTTCAAATAAAAATGATCAGATCGAATTGCTCGATACCCGGGTAAGTATCTAGGGCTCTAGTCAAAAGTCGATTTTATTGAAAAATATATACAGTGACTCAAAAAAAAAATCATACGCCAGAGTTTTTAAATTTATTTCAAACAGTTCTGTCGAAAATTTGACTCTCTTATTTTCGTTTCAAAATGTAAACAATTTTTCAATAAAAATCGCCTTAAGCAGGATTTCTAAGCTTATGGAAAAATCCGAAAAATCGTAGAAATTTCTAAAAGTGGATTAAAAATTTCAAAGCGCGGCCAGAATTTATAGAAGATTTTGAGGAGATTTCTAAGTGTACTGTTATGTAGCCAACAAATTTTAGTGTAAAAAGTGCTATTCTCAATGCTGTAAAAATTTCCGTCGATTTTAGTAATTTTTTTCTGTAGGGTGTTTGCGTTATATGTACGTGACAAGGCTGCACAACGATATCAACAAAAATATTTTGTTTTGTTGAATATCAAATAAAAATTAACAAAAAAATTTTGTTTTGTTGAATATCAAATAAAAATTATTGAAATTATTTCGTTTCGTTGATTATCAAAAAAAAAATTATCAAAATTATTTTGTTTCGTTGATTATCAAAAACAAAATAATAATAAAAATTTGTTTCGGGCTTACGGCTTCATTTTACTTTGAATTTTTATTAACGTTATTTTTTTTGATAATTTTTTTTGTTGGCTACCGAAACAAAATTTCTTCAATAATTGTTTTTTGATAACACTACCCGACAAAATTTCAAAAATTTTCATATCCTCGACATTTGATACATGATTCCTATGTAGAATTTTCTGCTGATTCCAAATATGTAATCAGATGGTTCAAAAGTAGAACAGTTTTCGAGATATTTTGAAATTTCAGTTTTTGAGATAAGAAAAAAAGTAGGATAACTTTTTAGTCAATATCTCCGCCATTACCGTCTCGATTTTTACGTTATTTAATTTTGTTTTGGAGAGGATGAAATACCCTTTCCAACAAAGCCAAAATAATTAAAATCGACGTTAAATTGACGGAGTTATAGCGATCTATAAATTTTTTTTATGAAAATTTTTAATTTTTTTCCGACATTCATATACTTTTTTGTAATTTTTTTTAAAGAAATATTAAATATCCTCCTGGTTTCACACTTTGAGTCAACAGGCTATTCCTTAGTGAATATTTTGGCACTTTCCGGATTATAATCCGTAGAAAAATTACAATGCTATAAGAGATTTAATGAACAAAGCTATGTTTATTTTTTATCACAATCTTGTACTTAACCTCCATTTTTTATTTTTATGTATATTAAAAGTGTTTAAATGTTGATAGTTTTCGCCGTTTTGGTACATTTTGTTTTTCTCGAAGAAGGAACCAGCAAAAATGGCTCATCATTCAATGTCCCTGACATTCCAATGGCCTTGGTATCGCAATCCCATGTTTTTTTTTATTTCTCCGTGAGAACGCTCACCGTTGTAAAAGTCATCACATATATGAAGATTATGTTGAGAGGGTTTCGGGACAATTTTTTTTTACACCACGAAATACCGCGAAAAAAAATTTTATTTTTTGCAACTTTTTTATTTGACATCCGATTTGTAAAATTGATATGTCATTATTTTAGTCTGGTGGAGTTCTGTATATCGCTCTAATGTCCTCTTGAGCTATGAAGTCGTTTTCACATAGTTGGGTCACCTAACCAAGTTTTTCGTCTATAAAATATCCTTTTCGTTTCACCTGAAAAAAATCGCTAAAAATAAAGTACTAATGGGATCTTGGGAACATTACGCTTAAAGTGTTTGCAATTTAATAGGCTAATTTTTAAAAATAAATCTTTTGCTGATTTTCCCAATTTCTTATAAAAAAACCTATTTTCAAAATCAAAATTAAAAAAAAATTGCAAAAAATCCACAAAATTTTGACTTTGACCAGCTATGGCTCAGTGAGTTTTTACTCAACCACCACAAGTTGCATGTCGTTAAAAGCGTATTTTAATTACGTTTAGAACGAAGTACTGTTAGCTATTCTCGCACATGTAACTTTAGCGAAAAATATTTTTGAATGAAGTGATAACCAAAAAACACAAAATTACCGTTAGCTCAAAAGCTTAACCGTGCAAAAAATAAAACTAAATAGTTTTGAGCTCACGGGGCCCATGCCAATTTTCCCCTATACCCCGATTTCTTGGTATTTTTTGCTGTAAACTAGTGTTAATGTTATAGTGGTTTACATTTGCCAGATTTGGAAGTTCAATGAAAATATAAATATAGGTTTCTTCACTTAATCTCTTATAACTTTGCCATTTTTCCACAGATTATAATCCGGAAAGTGCCAAAATGTTCATTAAGAAATAGGTTATTGACTCAAAATGTGAAACCAGGAGGATATTTAATATTTCTTAAAAAAAAATTACAAAATAGAAGATGAATTTCGAAAAAAACCTAAACATTTTCATAAAAAAAAATCTTTTGTTCGCCATAACTCCGTCACTTTAACGGCGATTTTAATTATTTTTGCTTTGCTGGAAAGGGTATTTCATCCTCTCAAAACAAAATTAAATAACGTAAAAATCGAGACGGTAATGGCGGAGATATTGACAGATGAGTAATCATACTTTTTTTTCTTAGCTCAAAAACAGAAATTTCAAAATATCTCGAAAACTGTTCTACTTTTGAACCATCTGATTACATATTTGGAATCAGCAGAAAATTCTACATAGGAATCATGTATCAAATGTCGAGGATATTTTTTTTGTCGGGTAGTGTAATCAACAAAACGAAATTTTTTTTCATAATTTTTTTGATAATTATCAAAACAGTATTTTTTTGTTCAGCACATAACGTTAAAATTTTTTAAAGTTGAATTGAAAACAAAATATTTTTTCGGTTATTGATAAAAAATAACGTTAATGTGCAGCCCTGGTACGTGAGACCATTCCAATTAAAATTTCCGAAAAGCCAATGAAATTTTTCAAAAAGTTGAATGTTGCATATTATTATATTACAATTGAATGAGCTGCAAAATTGCATACTCAAAAATCTTCTAAAAAATGTAGCTTTGTAATTCTTAGCCCCTTTTTATGATAAGTACTTCCTTAACTTTGAAAAATTGGAAATACTAAAAATACTGCTTAAAAAGTTAACAATAATCGCTGCTAAATATCTGGGTTACTTTCGAGCATCACCTACATTAACCAAGATATGCGTTAGAAATATAAACATTTAAATTAAATATAAAGCACAAAAAGAAAATTATTGTAGGTACATATGAAAAACCCTGTATCTATCTAGTAGTGAAGTGCGGCTTTATGCGACGTAAAATTTTGTCGGCTAACTACTAATTGTACTAGATATCATGTCCGAGGGTTAATTTGACTGAGTCTGACAGAGCAACATAACAAAACCAATTTTTAACATGAAAAAGAGTGATAATTTTTTTTTAAATATCCCAACTTTAAAAGCTTAAAACTATAAACTTAGAATTATTGGAAACCAAGGATATTATTGAAAAGTGTTAATAATTACTTGAACCTTTAGGATTCATTACGATTACTTAAATGAAATGCTTTAAATAATAAATATTCAAGTTGAAACTAGCACTTAAAAATATGTAAGAAAAAAACAAAAAAATTAACTTCAGATATGCTAAGTTACGACCATCTGGGGCAAGTGCAGAGTATGGGGTCGGGAATAAAGCGATGAATTATTGTTCCCTATTCTATCTCCAATATGTGGGTATGTTTTTTTTCTGTAATTGTAACAATTTTACAAAATTCAATTTTGGGCGCATAAAACTTGAAAATCTACTTATGCGCGTAGATTTCCAGAAGAGAATATGAGACTTACTTTTTAAGTATAGTTAAAGGCCCTTGGCAACTGACAATCTGGCATGTCAAGCAGTGTGTATGTGTGAGTTTTTTTGTGTGTGTTAGTGCAATCGGCAGTCGTCGTGCTACACGTTCTTGTTCGGGCTCGCGTTGATGAGAATCAAATCTTTTAGATATTTGCGTCAATCACCCGACACTCACACATATGTATACACTTCTTAACATTCCAGATTTTAAGTGGCCAAGGGCCTTAAGAGTTTGATATATGTATTATAAGCGATATTTGTGTACTAAAATGTTAAATTATAGTCTGAAAAAATTACATTTCGCTAGCTTAGAGTGCAAACTGTGTAAGTCCACTTTTATGAAAAAGTGTATTTTTATGTAGAACGCTAGAAAAATCAAATACGCACCGCGCTAAACAAGTCTGAGATACTTGTCATATTTCTACTCGTTGTTATTCAGTGATACGCAAATTGTGTAAGTCCAAAAAGCGAAAAAAATTGTATAAGTCCAAAATATTTATATGAGCAGAATTTTTTTTTTCATTACGAATTTTTTTTTCTTTTTTGTTTTTTGTCTCTCCTACAAAATTTTAAAAAAG
The DNA here is from genome assembly GCA_960531455.1 of Urophora cardui. Lineage (NCBI taxonomy): Eukaryota > Metazoa > Arthropoda > Insecta > Diptera > Tephritidae > Urophora > Urophora cardui. The sequence continues at coordinate 15,908,127 of OY482671.1, read as the reverse complement.
GACTTACACAATTTGCATTCTAAGCTAGCGATTTTTATCATTTGTAAAAAAAATTATAGATTTTTTTTGGTAATTTTAATTTTGGTAAATTTTTTACATTGGCTGTAACTCCCCCCCCGAAAAATTCTCTAGCTACGCCACTGGCTGATCGTCTGTTCGACTTGTGTGTGTGTCAGTCTAGGCGTCTGTGAGTGAATCTGTGTATGATTTATGAAAAATTAAATTTATTTGTTCTAGACAAAAATGCTGTAACCGGTTAATAGCGCTACGTACAAGCGTGGTCTGATAGGTCAAGTAATGTTTTTCAATTCCATTATCCACTTAGACTTTGTCTTACATAAAGAAGAAGAAGAATAGGTCTTAGCTTTTTTTTCCATGTAAATACAGCAAATTCATATAAAAGCTGCTTGTATTAAAAATCTCATTCAAACGTTAAAGTCCTATATAATAATTACTATAAAATGCCCGTTCCGCTACACAGTAACGAAAATTAATTTAACGTAGAGGTAATGGGCCCAATGCATAAAAATCAAGCTATAGCTCAGACTCATTTTTTTTTGTAAAAAGTGGATTTTGTATGCAAAAAAATATTAAAATTTCTTGATTTTACTAAATAATGATCTCATAAAAAAATTAAAAAATAATAAAACTCCATCCAATAAAATTAAAATATTTTGTTATTTCTCCAGAATAAGTTTGAGTTGAGCCTCATGAGAAAGAATTCAGTATTTATGCAATGAGTCTCTACCTCTACCTCTATCTTTCCCTTTCTTTTTCCTTTCCTTTTTTCCAAGTTTATGATTCCCTTTCTCTTCTATTTTATTTTTATTTTCGTTTTCTTTTTATCTATCTCTATCTATATTTCTATTTTTATTCATATTTCTATTTCTATTTGTATTTCTTTTTCTATTTCTCTCTCTATCTCTCTCTCTATTTCTATTTGTATTTCTTTTTCTATTTCTCTCTCTATCTCTATTTCTATCTCTATCTCTCTCTCTATTTCTATCTCTATTTCTATCTCTATTTCTATCTCTATCTCTATTTCTATCTCCATCTCTATCCCTATCTCTATCTCTATCTCTATCTCTATCTTGTTCTTCTTCTCTTTCTCTTGCTATTCCTATTCTTCCTCCAACTCCCCCTTATGGTAATTAAAATTCCATATATATTTATTTTTTTAAAAAAAATTTTATTTAAAATTATACGTTAACAAAATTCGTTGTTTATTGTTTAAGTTTCAAAATTCTCTGAAGAAAATTTTTAAAGTTATGTATTTCAAATTTCACAATAGAAATCATGATCAACAAGATCAATAAAAAACAAAGTTAAATTAACCCTACATTTACTCCCCCTCCAGTAAAACATACATACATATGAAAAAAAAAATAAATAAATAAATAAAAAATTAAGCTTAATAATAAATTAATTAATATTAAAAGTACCTTTTTTAGAATTAATATTAGATTCAGTTGGTGTAGTAGATGAAATATGTGCAGGTTTTAAATGGTTAATTGATACAGTTTTAATAGTATAACCTTTTTGAATGTTAAACGTATTTTTTTGTTTTGATATTACCTTAAATGGTCCTTCGTAAGGTGATTTAAGTCCAGAAGTTTGATTAATCTTTACAAATACATATTCACATTCTTCGAGAGATTTTGGAACAAAGCTAACATCTTTATTATGATGTAGAATTTTTGTTCTAACTTTTGAAAAATGATCTCGCAATCTTTTAAGTGTTTCCTCTGAAGAATATTCATCTTTTCCACAAACAACTAATTCTCCAGGAATTCTAATAGTTTGTCCATAAACAAGTTCAGCTGGGGATGACTTTAAATCCTCTTTAACAGCAGTCCTTAAACCTAATAAAATAATTGGTAAAATAAATTCGTTGTTTATTGTTTAAGTTTCAAAATTCTCTGAAGAAAATTTTTGAAGTTATGTATTTCCAATTTCACAATAGAAATCATGATCAACAAGATCAATAAAAAACAAAGTTAAATTAACCCTACACCCCTCCTGCTCTTACTCCATCTTCCACTACCTTTTCCCTCACGTCTTATTCCCTATCCCCTTGTATCTATTTCCCCTTCTCCTTATCCTTCCCTTTGTTTTCCCTTACCTCACATCGAAGAGAGCTCTGTATATAAGCCCTGACTTACGATTTTTATTTGACATCAATTACGCTCAGACACATTCAGGGACCACCCGGATCCACGGTTTGAGCCATCTATAGGCTTTAGGAAATTCTCTTGGATAGGTGTCCATCCCTGCACTTCAATAATACTGAAAATATGCCTTTAACCTGCACGGGATGAAAATAATTAGGTGTGCAAAATTAATTTCACATTTATAATATAAGAAGATGTTTGCTTTTTTGGGAATTCCCTTCTCTTCAATGACGCGCGTACTCTACATTCTATAGATGAATAATAAAGTGTAACCGATACACAAGCTCTGACGACCAAAGCAGACAGCTTTGCACAGTTATTCGTCTGCTCAAATTCAGAGTATTTGCTTTGATTACTATTTGTTGTTGATTTGAAGCTGCGATGATTTCCGCAAACGAAATAAATTTGAATGTATGTATATTTTTTACGAAAAATGTACAAATAAGTTGAAAAAATCACCAAGTTTAAATATGTGCTAATCAAAATGCAAATGTGAAGAAACTCAATGACGTCGATAAATAAGCAATAATCGATTGAAGGTCTTCACCAAAAGTTCGTGGTGAATACCCGCCCTGTAAAAAGATTCATAAGCATAAGCCAGCTCTAAGTTATAACACTGGCATCGCTGCCCTCGTCCGGACTGCTCCAAATGTTTTTATACTTACTTTTGTTTATGCGCTCATATCTCAAACAGAGAGAGAGAGAGAGAGAGAGAGAGAGGAATTGAGCAAACATTGGCAAAGAGAACACAGTGTGTGGCGAGCGTAAAAAATTGCATATTTAGTAAACACACAGTCGATTGAAGCTTAGAAAAAATACACATACTAGTGTATTTCCAGTTGACATGCAACAAAAAAGCCACTTTTTATTATACATTATTATAAAGCATTTACTATACCAGAAAAGGCCTTATCATAAGGAATTATCTAAGCCTTATTCACATGGCGGATAAGCCTTGTATATAAAGTATCCACTGAGAGAGACAGTATAGTCTGGCATCAACACAGGAGAATCAGTTGTATTTTGGGACGATTTTCCGTCAGCCCTTGTCAAGTTTGGTTTGCAGACAAACCGGTTTCGGCTAATATGCGCCATCTGCAGTGTCTTTTCCTTTTTCGTTCCACAATACATATGTACATCATATTGCAACCCTGTCGAAAAAGCAAGCAACCAAAAAGTAACAGGAAAATCAGCATTACCCACGCAAATTTTGTTCGCTTAGAATTTTTCGGAAGCCTTTAAATCCTCTAGAGTAAACCTTAAATAAGGCGTAGTCTTCTTTTTGAGGGCGTGTACATTAGGGTGGTCCTTAAAATCAAATTGGCGTTTTTCTTCGGTTTCACCCCCTAGTTCGATAACAGCGCAGTCAAAGATATCACATATAAATTTTGGTCCCGATCACAGATGGTTAAGGGGTGTCGCATAGGGGTCAAAATTCAGAAAACTGTATGAAGTTTGAAAAAATTAAATTATTTTTTTTTATATCTAATGGCCGAAATCAATAGTCCTGAACTCAAGGATATTGCATTCGATTTCTTCAAGCTTGCCGTTACTACTACAGTCGCTGACGTCATAGTCAGAGGCTCTTGAAAGTATTTACATACATACATATATATGTACATATGTACATGGATCAATGCTTCGCTCCAGGTGAATAAAATAAAAGTAAAAGTCAACAATTAATTATGTAATTATAACCAAAACAAGATAAAACAATTAAATTTTGAATGAGAAATTTTCAACGCCGTGATTCATTGGTGGCAGATGTTGATTTAATTAAATCACAATAAGCTATTAATGAGCTCTACAGAAATAACAACAACAACCACAAAAGCTACAAACGAACAGAAATAAAAAGGATGTAAAATATGCCCTAGAAAGGTTCAAGTTCTTTGGAAATTTTTAATCCATAATTATTTATAATTAATCTTTATATATATTACGCTAAGCGATTTTTTGTAAGCACCATAACTTTTACACCGTTATACCGATTTTCGAAAATGTGGTGTCAGATGAAAGGGCTTGACCTGTAGATGTGCAGGAAGGTTTAATTTTTTTGAAAAGGGTTGCCAGATGTTTGAAAATTTAATTTTACTGTATAGTTTGTTTGATTTTAAAATTTTTGGTACCATATGAAGGGGCTTGACCTGATATTGAGCAATTTAATAGAAATTTTTCAAAAAGGGTTGCCACCTGTTCAAAAATTCAGTTTTACGCTATAGTTTGTTTGATTTTTAAATTTGAGGTGTCATATGAAAGGACTTGGCATGGAAATGAGTAATTTATTAAAATTTTTACAAAAAGGGTGCCACCGTTCAATAATCCATTTTTACGCTACAGTTTATCTCATTTTTAAATTTGAAGTGTCATGCAAGGCCTAGCACTGAAGATGGGTAATAAAAGGAAAGGGAAGAGGAAAATGAAAGGGACGGATATGGCGAAGGACAGAAAGCGAAAGAGGAAATATGAAAAATAAAATGGATAAAGGGAAAATAAAGCGCAAATAAAGGGGAAAGGGGAAGAGAAAGAGAACTAGAAAGAAAAGGAGGAGCGCGTCAAATGGCCTTTTGGAGGTCGCTTTAAGGTTACCATAGTCTAGAAAAATATTCGGCACAAAACTTCACTATGGGGCTCCTTGGTCAAAATCTTTATATAAAAAATCTAGGTCCACAGAAAATAAAAATAACCAGTAGCTATGAAGGTATGTCAAAAAATTTTCAAATGTGGCAATAAGTGGTCTTCCACCCTCAAATTGTCGCACAGTGTAATTGAAAGCCACAGCATCGCGTGGCCGGGTTTACTAGTTTTATTTATTTGCGCCTGAAATTAGCAGAATTTTTTACGCATTCATTGATAGATGGCAAAAAATGGCCAAAAATTTCGAGCGGTTAGAATCTTCAAAATTTGTTGAGTGCCTTTTTTTAAATTTTCAAGTAATCAGCAACGAGTTTCACCAAAGCAACGAAGGTCCAAGAATTGTAGGGTTGCCACCTGTGTATATGGAGAAATTCGAATACTATCACTGATCAAAATAAATAAAGCACTAGATTGTGAGTGTAATGATAGATTGTGGAGGATTTACAATTGAAATTTTTTTTTTAATAGAGTTGCCATCGGTTTAGAATTTTTAACACAATAATATTGAAGAACTATTTCTGTTTTATGGTTTGTTTTTCCGACAGGGTAGGAATGCGATGTATTATAGATCAAATTTCCGTCAGCACTCGGCAAGTTTGATTTGGTTATAAACTGGTTTCGGCGATGTGCCATCTTCATTTGATATTTATGTATGTACATATGTATCAGAATGAAAAAAGTTGATGAACATAACCAAAATATTACAATATGGAGAATAAACAAAATATATGAAATAAGTATTGCTCTAATTATTTTTGTGAGGCTTGCCACCTTTTCCAAATTCCAGCTTTTTAAACTTTAATGGAATTATTACAATACGCACATACGTATATCAAGCTGAAGAGTTTTAAAAAGGTGAATTTCAGTCCAGTTCTTTGCAAAACTGAACGACAACAGTGCAGGTGTTGCCACATCCAAACAAACTTACCACAACAATTGCGTTCATCGAAAGCTCATTTTTTCAACTATACAAAAAAGCAAAAAAAAAAAATGTTTTCCACTTACCCCCAACAATTAAAAATTTAATTAAATAAAAAAATTTTCATGCTAAGAACTAAAACTCTTTCAAAAAAGAAAATAATTTGCATGTGTAATTCATAAAAAATATATGCATGTATTTGTTGTTATTTATTTATACGCACATACCTACAAATTTTTCAACGATTCTTACATTTTACAAATACTAAATTAATTATTTTAATTATTTATTTATATAGTAACAATTACAAATTATTTTTAACTAATAAATTAATAAAACTTTACACACTAGGTATGTACATATACAATACATGTTCAGCTGGCGAGTAATACAAATGGTGAAAAGTGAGGTGTGGTTGGTGGGAAATGAAAAATGTTGGTGAGTAGCAAATATAGAAATAAGAAATATACATAGCATGAATTTAAGTAGTTTGAAAATTTTGACAAAAATAAGCGAAGAAATTAAAAAAGAATTAATAAATAATTGAAACTTTTTTAAAAACAGAAAAAATTGCAAAAAAATCAAACTAAAAGAAAGAAGTCCAAGTCAAACAAAAAATAATTCCAATTTTACAAAAAAAAAAACACTACGAGAAAATGCCAAATTTTAAATGATTTAAAAAATCTAAAAAAATTCTAGAAGTTAAGTTCAGAGCTGCTAAAGTTAATTTTTATCGATAACCGGAAAAAAAATTTTGTTTTCAATTCAACTTTGAAAAATTTTAACGTTTAATGCTTAACAAAAAAAAATTCTGTTTGGGTGCTAACAAAAAAAATTTCGTTTCGTTGATAATTATCAAAAATAAAAATTAATGAAAAAATTTCGTTTCGGTAGTCAACAAAAGAAAATTTAAAGTGAAATGAAAAGAAAATTTTTGAAAAACATTTGATTACAGAGTTTGACAATAATTATTAACAATTTCAAAGGTTTTGAAAATAACAAAAAATCTTGGACAAAAACTCTAACAGTCTTTGAAAAATCAAAATCCGGTACAATAAAATATTTTATTTTTCTGTCAGAGAAAACTTAATTTTTTGAATTTTTCTGTTATTTCCTGATATTTTTTTATATCTAGCAGAAAAAATTTGAGCAAGAAATAAAAAAATATACATACATGCATACATATGTATGTGTGTACTTTTTATGCAGATTTTTCAAATAACTGTTTTTATATTTCTCAATATGTGACATTTATTTTGAAAAAATAAAATTTTCTTGTTACGGAAGGACCAAAAAAAATGTGAATTTCAATTTTTTTTGTTGAGACCGAAATTTTTATTTTCCAGTTTTTTTTTCGTTTTTATTTTTATTTTTTTGTTTTTTTTTTGTTTTTGTCTGTGAAACCCAAAAATATTTTAAAGGTTAACAGTAAAATTCAGTCTCTTTTTGATTCATATCTAGCATAAGCACGAAACAATTTTTTTTTTTTTGATATTTTGTTTTTGATAATCCACGAAACGAAATAATTTTGGTAATTTTTTTTTTTTTTGTAATCAACGAAACGAAATAATTTTGGTAATTTTTTTTTTGTAATCAACGAAACGAAATAATTGATTTTTTTTTTTATTCAACAAAACGAAATATGTAATTCGGATATTTATTTTTTTTTTTTGATATTCAACGAAACGAAATATGTAGTTACGATATATTTTTTTTTTTAATATTCAACGAAATGAAATAACTTTAATAATTTCATTTTGATATTGAATAAAACAAATTTTTTTGTCGATAACGTTGTGCAGCTTTGTTTAAATTTAATATGTGTAAAAAATCAGAAAGATAACTCAAATAAGAGTAAGATTTTCATATAAAGTAAGCTAAAATTTTTTTTTTTTTCAAAAACGCAACTTTTTTTTTACAAGCTTACACAATAAAGGCTATTAAAATGCTTTTAATACGCAGGCAAAAATCTTATAATAAAACAAACTAACTTTTAAAATAATGTCAATAGTTGGTTTAAATATAGTTTTATTTTACATTTACATACATACATATGTATATACCCTGCAAAAAATGCGATCACTCCGGGATACATCCGGGACAACTCGCAAGGGAGCATGCGATTACTACCCATTTGTATCTCTTTATATGGGTTGAAGTGTTCTCTTTTGTTTGAGCATGTCCTATGAAGAGACTAATTGTACCCAGTTTGTACCCGAACGGGTAGCAAAAGCGCACAATTGTACCCGTTTTGTACCCGAACAGGTAGCAAATGCGACACATCCATTTGTGCGACTAATTGTACCCGTTTGATACCCTTTCGGGTACAATTCGTCTACAATTAGTATACATATGTACCCGTTCGGGTACAATTGGGAACAATTGTAGACTAATTGTACCCGAAAGAGAGCGCTCCCGGACAAATCTTTTTAGAGACTCGTCGCACACTTTTTTACAGGGTACATACAATTTGTAGTAGCATGTGTGTACGCGCATCGAACTGAGGTACATACTTACTTATTATTACTATTTCTATTAAGTTTTTATTTCTATATTTTCCTATTTAAATTTTGAATTTTTTTTTAGGTCACAAAACTTAGCAGACTAAGGTACTTTAATATAATTATTATTATTATTATTATTTTTTTTTTTTTCTAAAATACTTATTCATGTATGTGTTATTTCCGAATTTTTTTTTACTCTTTATTTTTATTTTACTAGTTTCTACTTTTAAGTTTTAAGTTTAGTGTAGACAATACTTGCTTATTTTAAATTACTGTCTTTCCTAATTGTTACTTTCTTAACTTTTTAAAATTTTTTATTTTGTTGATTTTTTTTTTATTAATAATTTTTGATTTTGTCACTATTTTTGAACTAAAGACTTTTTTTTTACAATTTTAAATAGCGTTTAATGCAAGTTAAGTAAGTTATTTTGTTTATTTTTTTAGAAATAATTTTTGATTTTATCGCAATTTTTGAACTAAAGATTTTTTTTACAATTTTAAATAGCGTTTAATGCAAGTTAAGCAAGCATTCAGAAAATGTTGAATAAGTGAAAAAAATTATTAATTTTTTTACCATTTTTATGACTAAATTAATTTTTTTTACCATTTTTAGTGACAAAATTAATTTTTTTACCATTTTTAGTACTAAATTAATTTTTTTTTATTCTACTAGTTCTACTAAATGCGCTACGAACAACGCTTACAAACTAATAGCATCTTTTTTTTTAAATAAATTTCTATATACCTTTCTTTTTCTTTGTTTTCATGTTTTTTTTTGTTTTGAAGCTTAAATATTTTTAACATTATTATGTATGTATGTTAGTGTCTAGCAAGAAATTATTAATTTTTATTTTGAAGTATTTTTGATCGCACTGCGCAACTGTTAACGATTTTAGCAGTTTTAAATTTTTTATTTAAATATTTTCATTATTTTATTTGTAATATAATTGCTATTTTCACTTCAATTTCAATTTTAATTATTATTTCTATTAAATTTTTTATTTATTTTATTTTTATTTTTTTTAATATTTATTTTATTTTTATTTTTAATATTTATCTTTCTGTTTTATTTTATTTAAATTTTTTTTAATTTTTTTTTTTAATAGTTATCTTTCTGCTTTATTTCATTTTTATTTTTTTTAATATTTATTTTATTTTTTTTTAATTTATCTTTCTGTTTTATTTTATTTAAATTTTTTTTCATTTAATTTTTTTTTAGGATTTATCTTTCTGTTTTAATTTATTTCAAAATTTCTCCGTTCATTTTAACCGTTTCTGCTAGTATGTACTTTTTTGTTTGTAAAAATTTTCGCATACTTTAAAACGTAATAAAACAGTTTTACTCCTCTTCCAATTTTTCATTGCTTTATTTCAAATAACTTTTCAATTATTTTGTCAAACGAAGAAAACAAAAAATTACACAAATTTCACAAAGACAGAGTTTCGATAAAAATAAATGATATTACTTTTAACAAAATGCAAAATTTTAGTGAGAATATTATGTATGTAGTTATCGATTTGGCCTTTCAAGATAACAAACAATTTGTCACGCATTTGCTGCCGCATAGGCAAACAACAATTCATTTTTAATGTTTTTTTGTGGTCCATTAAGTTGTTACATATATTAATTATTATAATTTTTTTTTTTAATAATTCTACCTAGTACATCCAATCCTGTTTTTAGTTTGACTTCATTTCAATACAAAATTTTATATGCACAAACATTCACACGTAGTAAAACCTACTTACTTACATACATATATACATACATATGTAGCAAACTTTTAGGCGTTTTTGTACTATTGAAAATTCAACAATTTCTTCAAATGCGCCGCCACTCGCTTCCGCTTCCACCACCACCACCACCACCACCACACACACACACACTCCCTTCAATTTAACGACTCAGTCTTTTGCCAGTGCGTCGGCTGCGTGTCAGCATTACAGTTTTTGTTTTTGTTGCTGTTGTTGATGTTGCTGCTGCGCCACTGCCGCCAACACCATTCCCACTGCGCAACGTTGTTATGCGCTTGCCGTAAGCGCTTGGTGGCGATGCAACATTACCGCCACCACGCACAATCACACCGCCGTTGGCCTTAATGCCACCAACACAAACACCACCATTACCCATCACCGGCTGCTGCTGCTGCTTGGTCATGAGCACGGCATGTGTACGCGGTCGCGTCACACTTGATGTCGCAACTCGACTGAGCAATTTGCTGCCGCTGCTGGGTAGTGATGTTGTTGCCGTCACTGCTGCTGCCGCTGCTGATGCTGATGCGGCTGTCGATGTTAAGCCGTAAGCGCATAAACCACTTGCAGCATTTCTTCTTTGTCCACCGCAACCGCCATTGGCATTCAAGCTGCGTAAATTGTGTCGTTCGCGCCGCAACACCTCCGCTGTTGTCGTTGTGGAGGAGACGAGCGCGCTGCCACCGCCAACGCCAACGCAGATGCCGCCCTTGGAGCGTTGTCGCGCTGTTGTGTGTGTGTGATGATGCGCAGCCGCTACCGCCGCCGCCGCCGCAGCTGCCACAGCCAAGTGCGTTACTTTGCGCGAACGCAAATTGATAACATGTTGTGCACCGCCATTTCTGCTCAAAGTCGCCGCCACCCGGCATGCATGCGGCGTTTCGTTGTTGCGTTGGGCGCGCTGTTGTGCCAGCGCAGATCGGCTGTGCATCAGACTGACGGCTGTTTCATGCAGAAAATGTGAGGTTACGCGACGCATGCTTGAGTTGAGTGACGATTTGGCTTTCAGATCTTTGGCAAGCGAATTGCGTGTACGTAGGGTGCGTTTGGAATAATCCACAGCACTGCCGCCAGCGCTGCTGGAGCTGGTGCTGCGCAGTTGGCGTTTCTCAAAAACGCTGGCAGCGACGCCGCAACCGCTTTTGCCAGCGCCACTACCGCCACTGCTGCCAATGCTGTATCTGCTACTGGAGCGTGCTGCCGCCGACACTATTGAATTGCCATTGTTGCGTCGCAGTTTACGCGTTTTATTGACATTGGCAGTGATGCAGCCACTGCTGCTTGTGCTGCTACTAACTGCGCCGCCATTCTGTACATATTCCGCCGCTCCATAAGCATTATCGTAACGCCGCCGCTTGCTCAACTCGTGCGATGAGGCCGATTTCAGCTGCGCGTGGCCGCCACCACCGCCGCCGCCGTTGCCGCCACCGCTACAGCGCGCATTCTCATTCGGTATATTGGGAAATTGTGCTTGGCAGCGTTTGAGTGTTGCCTTTGGTGTGGCGTGTGTGTTTAAGTCGAATGTTGTTGCAGCAATTTTTGACTTGGCTTTAATACTTGTCGCGGTTGGTATTGTTGTTGGCTTTATTGTTTTGAGCAGCGCAGCAGCACTTGCTTTACTACCTTTGCGGTAGCGCATCGGTAGGCAAGACTGTTGCAAAATTTCAATCTTTTCAATTTTTTCAATCTCTTGCGTAGTGGCGGCGGTTGCTGACTCAGTCGCCTTTGCTGCGCTTGTTTTTGTTGCTTCCCTATTAATACTATTTTCATCTTCACATTCTGTTGTCTCGCATATGCTCGAGGATATCTCATTAATTTGCACGCTATTATCTGTACAACAAACATGTGCTAGCCGCAGTGCTGCTGCGCTGCCCTCTTCGGCACTCTCATTTGCCTCTGTCGCTGTTTCTGTGCCCGTCTCGGCATATTCTTCGATATATTCCTCCTCGAAAGCCTCCACAGCGCTTTCATCCACCGGCACAGACTCTGTTTGTTGTGAGACGCCTATCGCCGGCGCCGGCAGCGACGCTTCATCAGCCGCTGCGCTCTCTAATGCTGTTGTGTGTGAAATTGGCTTTGCAGTGCTCATCAATGCCGCTTGGTTGGCATGCGCCGCCAGCTGGCGCTGCATTTCCAAACGCCTCTCATATGCCACTTGCTGTTCCTCTTCACGCTCTTGCTGCAACAATGAATTCAGCTCGAGCGCCGGCTGTTGATTTACATGCGGCGGCACATCAAAGGCAAGAAAACGATTCATTGTACCCAATGGCGGCTCACAGCTTGGCTCCCATGTGAGCGCCTCTTCAAGTTCGCGCGCCTCCTCCATTGTCAGCTGCTGTGGTGGCGTGTTGGATGTTGCTGGTGAAGAAGTGCCTGGGGAAGAGCAATTCAGTGCGGTCGTAGAGGTAGTACCATTGGCGTTGTTGATGTTGTTGTTGTTGTTGTTGTTGTTGTTGATGTTGGCATTGTTGTTGGCATTGTTGATGTTGTTGTTGGCATTGTTGTTGATGTTGTTGCTGTTGCTGTTGCACTGCTGCCGCTCAATATGCATTGTCGGCATGCGCTGCTGTGGCACATAGCTGGCGCCGCTAGTATCGTGCGTTTGGAAAATTTTGAATGTTTGCACACCGCCAGCGCAATGCTGCTGTTCGCCGCGCGTTTCCAATTTGGTTAGTGAATAGCCCTCCTCCTCGGACATGCATTGCTGTTGGTAGCGTTGTTGCTCTTGCAGTATCTCATTGGTGCCGCTTATAATTTGACAATTCGAATTCGAATTTGAACTACTTGTGCTGCTATCATGTGACATTTGCTCATTCAAAAAGGAATTATACGATTCAGCGAATGTCATGAAAGTTCCGCCAGTTCTACCGCCGCTACCGCTGGCCAGCTGTGCATTGCTTGCGTCGCCGCTAGTGTTGGCGTCATTGCTGGTGTAATGAGAATATGTGTGATGTGTTGTTGGCGTGCCATCCACTGCATTTTCATCACCAACGCTCAACATCATCATGCCTTCACCGCCGACCAATTGATGTGTTGTATTTAGCGCCGTATTACATATGCTAACATCGCTCGATGTAGATGCCGACGAGTTGTGATGATTATAATCGCCTGCTGCAAAATCGGCTGCAGTTGGCGGACGCCTTTGTTGCGCCTCTGCCGCCCAACTCCAATTATTCCAATAATTGAAATCACCATTACAATATTTTGCGCTGCCGCTACCAGCTACATCGACGTCATTTTGTTGCGGTTGTGCTTGCAACTGATTGTGTATTAGCTCTTCATCGAGATAGTAATCGAAATCACGGAATGCCTCGGGCATTATATGCTTTGCTGCTATCTCCTCATACGATACAGCTTCATTGTAGCATGCGTTTGCTGCAGGCAATTCAGCACATAATTCATTATAGTGCATACCACAACTGCCAACATTGGGCACGGTGTTATAGGGTGGCGTAGGATTTGCAACGTAATTGCCATTTGCCGCCGCGTCATTGGTTGGTGGATAGAGTATGACTGTCACTACCGATGTATTATCGGCGCGCATCTTTTTCGCCGACCACGTATTCAGAGCGCGTTCCACCAAACCTTTACTGGGATTTGTCCATTCCATATTGGCGCCACTTTCCGTAGCGTTAGCGTAGGCCTGTAAACGTTCATTAATACATTCATTTTCGTAAACCGTGTCAACAGCCTCTTGTGGTGTGACGACGTTCCATAGTCCGTCGGTACCGAAGATGAGACATCTGTTAGACAGAGCGAAGAAATATGCACATGCATATGTTAGATTTTATGCAAAAAAGTTCAATAACAATATAAGAGAGAGTATGAGCAAAGATTATTGGAAATTTATTTATCAGTAATAGGCGTAGACTACTGGCTTAAAGCTACATAAATATCTAATATTGGGTCCTTTTAATAAAAACCAAGCAAATGCATTTACTCGAGATTTCGAAAATTTGACATTAATTTGTATGAACCAAATTTGAAAATTTGAGTGAAAGGTCTGAAATCTTAAGCAAAAGCAAATACTTGGCTTTTATTAATATGACCCATTGCTTTACTTACTTAAAGGTTCTTGGATTTATTTTAATAACTTGCACATCTGGATCTGGACTAACTACGAAAATATTACGCATGGAATTGTAACTCCATAAATCGCCCAAACTGCGCGCCACCGCCAAGAATGGCACTTCATCCACAGGCGTATTGCAACGTATTGGTCCGCGATGACCAGCTGAGGGGCCGAGAATAAAGAAATGAAAAAAAAAAAAAATGTTTCCAAACAATGCTAAAATAATTTGCAATTTCTTTTCCACTACTCACCGTTACGCGGCCGATTCCATACAACGCGCGGCACACCAGATTTGACCACCACCTTGCCACCAGATCGCTGTATGCGCGCACGTTCCTCTGTCGATTCGGGCTTATGATCGACGGTTAACTGTTTGGCACGCCAAAATTTCTCACCCTCATTCTGATAACCCAAAACAATGCCGGAATCGCCTACATGGCCGATATAAATCTTCTCACGTCGTATAAAAGCAATGGTGGCTGTGGTGCCGGCGGTGCTTAGCAAGCCATTTGCAGTTTTTGACCAATTTTCTGTAAGAAAGCAAAGTGGAAACTTTTTAGTAAAATTTGCCACTTATTTACATACATACATATGTAGGATGTGTGTACATGTGTATGTATGTATACATATACTTTTATTTTATTATAATTTTTTTTATTTTTATTATAATTCATGTCTTTTAAAATAAATTTCTTATTAATAAATTTATAAAGCACAGATGACGATATCAAAACAAATATGTTAACTGGAAATTTATTTGTACATATGTATGTAAATAAACACCACCTCCAACACACCTCTCCATAAATGATAAGGAATAAAATGATTTTACATTAGAACCCCTCAACCTCAACCCTTTCGTTCTTGGCCATTCACTTTTCTATTTATGTTTATCTTTTCTTTTGTTTTCTTTACATTCGCTATTCAATATCAAGAAGAAAAAACTTGTCAAGTACATATACAGCTGCGGTCAAAATCTTAGTAGTGCACCCACCGTAGATAAAAAATCTAAAAAAATTTGGATTTTTTATACTAAATGTTTATTTTGGATTTTATTACAATAAACTACTACTAATAACAGATACATCATGCAGAAGAACTTAGTAAGTTAATTATTTGTACGGTTTTAAAATAACATTTTATACCTTGCCCTCAAAATATCAACGGTCAAAATCTTAGTAGTGCGATTTTCTTCAATAAAAATATAGTTGAACTAACTATTTATTCAAAAGATTTACTTGTGGATTAATAATAAAACTATAATAAAGTGTTTAGTACATCGTAGCGTATCCTTTATTAGATATAACAGGAGCACAACGCCGATGCATCGAGTTTACGAGTGTTTCCCATTGTTCGCTAGGAATTGCTTTCCATGCCCGCTCTTCCGTTTCCCAAAGTTGATTGTTATTTGTGGGATTGCACTGGGCTACTCTCTGCTTTACGTCGCACCATAAATTTTAAATTGAATTGAGGTCTGGAGACTGTACAGGCCCTTCCATGACTTCAACCCTATTTCTTTCAAACCATTGTTTCACTGATTTGCTCGTGTGTTTGGATCATTATCTTGCTGGAAGACCCAAAGCAGCGCCATTTCATCCCGGGCATATGGCAGCATAACCCCCTCCATGATTCCAACATACACTGTGTGATCCATGATCTCCTTAATACAATATATTGGCCCAACTCCATAGAACGAAAAGCAATGCAAATCATAATACTTAATCTTCCATGTAAACTATGGACGGATGAATATAAAATCGTGTTGTGTGGGACCAGAGGGGCGAGCCAATATGTAAGACGGCCTATTAACTCGGTATAACCCAAAACACACTAATAAGACAATTAAACAAGTCTTATGATTTGCATTGCTTTTCGTTCTATGGAGTTGGGCCAATATATTGTATTAAGGAGATCATGGATCACATAGTGTATGTTGGAATCATGGAGGGGGTTATGCTGCCATATGCCCGGGATGAAATGGCGCTGCTTTGGGTCTTCCAGCAAGATAATGATCCAAAGCACACGAGCAAATCAGTAAAACAATGGTTTGAAAGAAATAGGGTTGAGGTCATGGAAGGGCCTGCACAGTCTCCAGACCGCAATTCAATTTAAAATTTATGGTGCGACGTAAAGCAGAGAGTAGCCCAGTGCAATCCCACAAATAACAATCAACTTTGGGAAACGGAAGAGCGGGCATGGAAAGCAATTCCTAGCGAACAATGGGAAACACTCGTAAACTCGATGCATCGGCGTTGTGCTCCTGTTATATCTCATAAAGGATACGCTACGATGTACTAAACACTTTATAATAGTTTTATTATTTATCCACAATTAAAATCTTTTGAATAAATAGTTAGTTCAACTATATTTTTATTAAAGAAAATCGCACTACTAAGATTTTGACCGTTGATATTTTGAGGGCAAGGTATAAAATGTTATTTTAAAACCGTACAAATAATTAACTTACTAAGTTCTTCTGCATGATGTATCTGTTATTAGTAGTAGTTTATTGTAATAAAATCCAAAATAAACATTTAGTATACAAAATCCAAATTTGTTTAGATTTTTTATCTACGGTGGGTGCACTACTAAGATTTTGACCGCAACTGTACATACAAGTGGAATACGTAATAAAAAAAGTGACAAATAGTGAGTGTATATAAATTTTTGCAAAGCATAAAAAATAAAGCTGAGTTTGCTAGATGTCAAAATGCAATAAACACAAAATCGAATGCAATTAACACCACCAACACCATAGTGTGCGGAATTCAAAGGTGGTTTCAACTGGTTTCAACATTTTCAAATTAGCGATGAGGAATGCCACGTATTAGGTGAATACGCTGTGGTGTATTTGAAACATGTAAAGAAGATGTGATTGTGCGAACTTTTAATTATCGATTGCATGCAAAATACCGGGCATGTACATATGAAGAGCCATTATGGAGTTTGTAAAATTTTTATATGAATAAAAAGTTTTAAATTCCGTTGTTTAAGGTTTTAGGCTGTGTGCCAATCGGTAACATTTTTCTCTATGGGAAAATGAGGTAGAAAATTTTACCATGTTGAGATAAAAAACACAATTTTGCTGTGCCAAACGGAATAGAAAATTTTGACAGTTACAAAGATAAACTTTTGGGCGAAAACGGACAACGAAACAATAGCTTTGTTTCTCTATCCACTAATTAACGTTAATAAACACTAATTTTTAGATTTGACATATAATTTGTGTTTCTTTGGTTTCTCTCCAGTAAAAGAGAGCGAACTGAACGAAAATTGAGAGAGCACTGAACGAAACTGGTGAGAGCGGCAATGATAGTTCTACTAACTTTTTTACTGGACCAATTTCCACTAGCAAGACACTAGCAAGAAGAAGAAGAAATGTCAAATGTGGAAAAAGGAATTCAAATTTGTATTGGAAAATACAAAAGTAAATACATACGTTGTAAATCAAGTTATATAGCTATTTTTATTTAAAAAAAGGTTTAATATCGACACGGGAAGTTATTTATAATGTATGGATGCAGGCAAACTAGTCCTATATTGAAATATATATACTTTAGACAGCGGCTCAAAACAAGAACCACTATGAGAGTGCATCTTCCGCCGGATCGGCTGTAATGGAAGAAGTAAGAAATTTTATTCTTACAATTCACTCTTTGCTATTAGACAAATTCATATTCATACATGCAGAGATTTTTAAGAACTGTAACAATGCTTACTGTGTAACCTAAATCAAACGCACGCCGTCAATTTACTGTCAAAAATTTCTCATGCCCATACAACTTGTATGGGAGTAACCGAAATTGAACGGCGTGCGTAAAAAGCAAATTCGACGCCCAATTTTTGTTTTGCGTGACAGTTGAAATTAAGCATTGTGGGTGATTGTTTGCAAAAAAAATTGACACTTGCTTTTGATATCGTGTCTGTTCGGTACATATTCCACAAAATAACAAGATTTTCTCTGATTTTCTGTATTTTTCTATTTCTTTATCTGAACACGCACGCAAGTCAATTTCGGTTCAACGCATATGAAAAATTTGCGTGCATGCGTTAAATTGACGACTTGCGTTTGATTTAGGTTACACATTTATGGAGCCTATTGAAAGCGATGATGAGATTGAACAAGTAGCTGTAGAAAGTTTAAGGTCAGTCGATATCGGCTTGTTTCTAACCAATCGAAATACGAGGAATTGTTTACTTCAGTATATTGAAATTGTTGTTCCGAGCTATCCTCATAATTTTCGAATTTCCAGAAGCTTGAACCCCTCGAGCGAGTATGTCAGTCGAAATTTGTTTTTCTAAGGCAATAGAACACTTAAAGGGATATATTAAAATCCATATTTTTCTTTTCTGATGATCTCAATTTTTTTTTCTTTCTTAAATTTTCGGGCGTGTCTTTTATCTTTTTTCATGCGCCAAACAATCATATCGTCGTTTAAACTGCATAACCGCTTAAGTGAAACTTTCATAACCGCCTATGCCAATATTGAGATTTTCCAAACTTTAACTCCTGGTGGTCTCCTCTATGGATTTATACCATAGATTTGGCCTTTGGATATTTCCTTCTAATGTCCTTTTCACCTCTGAAGTCGGAGAGTTGGGCGGTTATGAAAGTCTCACTTGGGCGGTTACGAAGTGTAAACGGTGATATGTCACTAACATTTGCTGATTCAAGTTTCCTAATCTATTTTGCTAATATCTCTCACTGAGAGCAAATGTCACTTTACTCTCACAAATTTCGTTAAAAGAGATTAGCAAGAAATGTTAGTTAAGGCGGATTCATCGTTCGAGTTCAGAACTTTTTTGCCATGTGGTTGTTGTTGTGTTTTCGGAGTGTGAGAGGAATTCCGAAAAGTTCTGAACTATTTTTATTAGTTAACTCAAATTCAACTTTAGTTCAGAACTCGAACGATGAATCCGCCTTTAATGTTTTGCTGGAAAGTAAAGAAAAGAACCTAATTTTAAAACGTAAAATGAATGTAATTGTTGATGGCAATATTGATGGAAACAGAAGAAATGTATTCATGTAATCATCTCATGTTATTTGGTTTTTAAATATTTGTGTTACTTGTATGTATGTAATTACAAAATGTCAAAATTTTACCTAGTCCATTGAGCTAGGTAAAATTATGACACTAGAATTCACCACGAATACTGCCAAAATTTTACTCCCTTATGTCAAAATTTCATTTTTTCTACCGATTGGCACACAGCCTAAATATATATTTTCTTTTGTTAGAAATAGAGATATATGCACATATGTATGTATGTTTAGTGAAAACAAAATATTATTTTACAACAGAGAAATGTGTTCAGTGAAAACAATTAGTTATGTATGTATACATATATGTTTATATACATATATTATTCGAATAAACGAATAATAATATTTGTGGGAAAAAATTCGAATAGTACTATTTGCGAATATGTATTACTTTTCGAATAGCATAATTTGGGAATTCCACTTGCCTTCGCGCAAGTCAGGGGACGTAATTGTATATGTACATATGTACACACATATGTATGTACTTACTAGGCATGGGTAACACTGCGCTGCGCGGCGCAATTGCGCTAACACCAACCCTGGCGTTATTGCGCTACCTCCGATTTGAGAAATGCGCCAACTCAATATAGCGCCAACTCAATGTAGCGCCAACTCAGTATAGCGCCAACTCAATGTAGCGCCAACTCAATGATGCGCTATTGCAATATAACACTGACTCAATTTCGTGCGCTAACACCAGCACCAATATAGAGCTAGTGTAAAATGGCGCAACCACAACGCCAATAACAGCACCGTAGTATATGTATACGTATGACAACGTCACAATTATGTGTGCTTGATAGTGATCTAAGTGACTCCAATTTCCAGCATATTTTCACATATATACGGAATATTTTTCCAAATGATTATGAAAATTAAAATTAATTGTGCCCTCGTATATGTAAGCAGAATTGCGCTAAAAAAAAAAATACGGGGATGGTAAACAGTAACAAGCGAAAAAATGTTATTTATCGATTATTCGATGACAATTGCGCTAAAGGTGTTATTGCGCCAGTACCGTGAGTTGGCGCCACGGTTGGCGCTGGCGTTATTGTATCAGCGCCAAAAAAATTGCGCCATTACCCATGGCTAGTACTTACAACAAAAGCAAAATCATACATACATATGTACATTTAATAGCTATTCCCGAATAGTGGTATTCGAATAGTGATATTCGAATATACGAATAAATTATTCGAATAAATATTATTCGAATTGCGAATACCTTTCGAATAATAGGATTCTTTATTCGAATAATTTTTATTCGAATAGCCATCCCTAATATATATACATACCTAAATATAGAAACAAATTAAAACAGTTTAAATAACAGGTATGAATGCACACTTATGTATTATAAAAGTACATTCAAAATTTATAATTTTTCCCCGAAATATCGACTATGTATTAAAAAATATATCTGCAAATCATTATCGGAAAAAATCGTTATATAAAAACACCCTCGAAATTTTGACATACACGTCTGTATAACTCATACCATATTATACACATACGTATTCATGTATGTATATACGAACAGTAATCGCCTGCGATAATGAACCACCACCATCACTTACATTCCATATAAAATGGGCAACACTGTACTGTGTATACCAAATATGTATATATGGATACCATATACAGTCAGCAAAAAATTTAAGCCTTAGTTAAGAATTATTACATTAGATTTTAAGTTTTATGGTGAAAGGCTTAAAATAAGGCTGATTTTCCTGTGTTGGTGCCATCAGGCCTTAAGGAATACTCTCTCTCTCTCTCTGAGAGCACACCTTATTTATAAGGCTTATCCGTCAGGAAAATAAGACTTATTTATGACATTATTATGCCCAGATATTCACGACTTACGTGGTGTATGAATACCTTATAATTGTTTTAATAATAAGGTGTATTTTGTTTAGCTGCATAATTCGCATTTTTTCCGCGATTTAAACGTTACGGCGATTTAATAATAAAAAATATATTCTGCTAGGGTTGAAACGTTATTATTCATGCATGTACATATATGTATATCGAAATGAGATAAGCGTGCGCACATAACCAAACTTTAATTGCATGTCAGTAGAAATTTTAAACTGAAACAAAAATCTACAATACGCAATTGCATAAAAATCGAGCTATAGCTCGTACTCCTTTTTACGTAAAATTTGGATTTTGCATGCATAAAAATTATTAAAATTGCTTGATTTTACTAAACAAATTAGATTTATCTCATAAAAAATTTATAAATTATAAAACTGCACCCAATAATTAGTTACTTCTCTTGAGAAAGAGCTTAGTTTTTATGCAACAGGGCCATTGCATTCTCTTTGCGCATAAACACGCAATTCCCTCGCAGCAGAACAGAGAGAATAAGTGCTGAAAGCAGCGCTGCCAGCGTATTCCAGTTTAACAACTTATACCATGTCTCCACATAACGTGTTTCGCTCTTTTTTTCTGCATTTTCTCTCTCAATCTTGTTTCGACACGGAAACCAGTGCCGAAACTCGCCAATTTCCATACAAATTTCTGAGAGCGAGTGAAGATTGAAACACTGTTTCATTCTGAATCATCTTGACAACCTCGATGATATCGATGTCTTCTCTAATTTTGTATCGAAAATCTATCGAAATCTCACACAGACCAAAACAAAAACGCAAAATATAAGCAAACATACAAACATTTAAGAAGAGCAAGAAAGAGAAATGTTAAACTGACTCACGAACAGCCACGTGGAGACGGGTTATTTAGCGAGATGTTTTGCTAGATGTTTTGTTGGTGAAACAAGTTATGTGGAGACGGGCTTTTAGCCTCAGCTTAAAGCCCGTCTCCACATAACTTGATTCGCCAGCGAAACATCTAGGGAAACATCTCGCTAAATAACCCGTCTCCACGTGGCTCATCGTTATTCAGTTTAACATTTATCCTTCTTGTTCTTCTTAAATGTTTGTATGTTTGCTTATTTTTGCGTTTTTGTTTTGGTCTGTGTGAGATTTCGATAGATTTTCGATACAAAATTAGAGAAGGCATCGATATCATCGCAGTTGGCAAGAGGATTGAGAACGAAACAAGTGTTTCAATCTTCACTCGCTCTCAGAAATTTGTATGGAAATTGGCGAGTTTCGGCACTCGTTTTGAGTTCGAAACAAGTTTGAGAGAGCGAGTGCAGAAAAAAGAGCGAAACACGTTATGTGGAGACATGGTATTAGGCTTACGAGTTTGTTTTCTGGGCCGATCTGTACTATGAGCTATTACATAGCAACATGGTCTGCGTACCTACAATGTATAACTGTGTAACCTAAATCAAACGCAAGTCGTCAATTTAACGCACGCACGCAAATTTTTCATATGCGTTGAACCGAAATTGACTTGCGTGTGTTCAGATAAAGAAATAGAAAAATACAGAAAATCAGAGAAAATCTTGTTATTTTGTGGAATATGTACCTAACAGACACGATATCAAAAGCAAGTGTCAATTTTTTTTTGCACAAAATCACCCACAATGCTTAATTTCAACTGTCACGCAAAACAAAAATTGGGCGTCGAATTTGCTTTTTACGCACGCCGTTCAATTTCGGTTACTCCCATACAAGTTGTATGGGCATGAGAAATTTTTGACAGTAAATTGACGGCGTGCGTTTGATTTAGGTTACACAGTAAGATGCACCACTGTTTCGGTCGCTACAGTACAAGGGCAATGTATGAGAGAAGCAAACGACGTGCACATAAAGTGAAATCACTACAGCGAGCAACTAAACAGGCCGCATCATGATCCAATTAACAGGTCGGTCCATGATACATACACACAAACATGCCGTGAGCTGAATGTCAAACGGAATGTCAAAACTGAAAGGAGAACGAAATAATTTGACATTCAGCTCACGAGCGAATGATGGAGAAACTCAGAGAACGAAGAATTTGACCAATAGTAAACACGAATATATGTATAGAATATGCAGAAGTAGAGAAATTGGATAGCTGTTGAAAAAGAAGAAGTCAGCTGATCTAAAGAGCCGACCTGTATTGGTGGATCCTTCTTCTTCTTGATTGGCGCTTAACCGTCTAGACGATTCTGGCCGAGTCCAACAGCGCGCGCCAATTGCTTCTGTTTCGTGCGGCATGGCGCCACTTGGGAACACCTAGGGAGGCAGCATCGCTGTCCACCTGATTTTCCCAACGCAGTGGAGGTCTCCCTTTGGATCCTGGGCCGCATTAAATACACATCGATGTATCGGTAAATATACATACATATATATATATAGCTGTGGCCATAAGCAATAATCGCCTAAGTCGTAAACTATGCTTTCGAGATAAAATGCTTTTTTATATTTGAAGGTGTTAAGAAAGCCATAAAAGTCAATTTAAAACTATGAATGCAAACTCAATGAATGTTGTAAATAAAACAAAATTTTATCAAGAAATTTTATTAAGTAGGTATACATATCGTTGGCTTCGTGAGCAAATGTGCTAAGTCCATTTCTGGCAACTTTTCAGGAGAGATAAAAAACCTCCTAACTTTTGTTGTTGTTACTATTTTAAAAATCTGAAAATGCAGTTTTTTTCTTCAGATGATCGTGCTAAAATACCAGTTATCGGCACATTTTAATATAAAGCTTGTACAAAGTTATGAGCTTCTTTAGGACTTAGCACATTTGCTTTCTATGATTTTGTTTTTTTTAGGTGGACTTAGCACATTTTCTCAAAAATTATTATACTCAATTGTACGTAGTAAAATTGAAATATTTTGATGAAATTTGGTACAGAGGCTCCTAACTATACAGGGAAGGTTGGTATTGAAAATAGACGAAATTGGATGATAACCACGCCCACTTTCCCCATATAGTATATATCGAAAAACACGCAAAAAGTGATAATGGATGAAATTCCATCCATGCAATGAGCTTACGCCGTTATACGGAAATAAATTGAAATTCTCGAAAATGGGCGGTGCCACACCCACTTATGAAAGAATAAATTCTAAAAGTTTTATAGGTCATCAATAACACAGAAACGGTAGTAGATATATAGCTGAAATTTGAAAAGCGTAATTTACTTGCTAAGGCACACGATTGACGAAAAATTGTCCAAATCGGTGGACGATCACGCCCACTTTTATATATGGGAAAACCATTTTAAGCGACGTCTTTGTCAAATATGAAGATAATTCATTGAAAGTTTGCGGCATGAGTCCAACTATGGACAAAAACAGAAACCATACATATTTTTGAAAATGGGCGTGGCATCGTGAATCTAAGAGAATTCGGAGCTCATAACTCGACAAATAATTCAGATATTACGGCAGAACTTGGTGTAGGTACATATGTAATTTTATTACTTGTAGTAAAATTTTAGCACAATCGGTTTTTAACCACGCCTACTTAAAAAAAAAATTGTAAAACTCCCTTTGGAAACTTGTGACGTGTAACGTGGCACCTTATAAAGGGATGAAATTTTGCACTAACAAGAATATTTTGGGCTGGGTCTGATGAGAGATAACACTGTTGATAATGGGTGTGGCCACGCCCACATTATGCTGTTCCCTCTCTTTAGGAAATATAATAAAATGTAAAAATGTATAATAGAAATGTAAAAAGTATCATATCAAATTGGTGGGAAAGCTAGCCACTCCCGCAAATTATTAACGTTTGCAGTCCCAAGCCATGCTTATTAAAGCAATGTAGTAATAATTCTATATCATTCTACAAAACAAATTAAAAAAAAATTTATAATTTCTTATTTTCACCTGGACTTAGCACGTAGATTTTTGAAAAAAAAAAAATTTTTTAATGGACTTAGCACATTTGCTTAACACTGCATTACACCATGAAAAACAGACATTATGGTAACTTCTTTTTGGCAGACGATGTATTTTTAGTTGTACTATCTTACTGCATTAAAATCTCAATTTTGAAAAAAATTGGACTTAGCACATTTGCTCACGAAGCCAACGATATATGTATGTACATATTTTAGCTGTTATAGCCAGTTTAATATATATATATATATATACATATACATATATATATACGTACTTACATATGTGCCTCCATTGTGAGTTAAGACAAAATGTTTTTATTGATATCTTTTAATTGGGGGTTTACACATATATAGACTTAAAAATATAACAACATGGTGTTATAACTCAATTCTTTCTTACGTCGACTTAGGCGGTTATTATTTGTGACCACAAATCCATATATGTATGTAGTAAAAGTCGATTTCGAGCAAAAATACACATACCAACGACAGTGTTGCCTCGTATGTGCATATGTTATACTCCTACCTACTATTTCTATTCCCATATCTACATACACTTATTTATCTACATTTTCACTTGGGCAATCGTCCGTTTTCTCTCGCACACAACACCATTTTCACACACCACATGGTGTGTGGGAATATTCCACTGCGGATTTTGGCCTTTCCTACTACATTTCTGTATCGCACACACACACTGTTTGGGGAGAAAAATTTTATTTTTAAGCCAGCCACGAATTGAGGTTATTTACGTTGACTGTCGTTGCCAGTGTTGTCACCGCCAAATTTTAAAGTGAAGTGAAGCGGCTGAAAAATCGAAGTGATTCGAAGTAAATCGAAGTGAAGCGCGGCTAAATGGTTTTTCATACGTTTCCCGCGAGGTGAAGAAAATTTGGATCGTAAAAACGGAATAATATATGCATTTAGTTCTTAAGTATCATCTCAAAGAAAAAATATTAAAACTACATATAAAATAAAATGCTTAAATTTTTTAGCGATGTGCAAAAAATCCATCAAATTCAAATTCACGTACATATGTACATACATTATGTACATATGTATATATGAATGCAGCATATTCAATTGGTTATATTGGCTCATGTATATAAATACGAGATCTTTTTTATTCCTGGGCCCTCACTCTGTAGTTCTATTCGAAAGTGAAATTAGATTCGAAAGCACATTCGTAAACTTTAGAATATAGTTTATATGGAATATGGAATTTTCTTTCGAATCGAACTACAGAGAGAGGGCATTGGATAACGAGAATGTAATAAGTATTATTTTTTATACTTAAGTATGTACTCGTAAAATTATATTTTAATTAAGTACATATAAAAGGTACTGGTTATAATTCAATGTAAAAAAAATTAAACTTATACTTAAAATACCACACGGTAGGGTAGAACAAATTTTAATACGAAGGGCAGATCATTGCGGAATATCAAAGTTCAATGCTTCACTAACAAGTATCTGTCAACCCCAAAATCGCCCAATGGTAACTTTTTGAGAAAACCGCGATTTTATATATTTCACGTTTTTGCGGAATCTAATATCCGCCACAGTTCGAATTTTTTCGATTGGTATACCTTTTCGGATAGCTTGAAGATGACAAAGTTAATGCTTTTTTTTCGTTTGCTCCGCTCCTATCCGCATCCGCACAGTTCCATTCAGTATATGTTTTTCAGAGGGACATGTTCACAATTGAAGTGAAGTGAGTAACTGCTTGCCCAGAATGGTGTGGCTGTAGTACGTAGTAAGAGCTGTCAAAAGTTAAAACAGTACAATTGCATTGCAATGCCCACAATGTGTAGCTGTGTCTGTAGCGTGTAGTTGTGGCTGTAGTAGAAGTAGAGTTAACTTTAACTTTGTAGCGCGCTACAGTGTGACAGCTCAATTTTTTAATGACGGAAATTCGAAATGAAGGACGAAGAAACGGAAAAATGAATTGAACTTGTGAAAAATAAAGATTTTTTATGGAATTTAAGGAATCCCCTGTACAAAAATATAAAAAAGATGACATATATGAGATACACTGAGCTACACCATTGTGTTCACATTTTCGAGCGTTGCCACAAAATCAGTCATCAGCTGATGTAGTAAGCTATGTAGTCCGTAGCTGTAGTACAACATTCTGGGCAAGCAGTAAACCGTAGCGTAAAGTGCGCTATCTCTCAACTTCTTTAAGGTTTTGGCTAAATGCACGCTTTCTTTGCTTGCTTGGCTTTGAGAAATGTCAACAATTTTTTGAGCTCTACTTAAATGTATAAAAGTTGGCCATATGGCAGCTTTACTTCACGCGCTTAAAGCGCCTCAGAGTTTCGAATAGCCGAAATCTCTATTTGACAGCGCTTTGAAAGCTTTGACATTAATTTTGACAATTCAATTTCTCCCACGGCTGCTGATTAGGTGCAGAAAAAAGTCGATTCCCCAAATATTTTGCACAAAATCAGTGTTATAAATCAAAGCAAAAAAGTGAAGTGGAAATTGTCAAAGTGTTAATTGTAGCAAGCATTTGGAAATTCGCTTTGCTTTAAAGTGAATTGTGCACGGGCTATTATTTGCCAATTTTTTTTTTGTTTCGAACTTTTATTAGAATTTGTAAGAATAAATTATAAAAGTAAGTTAATTCTGATTGGTCAAAATCGAAGTGATTTGGGGAAAGAGGAAGTGTCGAAGTGATGGGCATAAAAGTGAAGTGAAATACTTCGATCGAAGTGAAAATGACATCACTGGTCGTTGCTGGTTGAGTGAATTTTTATTTGTACGTGGTGGTGTGGTGAAATCGAACGGATTCATATACATAATTTCTAAATTTATTCATTGACATGTATGTATGGGCATACATAATATTAAATTATGCGGTTTGAAAATAAATAGTAATGGTATTTTTGGAGTATAGAATATTCCTCTTATTAACTAAATTATTAAAAACAAGTAAGGAAGCCTAAGTTCGAGTGCAATCGAACATTAGATACTCAGCTGTATGCTTTCATTGTTTGTTTGCGTTTGTTCGATATAGGGTGTATTTTATATGAAACGAGTGCTGCATAAACAGGGCGCAGCCACGCCCATTTTCAAAATTTATATCAATCATCCAAATAAGCATACAAATATTATTGTTAGTGCAAAATTTCATCCCTCTATGACTTTTAGTTACAAAGACTTCACGTTACAAATTCCAAAAGGGTGTTCCAGAAATATCTTTGTTAAAAAGTAGGCGTGGTCATAAACCGATTTCAATACATTTTTGCGTGTCTATTAACACATGTTATAAAAGTGTATAAACCAAGTTTCGTCATAATATCTCAATTATTTGTCGAGTTAAAGGCTAAGAAATCTCATATATCCCTTTGTCTAAAAAGAGGCGGTGCCACGCCCATTTTCCAAACTTTTTTATTTTTTGTTTCCGGTCTATTGTAAAACTCATGTCACAAAATTTCAATGAATTATCTTTATATTTCACATAGATATCGCTTAAAATGGTTTTATTAGGTCACTTTATAATACACATATATAAAAGTGGGCGCGGTCGTCAACCGATTTTGGTAATTTTTCGTCCACACATTTGGCTAAGTAAATATATCACGCGTACCAGATTTCATCGATATATCTTTAACGGTTTCTGAGTTATGGCTTATTAAACTTTCAATATTCGCTCCTTAATAAGTGGGCGTGGCACCGCCCATTTTCCAAAATTTTTGTAGTTTTTGTTTTATGTCCATAGTTGGACTCCTGCCACAAAATCTCAGTGATTGATCTTTATATTTGACAGAGATATCGCTTAAAATGTTTTTATTAGGCCCCCTTATATTTCCTATATATAAAAGTGGGCGTGGCCGTCAACCGATTTTGATAATTTTTCGCCAAAACATTTGACTAAGTAATTATATTACGCGTACCGAATTTCATCGATATATCTTCAACGGTTTCTGAGTTATGACTCATAAAACTTTCAATGTCTGCCCCTTAATAAGTGGGCGTGGCACCGCCCATATTCCAAAATTTTTGTGTTTTTTGTTTTATGTCCATAGTTGGACTCATGCGACAAAATTTCAATGATAGATCTTTATATTTGACAGAGATATCGCTTAAAATGGTTTTATTAGGTCACTTTATAATACACATATATAAAAGTGGGCGTGGCCGTAAACCGATTTTGATAATTTTTCGTCAAAACATTTGTCTATGTAAGCAAATTACGCGTACCAAATTTCATCGATATATCTTCAACGGTTTCTGAGTTATGACATATAAAACTTTCAATGTTTGACCCTTAATAAGTGGGCGTGGCACCGCCCATTTTCCAAAACTTCATCAAATTTCTTCATAAGGGCCCGAGCTCAATACGTGGGTAAAATTTTAAAACTCTAGCTATATTAGTGGCTGAGATACCAAATTTCCGATTTTTTCTATATAGGAAAAGTGGGCGTGGTCATGGTCCGATTTCGCCCATTTTCAATACCAACCGTCCCAGTCTCGATACCAACTTGCGTTCCAAATTTCATCAAAATATCTCAATTTTTGCGCGAGTTAGAGTGTTTACAGACGGACGGACGGACGGACGGACGGACAGACGGACGGACGGACGGACGGACGGACGGACGGACGGACGGACGGACATGGCTCAATCGATTTCTCTTTTCACCCTGATCATTTTGATATATATAAGTCTATATCTATCTCGATTATTTCATTCTGTTACAATCCACCGTTATGTGATTAAAACTATAATACTCTGTGTACTAGTACAGCTGAGTATAAAAAAAAAGGTAAATATTTATATATGATACCTTTGTACAAATGTTTGTATGTACATACATAGGCGTGGCATCAGTGTAGGTACCCAATAAACCAAAAGGCTTGAGAATAATATTATAACAAGCTTACAAATATAAGAGAAACTATTGTGGAAACTATTGAAAAAGACTTAAGAACAATTGTAGAAAAATCAAAACGGCACCCTTTTTATACTCAGCTGTACTAGTACACAGAGTATTATAGTTTTAATCACATAACGGTGGATTGTAACAGAATGAAATAATCGAGATAGATATAGACTTATATATATCAAAATGATCAGGGTGAAAAGAGAAATCGATTGAGCCATGTCCGTCCGTCCGTCCGTCTGTCCGTCTGTAAACACTCTAACTCGCGCAAAAATTGAGATATTTTGATGAAATTTGAAATGCAAGTTGGTATCGAGACTGGGACGGTTGGTATTGAAAATAGGCGAAATCGGACCATGACCACGCCCACTTTTCCTATATAGAAAAAATCGGAAATTTGGTATCTCAGTCACTAATATAGCTGGAGCGATGAAATTTTACCCACGTGTTAAGCTCAGGCCCCTATGAAGAAATTTGATGAAATTTTGGAAAATGGGCGGTGCCACGCCCACTTATTAAGGGTCAAACATGGAAAGTTTTATATGTCATAACTCAGAAACCGTTCAAGATATATCGATGAAATTTGGTGAGCGTAATATACTTACTTAGGTAAATGTTTGGACTAAAAATTGCCAAAATCGGTTGACGACCACGCCCACTTTTATATATGGGTATTATAAAGTGGCCCAATAAAAAAATTTTAAGCTATATCTCTGTCAAATATAAAGATATATCACTGAAATTTTATGGCAGGAGTCCAACTATAGACATAAAACGAAAAACACAAAAATTTTGGAAAATGGGCGTGGCACCGCCTCTGTTTAGAAGCAGGAATATACTAGATTTCTGAGACCATAACTCGACAAATAATTGATATATAATGACGAAACTTGGTGCGTACACTTTTATTACTTGTGGTAATACATGTTCAAAATTTTAGCGAAATCGGTTGACGACCACGCCCACTTTTATATATCGGTATTATAAAGTGGCCTAATAAAAACATTTTAAGCGATATCTTTGTCAAATAAAAAGGTAATTCATTGAAATTTTGTGGCATGAGTTCCACAATAGACCGGAAACAAAAAGTAGAAAAATTTTGGAAAATGGGCATGGCACCGCCTCTTTTTAGACAAAGGAATATACGAGATTTCTTAGCCTATAACTCGACAAATAATTGAGATATTATGACCAAACTTGGTTTATACACTTTTATAACTTGTGTTAATAGACATGCAAAAATTTATTCAAATCGGTTTATGACCACGCCTACTTTTTAACAAAGATATTTCTGGAATACCCTTTGGGAATTTGTAACGTGACATCTTTGTAACTAGAAGTCATAAAGGAATTAATTTTTGCACAAAGAATAATATTGATATGCTTAGTTGGAAGACTGATAAAAATGTTGAAAATAGGCGTGGTTACGCCCACTTTATGCAGCACTCGCTTTATATAAAATACACCGTGATTCTATCAGACGCAAACAAACAATAAAAGCATACAGCTGAGTATCTAATGTTCGATTCCACTCGAACTTAGGCTTCCTTACTTGTTATAATTAAAATTGTAGAAAAATATTACTTGTGAAAGCTTGTTGTAAGCTTATAAATACAACTGTATGTATAAATAGTAGAAAAAATAAATAAATTTTTATTTGCTTTTTTTTTTTTCATTTTCTTTCCTTCTTCACCTTTACTACAATGTTCTTTATTTTATATTCTCCTCCTGTTTCGAACCATGATATCAACCTGTAATTCAATCCAACGGAATCATATAGTGGGACATTCAACATTAAATTGAATTTTATTGAGGCTTTTATACTTCCCTTTTCCGAAAAAGGAATAATGAATTATATGAATCATTGTAAAACCAAAATTAAAAAAAAACTGTACAGCAAGCTTATAACAATGTTATTATTAATACTTTTTCGAGCTTTCATTTTAATTGTAAAGTAAGCTTATTGTAATATTGTTTTCAAGCTTTTTAACATAAGGAGTATTGAGGAAGGCTTACAAAAGTAAGTGTTCCTCAATTATTACAATCATGGTTGTGAGTAAGCTTACAATTAAGCTTATAAAAACTGTATTGCAATAAGCTTACAATGGACAATTGTTATAAGCTTGTTCTCAAGTCCTATTACAATTCGCTTACTTCCTGGTCTGTTGGGTAGGTACTCAGCAAAAACACATGTATGGATATATGTATGTATGTATATCCGTCACTAATGCTACGGTAAATTAAGCAGGGTTTTGGCCAAGCTTCAGCTGGAGAATGTTTTTGCTCTAATGGATATTGTTTTTCCAAAAAATCTTGAGCCTACGGCAGGACTCTGCATTGCCTTAAGTAGGTACTTAAAGAATCAATCGCAAAAACCAATTGGGATTGTAAATTGGCTCATTAAAACACCCTAAGTTGACAAATATTGTGTCAGCGCCCACAGAACATTCAATCAATTTCATGGTTTCTAAGGACTCTTTGATGCATTCCAGGTTGATTTAATCAATTTCATGGTTTCTAAGGACTCTTTGATGCATTCCAGGTTGATTTAAAGGGTCTTACTACAATAGTTAACATCTATGCCAGCATATACTACATACGTATGCATGTATGTAGGTATGAGCTACAAAGTCACAACTTGCCTAAAAGACGTTCAGACTTTTTAAGGCCTTATGAAATTAAAATGCTTTGGTATACAAAATGCGAACCCAATACATTATCTATTTATGAATCTACTAACCTTGATCACGCCACATTGCATAGTGTGTCGCTATATATCCCTCACGTATAGCACGCAACACATCATGATCCGAATCAGACCAAAAAGCCTTCTGATTAATTATCTCCATCATCAAATGTTCTTTGGCAAATGTTGCAGCCTCGGCTCCACCATGACCATCATAAATGCCAATAAATGCATACTCCAAGTCTTTGGCGTTCTCCGATTGCTGATAGGCAACCGAGAAATAATCTTCCATATATTTGCGACCACCTTGACTGCATTGACCGGTGACGCGCAAATTGACACCGATCGTTGTGGGATTGTGACCGCTACCGGCATCAACGCCATTACCACCGCCAACAATATTGCTATTTGTGGTTGGTGGTGGTGGTGATGGTGTTGATGATGATGATGTTGGTGAGCTTGAATGTGATGGCTGTGTTGAATATCTGCTTATCGCTGACATTGTTGATCCATTCATATTGCTGCTGCAAGTAATTGTTGCACTGTTGGCCGATTGTTGTTGAGTATAAATTTTGCTTTTCATTGCGCTATTATTAATTAAGGATTGTTTATCAAAATTTATGGGGAATGTTATATCATCGTGCATCAGTTCATTTTTGTCATGCCATATTTGTTGGTCATGCTGCAACATTTTCCCATTGATTGTTCTTACTGTTGAATTTTTATTTTGTAAAATTCTGTGCCAACTGGAGAGTGGGGCAAATTGTTTCAAAGCGGTTGGTATTTGTTGCTGTTGCTGCTGAGAGTCGTGCTCGTTTCGTAGCAAATCCAACTGCTTTTGTTGCCAATTTGATTGATGTAATTGTCCTATTTGTTGTTGGCGCCTACATTTAACATAAAAACGCTCTTGACATTTGTATTGTTTTTTTGTTTTTCTTTTATCTGTCACTATTTCAGCGACACCACTTCTTCTTTTTATTGTTGTCCTTTTAATTGTGTTTTTTAACTCTTGACAGCTGAAACGTTCGTACATCATCCGTGGTGAATAAATGTATATAGAATGCAAGTGTGGGCGCGAGAAAGAAATAGATACTTTTCACACAAATTAATCGCGATATTATTTTTTCTTTTGTCGCTTTCTACTACTTGTCACTAATTTTATCTTCTCCACCTCCTTCTATTTACTTCATGATCTTTGTTGTCTTGTCTTTTTGTTTTTAGACACTACAATACCAACTTATTGGGTTTTGCTTTCCAGTTTTTGTCGTTTAATTTTTGTGTTTTTCTTTAACATTAAAAATTAATCAAAACATATATTTATCTAAAGTGAAAGAAAGATTTGTTATTCATTTTTAGGTTTCATTTTTTGTTAAACCAACACGAGCAAATTGAAAATCAAATTGCAGGAGCACATACACACAGCTGCTAAATTAAAAATTTCTTGCTTCCTCTTCTTCGGTTGCCTGATGCAAAGATTTATGTTGTTTGTTGGGTTGGTGAGTTCAACTTCGGTTTCTTTCAAAATTTTTTCACAAATTTATATTGCACCCCACATTTTTAAATTTTCATTGAAATTAATTTCATTTCTTTCATTAAAATCGAACTGAAAATCAATTTTTCTCTTGCGACACAGCATTTTCGACTATTTCCTAGCACAAATTGAAATCATTTACACAAAAACTTGCTTCAGCAATTTTACACAGTAGGTATGTGAACTGTCAAACAAGGCCACAAGTGAGCGAGATGACGCATACATGCAAAACACACACAAAAAAAAATCGTTATATACTTTGCACTCTCTCTCTCCCTTGTTTATCGATTATGTTTCATTTTGTTGCTTTGAGGTGTTGTCTGGCGTAGCGGTGGAAGGTGAGTAGATATTACATATATCGGCATATCGATTACCTAAACGTCCCCACAAACAGAAGCGATACGATACATCCCACATATGCAATTGTGCATGACGCGATACGATTTTGCAGAAATTTCTACGAAGGAAATACCAGAGTAAAGGTTCAGACATTGGTGACTTATAAGTTATTCTGTATCGTTAACCTTATTGTAACTTTATCGCTATCCATGTGAGCTGTTAGTGGTGCCCTAAATCTGTAAACAGCTGATACATGTCGAGGAAGATCTTAGAAGGTAGGCGCATAGGCGAATTCAGAAATTTCCCATGTATTTTGTTATTGTAATTGGTATATTGTAATGTCAAAATAATATTTTTCTTGGTTAAAATCTGAATTCGCTTGGGACTCCCACATTACTATTGGCCATGATGTGAATTCGCTTTGATTTTGATATTATAATCTACCTTTATAAATCAAAAAAGAAGTTTCTGAATTCGCCTATGCGCCTACCTTCCTATAACTGCTTTCACAAGTGTCAGCTGTTTACGGATTTAGGGTTGCTAACCAAAATCCAATTGATCTGTAAGTTAACGATACAGCTACAGAATTACGATAAGGCACCAATGACTAGTAACACAGCTTGTCGTAAGGTTGGTTGAATCAGCTGTTTTATAAGGTTACAGATAAGTCACCAATGTCTGCTGGAGATGTTGCCACTCTGAATTTTTCGTTGAAATGAAAAATTAGCTGTCAAATCATCCAACTGACAGCTCATGTTAAGGCAATCATGTTAAAGCAATTGCTTTGGCATATCTGTGATACCAGAAGACAGAGGCGGTCTCCATTTGAAATCTATGTTATAATGGTGCTTGTTGTGACGGAATTCTGTTTTGAGGAAACGCTGGGTTAAGTACCTATAGCGCAAACCAATTTTAGGAGTTTGTTAAAATTTACCCTGGAGATAATCTATCACTCAATAATTCCAGAATCGCAATTTGGCTTACGGTTGGTGGCGCTTTTGACAAAAAAGTAGAATTGTATGGAGGAAATCACAATGTGAGCTCAAGCGTTTGATCGTAAAATTTTTGTAAATGTTGTATGTTTATTGCAAGACTGTATAATGCCAGAGTAGACCATTTCTCTACTATGTCGGGCGTTTGACATTAAAAAGCTTCAAATTCTTTTCTATCGATGAAAAATTCTTAAATAGATATACCGAAAATTCAACAAAACATACATAATTGGTAGTTGAGCTACGATCAATTGACATTCTGTAATTATTTACAAATACAAGTAACACAAATAATTGAAAACAAAATAGCATAAGCTCATTACATGAACTAATTTGTTTTGTTTCCATCAATATTGTCATCAACAGCGGAACAATTGTTTCGAATTTTTCCTAAAAAATGACAGTTCTCCATATGAAAATTGCACTTTTTAGAAAAAAAATCGTAAAAACTGTTTTTGAACACGGGTAGTTTAAAATTTTTTTGATGATCTTCTTCGTTTCACTTGGTATTCACGGTGGAATAATAAACGTCAAAATTTCTTGCCTACTACTATTTTTCACTCAAGAAATAAAGCTAAAAATTTCTTGAGCTGTTTCTTGAGAGGTCGATACCAGCCTTTAGACAAAAACTAACAATCTTTGAAAAACAAAAATCCAAGGACATAAAAAATAATTATTTTTGTCTGAGAGAAAACCTTATTTCTTAAATTTTTCTGTTATTCACTGATATTTATTTTCAACAGAAAAAATTTGAGCAAGAAAAAAAAATATATACATATCTACATACATTCAATGAAGATTTTTCAAATAAGTTTTTTTATATTTCTCAATATGTGAGATTGATTTTGAAAAATAAAATATTTTTGTTACTGAAAGAAAAAATCTGAATTTAAATTTTTTTGTTGAGACCGAAATTTTTATTTTTCTGTTTTTTTGTTTGTTGTCTGTGAGAAACAAAATTATTTTAAATGTTAACAATTAAATTCAATCTCTGCTCAAAAGTTTTTAATTTTGCAACTGTCAACATTTTCTTTTCTGTTTGGTAGAGCAAACTCGAAATATCGATTTTTCCTAACTACGAATCTGTCCTTCCATCGCCACCACAGCAGTGGTGAATAGTCTCACGGGATATTCGAGTTTTTTTATAATTATATATATGCACATATACAACCCTGTGTATTATTTTACGAGTTCGCTTTTGTTGTTGCTATCATTTATCTTGTATGCTTTGCCCTGTACCTGTTTTTTTTTTTGTTCCTTTTAGATAATTCTTGCCTACCATTTCCTCTGAATTCCGCGCCCGTATATAATAAAATTGAAAGAAAAATATTGTGTGTATATTTCAATTTCTCTTCGTTATTTTACGGTATAAAATTTCTCTATATTTGTATGCATGTACAATTTATGTATATATTCACATATCTACATATATGTATATATGTAAATACGATTATACTAAATTACCGTTTTTTGCCAATTTATATAAAGATTTGTACTACGTGCATACATATGTACTTATGTATTTAAGTTTTACATTTTTCTTTTTTTTTTTGATAACATTCAAATTTGACACTTGGGTGCAGTGTTGCACTTTGGCGTTGACATTTCTTTGCAAATCTAATTGTAGTTCCGATTGTTTTTTTCTAGTTTTTTGGCGCGTTAATCAATTGGTTCTTTGATCGCCGAATTATTCGAAATGTCATTTCACAACCTTCTACTTCAACTAACGTCACTCGATTGCCATTCCTTTGCCACTATATCGTTATATCGTTTCATCTCCTCCATACACATACCTAATCTGCTATATACTTGTGTATTTACTTGAAATACCTCATATTGCTCACTCGCTCCCTCACATTCAATTTACGACGAAGCTTATCTGCTACCCGACACACCACACATACGGTCAAACACACGTTTCACTTTACTTGAATTTTATGAATTTTACTTTCCCGTCGCCAGTCTGCTTGGTTGCCTGCAGGATCCACCTATACAGGTCGGCTCTTCAGATCAGCTGACTTCTTCTTCTTCAACAACTATCCAATTTCTCTGCTTCTGCATATTCTATACATACATTCGTGTTTACTATTGGTCAAATTCTTCGTTCTCTGAGTTTCTCCATCATTCGCTCGTGAGCTGAATGTCAAATTATTTCGTTCTCCTTTCAGTTTTGACATTCCGTTTGACATTCAGCTCACGGCATGTTTGTGTGTATGTATCATGGACCGACCTGGTAATTGGATCATGGTTGCCTGCTTGTTCGTTTGGCCGCTTGATTGTTATATATGTACAACATAATATTGAGTCGTGTTATTTCGAAATTATCGACTACAGGGTATGTCATGCGGTATTTACCTGCATAAGTATCGAACAGATTCACTGTTGAACTGGGCCTTAACTATGTACACATATATATAACATATATATAATAATAATATATATATAATAAGTATTATATATATGTATGTACATAGTGCGATTCGATAGAAAATTCGTTCACATTCAAGTTCTGTTCCATTGCTGGGATTCTATAACCAATTTTCGCATCGATATCGTAAATTTGCGATAATTTTTGCGATTATGCTATTCTGTATGATTTTTCGGTCAAATTCTATAGAACCACCGAGTGACGGCCTTGGCTTGACGGCGATGTGAGAATGAATCGATATTTTTTTGTCAAAATAGTTTCGAAAATCTGTAGGTAGCTAATTCAACTACTTGTAGGAAGTTCTGAGGAATGTATGTATGTAACTGGAGTGGTTAGGTACAAATTCGATACCTAGACTCGAATAACGTGGGCAAGGTTGATACATATGTACATGAATCAACCAAAGAACGTGGGAACGGAAATACATACGAATGTACATACATATGTACCTACTTGCTTCTTTATGCGGCCCTTACACGGGTCGATTTCCTAGTCGTTGTTGTTGTAGCCACCAAGGCACTCCCCGAAGGTTTTGGGAAGTGTAGGGGATGT
The DNA here is from genome assembly GCA_960531455.1 of Urophora cardui. Taxonomy (NCBI): domain Eukaryota; kingdom Metazoa; phylum Arthropoda; class Insecta; order Diptera; family Tephritidae; genus Urophora; species Urophora cardui. The sequence continues at coordinate 15,869,860 of OY482671.1, read as the reverse complement.
GACAGTCCTTTGCCGGATAAATCCGGTACGCTCGGGTACTGGTCCCTTCTGACACTAGCCCGACTGTCGTGCGAACGATTTTTTTGGCCATAATCAACCTTCTAGGCCGGTGGATTTTAGTCGCCTCTTACGACAGGTATTCCTTACCACGGGTATATTCTAGGCCCCTTAACCCGCTGGGGTTTCGATTTTCTAGTCGATTTTTGTTGTTCAACCAACGAAATAGTTTAGTTGACAAAAATCGACTAGCTCGAAGTAGACTTGCGTTCAACTTTTGCCTAGCCGATTTCTCAGTCGACCTAAAGAGATATTCCTAATAAGAATTCTAAACAATCCACTCTAGGAACTCTACAAGTATTCCTTATATAGACCCTGTAATTACCCAGCTATGTATTTCCCCCATTATAACTTCAAATACTGTTTTCTTTTACATTTTGTGTGTTCCTGCACTTTGTGTATGGTTTCACCACTCGTTTCACCACTTTATATTGCTATTCCACTTAATACATGCACAGTCATATATGTACATAAGTATGTATGTATGTATGCAGTATGCCTTAAATATTGTTGGTTTGCTTTTGTCGGTCGCTGGCTGAGTTTATAAAATTTTGCCTGTGCTTCATGGCAAGCAAGCAATTTATTCGTTGTTGAATCGTGTGCACGTAATTGCTATATACTGTGGGTAAAAATCGTTAAAAACCATGTAAATGTGCACTTACATATGTACATATGTATCTGTATATACATACATATGTATATATATAAATCGATAAGATAATGGAAAAGTTGATTTATTTTTTGTTGTTTGTTTTTCCGACAGGGTAAGATTGCGATGTATTGTGGAACGAATTTCCGTCATGCCATGTCAAGTTTGATTTGGTTATAAACCGGTTTCGGTGATGTGCCATCTTCAGTACCTATCTTGAAAATTCTCGATTAAATTGACGTCATAATAATAAGGTTGTTCTCTCTGTCTAATCTTTTTGCCGAGATATCATGATATCTTGAGAAATTTCTCACACAGAGAGAGCGCACCTTTAAGAAAATAAAATTCGAACTGACTTCATTGTGAACTAGCATGTTAGTCATATTCTTTCCACTCTTTATACGACTCTTGTCGCTTTGCTTTGATTGCTTCAATTTCGAATTAATTAATTTTTTATCTGAATAAAATAAAATACTTAAAAAAGGAACTAGAAACATAAATTTAAACTCGCTTCTCATAGAAGACTATTGTGAATGTAATAACATGGTTGCATTTCCCGTGATATTTTTCTCATGATATCAAATATCACGGGTTGGGGTATGAGAAATTTGCCGAAGCTCCAAATTTGACAAGATGTGTATTTTGTTGTTGTGCTCGGCAAATTTATCACACTTATGTCATCTCGGCAAATTTGCCAGGCCAAAATCACACAGAGAGAACAACCTTAATATGTTCCACACTTTGTCACCACCTAAAAAGCAAGTGAGAATCTATCGATTGATGTCATTATGAAGTCACTCAGTCGGAAACATTGATAGAGTTCAGTTACAGACATAAACATGATGTCGGCACAGAAAACCAACGAAGAATCACTCTTGCCTATAAGAGCTACTTTGGACAAAGTAGGCAATTGAAAAGTAAAGAAGTGGCTGATCGTTGTAGTCGTCAGGTACGACGCAGAAGCATGGATTTTGTCAACATCAAATGAGATGGCACTTGGAGTATTGCATAGAAAATGTCTTCTGAAGATTTATGGACCTTAGCGCGTTAACCACGGAGATTTAATGATGAGCTGTACGAGGTTTACGCAGAAATCGACATTGTTCAGGGAGTAAAAATCCAGCAGCTGCGTTGGGCAAGTCATTTCGTGAGAATGGTTGAAGGCGCACCAGCTAGGAAAGTATTTCTATCGAAACCGGCTAAAGGTAGCGGAAAAGAGAGATCTCTACTGCGTTGGAAAGATCAGTGGGCCTATTCTGTAAACAATTTGCGACAATTTTCGGATCGGTATCGTAAATTTGCGATCATTTTTGCGATTATGCTATTCTGTTCCCTCGATACCTCTGCGATGATAATCGAAAACATCTGTCAAAATATACTATAGAATTCGCCATGCAGCACGACACAAAAACGAGTGGCGCACCACATTGGCCGCTGTGGTGTAGTGTGGAGAGTGCTCGTTTGTCATACCCGATGTCGCGTGTTCAATCCCCAGCCCGGACCAAATACTAAACACTTCCTTTAACTCATTTTCCAATTAATTAAAATTCGATTATTTGGTTTTTTTTTTTTTTAAATAGCGTATGTATATTTCTGGCCGCTGTGGTGCAGTGGGTAGAGTGCTCGCCTGCTATGCCAGAGGTCTCGGGTTCAAACCACGGTCCGAGCCAAACACCAAAACAATTTTTCTAATTAGTAAAAATCCAATTATTGGGTTTTTTAAGAGCAGCGGTCACCTTTCGGCAGCAGTGGGCGGCATACCCTCCAAGAGTATTTCTGCCATGAAAAAGCTTCTCAAAAAAATGCTTTCGCCATTCGGAGCCGGCATAAAACTGTAGGTCCACCCAATTAGTAGGAAAAACAGAAAGGAGCACACCTCGAATTGGGAGAGAAGCTCGGCCATAAAACTCGTCAGAGTTATAATAGCGCCATTGTATTATATTATTATTACATATATTATATTTTTGCCATTAAAAAGCTTGTCACAAAAAATACATACATGCATCCCAATTAGTGGGAGAATCAAAATTAATCAGCCTGCATCGATTTGGTAGAGAAGCTCGGCCTTAAAACTCGTTAGAGTTATATTTGTGCCATTGTGCTAATATTATGTGCTTCTCCACAATTCAGAAGATTTCAAAAATAAAATAAAACTTAACAATCATTTATCAATCACGCCCACCGTGCGATGTCTGTCAGTTTTCAAAAGTGCCAACAGCGCGACTGGATTTGTATTTCATTGCTTGAACGTTGTTCGTTCGTTGGCTGGTTGGCTGTGGATTGTTGCTGATGATGATGTGCGCTTTTTATTTATAAATTTTCTTGCTTTTATACAATCTATACGCTACTAATGGAACGAACGCATATTATGTATGTATGTATAGTACTTATGCTTATACAACAACGATTCTCATTCGACTCAACATGCGATGCAAACAAGCTACGGAAGCAGCAAATAACTATGGGGATTTTTGGATGTTGCTATGTTGTGGGGAAATAAAGTTTTCGTTTAATTTTTCTTTGTAATATACATACATACTACTTAGTACCTACTCTTTAAAAAAAAAAAACGTTAATTGTTGTTGCATTTACTTGCGAAATTTGTATACGGATCTGGATCACTGCCGCGGGAACTCACCTAACATTATATTGAATTTAAAACATCCCGAAAAAGCATCTACTATGAATTACATATATGAATCGTTGTAAAAACAAAATTTAAAAAATTTAAAAAATTTGTTTTCATTAGTTTTGTTAGCCGAAAGTTGATGATTTAACTACGAGTATTTTTTTTCAGAGTATGAAGTAGATAAATCTTTTAATTATATCTATATCCAAATTGCTTAAAGTTAGCGATAATCCGGAATATCTAGTTAATTCGGATTTAACTTGAGCATTAACTCCAGGTAATCCGGACAATCTCCGGAGTTATAGGCTTGACAGACGGCAGCTATAAACCCGATTACCGCAACAATTAGAGCCTATACACACTTGTGACTCAATCGATTTAGTCGGGCTTTGATTTCCATGGGAATGTATGGAAGCATTCACACTACATTCAATTGGTCGAACAACTGAAACAGTTGGATTTGCATACAACAGCCCAATTCGAATAAATCGATTGAATCGCAAGTGTGTATAAGCTCTTAATTCGATTCAAATTTTACCCTGACGGCAAGTATTGCGGATTAACAAAACAGGTGAAGGAAGGTAGGCGCAGCGGCGAATTCAATAACTTTTCTATTTCCAAAGAAAAAGAATAACCAAAAATAAACACAACAATCGAAATTCAAGTGCGAACAAGTATTATGGGAATAATTAATCAATGTAGGTATTTTGAAATTAGTATTATAGGTATTATAAAATATACCTACCTGGCTTGAAAGACGCTTATAAGGGGCGGATGGCTTACTATCCAATCGTTTTCACTCGAAAACTCAATTTGTTGTGTTTCTAGCCCACGTATTTACATATGTATGTACATTGTACATGGCGTTTGGAGTATTCGAGAGGAAAGTTCTTCGGAGGATTTATGGACCATTGCGCGTTGGCGAGGGCGAGTATCGACGAAGATTTAACAATGAGCTGTACGCAGACATCGATATTGTTAAGCGAATAAAGATCCAGCGTCTCCGTTGGGCAGGTCATGTCTCCACTGCGTTGGGAAGATCAGGTGGACAGTGATTCTGGCTCCCTAGGTATTCCCAAATGGCGCCACGCTGCACGAAACAGAAATAGCTGGCACACTATGTTGGATTCGGCCAAAATCCGCTAGGCGGTTACGTTTCAATTAAGCATGTACATTGTACATAGTATGGAACCACCTACGCGTGTACAAAAAAAGTCTAACTGCCCGCGTTTTAAGGGCCTTTTCACATTACTCGGCACGACATCGGATCGACATTTTTTGCTCGGTATTTTCAGCTTACCGAAACGATTCCGCGTTGCTGTGTTTTTCATACTTGTGGGAATACTTTCGGTGCGTAATCGGCAGAAAATAGGAAAACAAACATTGAAATTTGCAAAACAAAATTTTTAACTTCAACAAATCACTCAATAATAACAATAATGTCTTCTAGCGAAAACGAAGACATTATAACTTGCTACATTTATAGCCGAAACGAGTTTTTTACTGACTTTGTTCTTCTTCTTTTATCACGCCGCAAAAATGTATGCAGTAATTCCTCAAATTTTACTGACCGGTCTTACCGCGTTGCGGTATACCGAATTTACTCCGCTCCGATTTCATGTATGCAACACTAATGCGAAAGTGCCAATTGAAATACATGTGGTCGGTAAGGTTTCGGTATACTTTCGGCAAAAACCAAAAATGTCGATCCGATACCCCACCGAGTAATGTGAAAGCGCTCTAATTGGGTCTATACACAGTGCGTCAGACTCGCGAGTCATCTGTGTACGTGTTGACTCGCCGTCATTAAGGGCCTTTTCACATTACTCGGTACGACATCGGATCGACATTTTTTGTACGGTATTTCCAGCTTACCGAAACGATTCCGCGTTGCTGTGTTTTTCACACTTGTGGGAATACTTTCGGTGCGTTATCGGCAGAAAATAGGAAAACAAACATCGAAATTTGCAAAACAAAATTTTTAACTTCAACAAATCACTCAATAATAACAATAATGTCTTCTAGCGAAGACGAAGACATTATAACTTGCTACATTTATAGCCGAAACGAGTTTTTTACTGACTTTGTTCTTCTTCTTTTATTACGCCGCAAAAATGTATGCAGTAATTCCTCAAATTTTACTGACCGGTCTTACCGCGCTGCGGTATACCGAAATTAATCCGCTCCGATTTCATGTATGCAACACTAATGTGAAAGTGCCAATTGAAATACATGTGGTCGGTAAGGTTTCGGTATACTTTCGGTAAAAACCAAAAATGTCGATCCGATACCGCACCGAGTAATGTGAAAGCGCTCTAAATTTGACAGGCGAGTCACAGAAAAATATCAAACTAATTTTGATTTTCTTGAGTCATGCCAGAGTCATGCACATTTTCACCAATACACCTAAACTGACTCTTGAATCAGACGCATCGTGTATAGACCATATAAAGGAGAAAATATGCAAGGCAGATCTAGAAAGGTAGGCGCACGGGCAAATTCGGAAAGTTTTTTTTTTATTTACAAAGGTAATGTCAAAATCAAAGCGAATTTACATCATGGTCAATAGGAATGGGCGATTCCCAAGCGAATTCAGATTTTAACCAAGGCGAAATACACATGTATAATTTTGACATTACACTCTACCAATTACAATAACAAAATACATAGGGAATTTCTGAATTCGGCCGTGCGCCTACCTGGTAAATCTGCCTTGAAACTAAGCATGCCACTGCCAAGGCAGATCTAGGAAGGTAGGCCCGGTGGCGAATTCAAAAATGTCCCATGTATTTTGTTAGTGTAATCGGTAGAGTGTAATGTCAAAATGAATGAATTCGCTTGGGGCTCGTCCATTCCTATTGGCCATGATGTGAATTCGCTTGGATTTTGACATTACACTCTACCTTTGCATATAAAAAAAGTAGTTTCTGAATTCGCCACCGGGCCTACCTTCCTAGATCTGCCTTGGCCACTGCCACGAATTTGGCGCGCCAATGCCGGCATTTCTTATTTACAAATGTAATTTGACAGCTTCCTATGGCTTCCTACGTGATGCTCTAAATTACATACATACATATGTGCGTATGTTACCTTTATTGAGGTTAAACCAATTGGAATTTGAGTGGTAAATAAGAAAAAGCACGCATAAACAAATAAAAATCAAAACAAAGACTAAGGGCCGTTTACTCAACATCTGATTAATTTAATCGCTGGTTAGTTTGACGTAAATTGTATGGTGACCTGTCAAATAAATTGCTTAACCGGACAAAAATCTGTGGTTAAGTGCTTAACCGTGGATGGTGAAACCGGCCCTAAACAGCCCAAAAGACTTTAACGAGTAGATAACAGTCAGTAGGACTCAGCTGTTGCCACTCAATATACATACATACTTACCTACATACCAATGTTTAATTATTTTATTTTGGGTTTATTTTTTTTTTTAAGTTGTTTGATTATACCATTTCCTTTTAATCATTCGGCGGCTAGCGATGGTGGTTGTTTGTGGTGATAATAGGTATGAATATATCGTGGTGTCAGTGTCAAGAAATTCACCTAAAGACGCAATCAAAACAAAGTGGCACGAAAGAGTAACAATAACAAACACCTGACGGACAAAACCATTGCCGCTGTTTGCTGGTGCATCACTTTAATTTGTTTTTCTCATTCGGTTGACAGCAATCAGCGGCTTTTCTCCTCCGTATTCGTTTTATGATTTTGCGACGCTTTTGTTTACAAATAATTCACTCTCGCGCAATTTGACCGATTGGCGCCAATATTTTTTGGTTTTATTTTGAAAAAAAAAAAAAAAAAACGGCAGTGTAAAGTGTGGTACCGGCTTTGCTAATGAAGGGGTCAGCGTGATGGTGGTAAGTAAACTATACACGTATGTATGTACATACATATGTAGTATGTATGAACATACATACATACATGTGTTTAATATTATTGTTTTTTTATGCATGTTCTTAATTTATTGTTTTTTGCATTTTCTTCGCATTTACAATGATGAATGCAATTCATAAATACTTTTTCGAAAAAAAAGGTAAGTATACTAAGTAAAAGCATTACTAAAGTTCAATAAAATGTTGAATGTTCTACGTACATGATGGCGTTGGATTGAATTTCAGTTTAATGGCGTGGTTCAAATGCGGAGGAGGATATACATATAATATAGAATGCCATATAGTAAGTAGTAAACGCGAAGAAGGTGCCACAATAAGAGAAGAAGAGGAGAACGAGCGGAGAACTTCACCATACAAGAAGCATCTTATACCACAAGAGTCTACAACTGCTGGGCTCACATTTCCTTCTGTCTACCAAAAGCTAAATCTCAAAAAGTATTAATGTTTTTCGAATGAATCTTTCAGGGAATGTTAGTCGAGACTTTTCTTTATCTAAATTTATTACCTTGATAAATATTTTACTAATATTAATAATAGCAAATTGTTGTTAAATAAACTCAAAATTTTACGGGATTTTGTAATGACATCTGTGGCGAAAATCTATTGCGAATGAAAGTGAAGAAAAAGAAGAATCCAAGGCATATCTAGGAAGGTAGGCGCATATGCGAATTTAGAAATTTCCAATGTAATTTGTTATTGTAATTGGTAGAGTGTAATGTCAAAATGATATTTCGCCTTGGTTGAAATTTGAATTCGCTTGGGACTCGCTCATTCCTATTGACCATGATGTGAATTCTATTTGATTTGAGCCCAAGGTTAGGTTATAAGAAAAAATAAAAAAAAAATAGTTCCAAGCTCAGCGCGTCAATACCTATCCTCCCCCATACCTGGTTTTCTTAGTATTTTTTGGCTGTAAACTAGTGTTAGTGGTGGGCGTGGATTACAATATACAGTAGACGCTCACAAATTAGAACTCTTAGTAATTAGAATTTCCAGAAATTGCAAAATAGATATAAAAAAGGGAATTCCCAATTTATTCATATTACGCCTGATCGTTTTTGTTTGAGGCCCGTTTGTTGTTCAAATGCCCGTACAAACATTCGAGCTTACAAACAAAAAAATGTGTATCGGAAAAACAAAAATAAAAAACTACATAATATAATAATAATATTATGAAGAGGAAAAAAATAATAAACAAAACAAATTTCAAAATGCCCGAATTGTTCAAATGCCTGTACAAACATACGGTTAATAAACAAACAAACGACTGTTCGAGCATTTGACCATTAGTTCGGGCTACTCGAAAATGTTCAAAAAAAATCTGGAGCTCTACATTAAATAAAATTTTACGTACATACGTTTCCCCCCGGTTAAGTACCTTTCTGAATACAATTGCTTTTTTCAAGCGGCAATTCATAATCGATTGTTTATTTATACAATTAATTTATCGAAAATCAAAATAAATACATACTACATATAAAATAAAGATTCGTAAAAACAAAGAGCGTATATGCAATATGAAATACGTTTTTAATTAATATGCATATATATAGTAATCCTATATTCATAATACCTACGAGTTCCATCAGCCATCATTACAGTACAGACATATAAAAGAAGAAAGAGAAAACCGAGCAATCAAATTTGAATAAATAATAGCTTAAAAAACTAAAAAACACGCTTTAATCTTAAAAATCGTACTAAAAATTGAGAAATAATTTAATTAGAAACAAAATGATGAACGAAAATATAAGTATTTAAGGAAAAGCGTGGGGTGCTCAGTATGTCAAAAAATATTTAAAATCGGTGTTTTTTTACTAATAATTTTATTTTGACTTTTTTGAGATTTCATATATCGTACTCTTTAATTTCGCAACTAGGTATGAACATGATACAACCAAACAAGGTAGTTCCATTTCACTTTGACTTTGTCATTTTTGATTATAATATGGATTATTGACGTCTTACATTAAGTCAAAAATTTAGGATAGCGTTGCCCAATCAAAAGTTTTTGGCTGAGGGTATATTTGAACAAAATATTGGGTATTTTAAATGAATTGGTGTTTTTTACATACATATGTTAATCAACAAAACAAATATAATAGGTTCGTTTAATATTAGCTAGTTATGAATAGTTAGCCAAGTTTGGGCTGGAAAATCGTTTCTTGAGTCAAAAAAATAGCAGAAGAGAGCCATAGACAGCTCCAAATTTCAGCTAGTAAAATTTTCCCTAGCTGAAATTATTTGCTGCCAAAGTAAGAAAGAGCTGTTGAAAAAATAAACAAACGAATGCTTTTGATTTTATTACTTTTGAAATTTTCTGAATTTTTGAAATAGAAATAAAGAAAATTAAATGTTTTTTTTTAGAAAAAATAACCATTAACAGTCAAAAATAGCATTAAAATTATTAATCGCTAATTTTTTACTATTTTTCCGTTTCTTGATTTCCTGTTCGTTTCGCTCTTTATGAGCGCAATTCTTTCCGTTTTGCTCACTTGGCAGCTAGCTGCTAGTTTAATAAGAAACAAACCTATTGAAAAAAGCTTTTCAAAAAAGATAAAATAATGAGTTATTCATAAAAAATAAAAGAGATTTATACAAATATTACAGTCGAAAACTTTTATCAAAATGTCCTTTACACAATAGCCCTGTTTTTATTTCAGCGCATATACATCTGCGCTTAAATTTTGTATGGATTTCTAAGTGCACATCTCTATCCTGTAACGAAACTAAATTAATTTTTTTGCTTGTAACAGAAACAGAAACAAAACTCCTTTGTAACAAAAGTCGTAAAAAAACTCCGAAACGTTACAGGTTTTGTTACAAGGAACAAAATTAATTTATGGCGTTTTCTTTTCTCGAAATAATGTTGCCCTGTTTAATTTTTTTTAGCCATTTTATAGCTTTGTTTGGTCATTTCAACGAATATTAAACTCTAACGAAGTGAGAGGATACCGTTATCAACAAATTCAGCCATTTTATAGAAAGTCAAGTTACGTATTTCAATAATTGGAATATAGGAGGGCAGCATTTTTTCGTAGAAAAGAAAACGCCATTAGTTTCGTTACAGGTTTTGTTTCTGCTGGAACCGTTTCGGAGTTTTGTGACGACTTTTGTTACAAAGGAGTTTTGTTTGTTTCAGTTTCGTTACTTAGCTGTGTAACAGAAACCGAAACCGAAACGCGTTACAAGTCCTGATTAAAACACAGCGATAATACCAGCTATTTTGTAGCACGGCGAGCCAAATTGAGACTACAAAAATATGTTATTTTATATATTTAACTTCCGTTTATAGTATGTACTATATCCCACAAACTTGCCGCAACTTATTTTAAGAATAAATCTTATTTTATATAAAATTATTTGTGATCTGATATTATGAAGAATGTAACACGTAAATGTACGTATTTTTATTTACATCTATCAATATTCAAATTGAAAAAATTCGTTCGATATCATGGTTACCATGGAAATTAAAAATAACATAGATGGAGGATTTTTAGCATTGATTATGGCAGCACGAAATGTCATAATCCATATAATTGTCAGGTGGCTAATATGGCGACAAAAATTTGACGTTTACACTACCTTCTTTCTTGTATCATGGGTATGAATGTATATTTTTGTACTACATAGTTGTATGAATCGAATATTTTCATGTTCAAATATTATTGAGCACCCGCACGCTTTTCCTAAAATACTTATATTTTCGTTCATCATTTTGTTTCTAATTAAATTATTTCTCAATTTTTAGTACGATTTTAAGATTAAAGCGTGTTTTTTAGTTTTTTTAAGCTATTATTTATTTTTAAGTTTTTAGTGAAAATTTTCATTAAAGGATGTTTTATGCGGACGCAAGAATAAAAGTAAAAAGAAGTCTGATGGGATGTGGTGTTCTCCGAAATAGATCTACATACATATGTATTTATAACTTCTACCAAAAATCCCAATATGCAGTGAAGTAAACTAGCTTATTATGCAATATTTTCCAAACCCTTTTATTCAAGGTTTTCCAAACTAGTTTGGAAATACAAAATTTCCCAAACGTTTTGTTATATTTTACAATCAGAAAGTGAAGAGAAGTTGAGGTGAAGCATTTGAAAAGAACAAAAAAAAAAGAAACCTGATTGAATAAATTCGAATTTAGACAATAAAGCTCCGAATACGTTTGTAGCGTAATGGTGAGGTATGCTACGGACCAAGGAGCTCAGGTTCGAGTCACCGAGTGGCGCGTTTTTTTTTTTTTTTTTATTTTTATTTTTTTATTTTTAGAGAAATTTTTTTCACCTCACGTTTACAAAACATTGTATAAAAATGTAATTAGGGTTCCTTTTCGTTGATTCAGCACTTACTATTAAATGAATTACAAACAAAACCAGTTCTTGCTTTGCATACATATGTATGTACATGCGATTGTTTTTATTGCAAACACAACAACGACAAAACAGAAAGCTTGTTACACAAAACACAAAACCAGTTCTTGCTCTGCATACGTATGTATGTACATTGTACATGCGGTTGATTTCATTGCAAATACAACAAACCCAAAACAGAAAGCTTCAAGCTTTATTTTTGAGTGAATTTATGCATTGAGTTTATCGCCATCGCTATGAGCGATCGCTGGCTGTTGTGCGTTAGTTCGTTCGCTATTTGAGTGGTTATACGTTTTCCTTTGAACATTTGTTTGTGATTTGTGAAGTATGTATTTTTGAGCGTTCGTGAGTGAGTTTTTCCGTACCCTGAAAGCTTGTTACTTATTGGCTTGTATACGGGAGTGAATTGAAATTCATAGAGGCTATTTTGAAGAAAGGTAACATAAAAGCCGCAATGAAGCATAAAGTATAATGTTGAATGTCCTACTATATGATGCCGTTGGGCTGTTGATGGCATGTTTCGAATCCGGAGGAGAATAGAAATAATAGAACACAAAAAAGTGAATGTTTGAAAGATATACACATCTATTCCGGTTTACGATCCACTTTCATCGGAGGTGAATCGGATCAAATGGCATTCTGCAATTCGATTGACGTCCGATGAACGTCAGATTTTTTCGAAGTTCGGAAATCGGCATTCTGGTTCACGATGGATCGGATTTTTGACAGTTTATCGGAGCGATTCTTTCCGTCAGCTTTTGTGTGTCGGAGGCAATAGAAATTTTGATTATTTTTGGAAATATTACCAATTTAATGTAATTAAACTATGATTTTCAAATTTATGCAACATTATTATACAAAACAGGCTTGGTTTAGCTATGCTACTGGCCTTTTCTTTGCAAAATAAGTGAACAAAAGGAATCTGCTTTAGTACAATAGACTGAATAGAGGGAAATAAGTACAAGGAGTTGCAACGTATTGAACTTTTATTTAATAATAAAATTTATTATCCTTTTTAGCAATATTTATATATTATTGTTTAATAAAAGCTTCTGAAAATAATTTTAGTTGTGTATTATTACTACGATCATGTAATATGAGTGGGTAGCGCAAGTCGGGCATAATTTCTGTGCCAAGATGTACTCCTTTAAGCATTTTTGCCTGACTGTGTCTTTTTAAAGATTTAAAATATCGCCTTGCAACATGATTTACAAACATTTGCACGAGAAACTAACAAATCGAAGAAACGTGCTCACTTTCTATATCCGTTCATGCTCAACGCATCCTGGCGAGTCACAAAATTCCTGCTACACGATATGTAGATATTCATGACTTGGTTGATTGCAACCTGGATCTCAAATTTGCTTTTATGTTTTGCTATCCATAAAAACTTGTTGATATGCGACCAGTGTGGAGCGTCATCCATGGATTGCATCAATATTACATATTACTATAAATACATAGTGTAAAACAAACCAACTGCAAGAGGTTTTCGCATGAAACTTTGTTGGAATAAGCTGTAAATGTTATTTTTACTAAAGTTGGCATTTTCATTGCCCTTGAGTTCATGGAGTCCAGTTTTTTTCATTATTTTTAAATTACTAATAGTTAAAGTGGGAATCGCAATAATGTACCACTGGTGTTAAGGGAAAATTTGTATATAATGAACCACGATCCTATCACAGATCATAAAAAAGTCGCTCCCGCGGACGATTATAGCGCAAGAGATATTCCTTGTTAAAGCAATGTGTGTGTAGAAGACTTCTTTGTGTCACCGGCCTTTGGGCGCACTTTAAAAAATCCTCAGCCGGCAGAATTCTCCTTTGGAGAACTTTAATATTATAATTTAATAATAGTTGAAAGCGTTGAAGGTAGATGAATTATCATCCAAATAATATTTCCTGAAAGTTTCACTGTAAGTAAACAAAATTGGTTCATTCTATCCAAGCTTAGCTGGTGTTAATTTCCGAACTGTATTCTCACATGAATCTTAGTAACAGTATTCTACAAATGCCGTTTTCATATATGTTGGCATTTTTTTATAATAGAAAGCCATATTTAAAAAAAATTAATGTCCAAATTCCTTTGTTCTTCCATTTATTTTTCCACTAAAAAAGCTGCTGCAGCAATAGAATCCATTTTTTAACCATTTAATATATTCTTTCTGAAAATTTAATCTAAAACTTGCTGAAAATATAAATTTGCTGTCAAAAACACAAATGTGCTGTCAAAAAATACATATTATTTCGCATAAACGCTATCTAACACTGATTCGAACATAGTTTAACACTTAACAACACTTATGTTCGAAACGTCGTAAACCAGAATACCAATTTTCGTTTTGTCGTAGCAGTCGACGTCGCCGCGATCGGAGTTCCGAGGGATTGTAGAATAGCTGTGATAATTATTTAGTTAAATGTTGCAACTTTTATGATGGGATGAAGTTACATACATACATACATACATACATACATACATACAGGTGAAGCTAATAAAAGCGTGTTAAAAATGACATATGAATTCAAAATAAACCGCAGTGACGGCACATAAAAAAAAATATAGGGAATTTACATATTTATTATTTGATTCTCGTATTAAAAAATTAAAAAATGTCGAAGCGGTGCTATATTTGTGACAATAAAAGGGATAAAATAAATAAAATATTTTTACATACGTAATAGAGAGATAGATAGATTTCTTACATCAATATGTATGTATACATATATACTTTTAAAAATCATATAATAATACAAATACAATTTTAATTCTAGTATTTTAGCTTGCTGGTATTTTTGGCTTTATAGTCAGCATCGGGTTCGATGCATGCCGTGTACGCCTGACTTTGCGCCAGTCCCATCCCATGGGATGACAGTGCCCTGTTAGTATGTGACCGCCAGGCTGCTCCAGGAAAAAACACTGCAGCTCCCACCCGTCCACCTTTTATCCGCTGTAAATATGTGGAACATATAGCGATTGGTTCTTAGTTCTTTCTTTCATCCGCCTTGTTATATTATTACCTGTAGTCCCCTGTTGAGGTCGGTTTGGAGAGTAACGTAGTCTGAACTTTGGTCCTCATATGTTGCTGTGTCCAAAAGTTCGTTGTTTAAATTGTCCTGTTATTCAGTTTAGAAATTCGCAGTACTTTTGCTTAGATCACCGTGCTGGCGGCCTTCGCACGTACATACTTTACAAACATAACCCTCAAACGGCAAAATTCTACTTTTTGATATAATGCCCATGGATCGGACCACAGTATTTTAACATGGAACGCTTTCCGCTGCGATTCATAAAAATATGAGTGCATAGAAAATAGATTTTTCTAGAACATTTCCACTAATTTTCATAAAAAAATTCACAAAAGTTTGCATCTCAAAATAAATGTGGCAAATTTCTTATATTAATTATAAACAAATTCAAAAACTAAAAGCAAAGGGTTATAAGTCCCCTAGAACACAATGATGCCTTTCAATTTTTTTTTCAAATGCCTCTGAACTCAATTGAATGTATTTGTCACACATATTCACAGATGACATTAAATGTAATTGAGGCGCATGCGCAGAACTTCCAGTTGCACAAAATTTTTGGATGAATTCATACACATTGCATAGATAGAATACTATCAATATAGAAGTACTATATATATGTTAATATGTAATCAAAATATTTTTTGTTGAATAAATTTTTTGTTTGTGTATAAATAAGTTATTTTCAATATTCTTAAAATTGAGAACGAAAAAAGACACTGAAGATGGCGCATATTAGCCGAAACCGGTTTGTCTCCAAACCAAACTTGACAAGGGATGACGGAGGATCGTTCCACAATACATCATATTCCTACCCTGTCGGAAAAACAAGCAACCAAAAAGTATTCTTAAAATTATTAAATGTTTAACTACCCAACAGAAGGTACTAAAACGGGGTTCTTATAAGTACACAACCCGCTTAAGTATGTACCTCAAATCAATTTTAGGCAAGGCACTTATGAGTAGGGTTGCCAGATTCCTTTCCCGAAAAAATCAGTACATTGCCTTCCAAAAAAAAAAAAAAAACAATATATGCGGAGAAACCCGTCTTTACTACTGGCATTTGGTTTTTGTTTCCGTATCGTCAATCATGTTTCTCGGCGTGCTGCATCCTTGTTTCACCCAGCAAATTTGATCGATGTGAGAGTCCGAAAACTCTCTCACTCGTCGGAGTGCACAACAATTATGCCGTGGTTATTAGGGCTGCCAGGTCCCCCTGGGGCAAAACCGGGACACTTTGAAAATTCAAGAAATAACACCTCCCCCCCCCCCCCAAAAAAAAATTTACATATTTTTATTTACGCACATAAGTATTTTTTATGAGCAGGGCAACCTACGCCCTCAATGCTTTTCCCTGAAACTTCTTTTAATTTACAAAATATATTATTTAGTCCCTGTCTTTTTCTTCCACCAAAGTTGGTATTGGTATTAACAGCACCAAACGCTACAAGGTTTTGCAATGGTATTTTGTGATGACTTAATGAGTCTACACAAAATGACGTTACAGAATCTGCAGTTTCATTAGGTAAATTTGTGAGTTTTAATAATTTTACTTGTATACCTTCTTTTTCCGTGAAAAAGTGAACAGGCAATGGAAACATTTTTTCGGCTTTGTGGTTGCTGGCGTCCGTTGAAATTCTATAAAAAGGCACATTTTTTATTAAAATATCTACAAAGTTTGCTACTGAATGCGGAGCCAAAACATTTTTGATTAAAGCTGTTGCTTTGGTCCTGCAAACTGATTGCTTTACTGCTATTTCCGAATCAGGATACATGAGCGCATTTAGTTTTGTAGTGCAATCTATTGAGCTGAAGGACTGATGGTGATTAATAATCTTAAATGCATTTGTTAGCTCAGCGGCGGAGATCAGCTGCCGCTTTGCTGTATTTGGTTTTACAAAAAAAGAAGAAATTTCTTTTGAAGTAGACGCCTCGCATAACCTTGATTTGTGCTTGGAACTGCCGATATGATCAAGAATATCTGAGCGACCACCGTGACCAATGGCAATAAAACAATCGCAAACTGTGCACAACGATTCATGTTCACTTCTCCCACGTTTGATAAAAGACCATTCCTCTGTGTATGAGAGAAGGAATTTACATTTCCTTTTTGGCATTTTCTAAAAGTGGTTTAATGTATTATACACATATCTATTTTATAAATTTTGTGAGAAAACTTACAATGAAATCAGAAACACTCAACTCGAAGAACCTAATACCACTGTAGACCTGTAGACCTGTAGGCAAGGTTAGGTGAAAAAGAAAAAATGACGGAACCCATTTAGGTGAATATAGCGGACAGTAGCAGCACAGAGTTGCATTTGAATTACTCTAAAAAACTTTAGAGCTTGGAAACAAAACAAAACTAACTTTTAACTTCAGCTATCCTTCGTTGATCACTTAAAAACACTTTCTCAATCTGTTTTAAAGAGTGCACTTTGATATAATTATTTATTATACAACTCTACCACGATCTTAAAATATTTTTTTCACACATTTTCGCTGCGCCGGCAACCCTTTTCTGTCAATGGAACCAATTTTGGTGAATTTCCCAAAATCCCATCTCAAACCAAGCAAACCAAATAGTTGGTAGATTTCATGTCTCCTTACAATCGATTAGATTTAAAAACCGGGACATTTTAGGGTTGGACCGGGACACCGGGACAAATGGCCTAAAACCGGGACATGTCCCGGAAAACCGGGACGTCTGGCAGCCCTAGTGGTTATGCATACGACAATACTCGACGAGCAACGTGTAATTGTTGTTGTGGACTCCGACGAGTGAGAGAATTTTCGGACTCTCACATCAATCAAATTTGCTGGTTGAAACAAGCACTCAGCACGCCGAGGGTTGTTTTATATTAGGTCTGTTCGATAAACGCACTAGAGTACTCTAGTGCAGAAAAAAGCGTTCGATGAACATTTTTTTACACTAAACTTTTCAGAACTCAGTTTTTTGAGTTAGCACCAACTTACACTTTACTGCACTAAACTACACCATCTTCATAGCTAGTGTAAGTTAGTGCAGCATTTGAAAACAGCTGTTTTTAATACTTAAGGCGGCAAAATAATAGAAAACCAATAGTAAATTAAAAAAATATGGGGTTTTCTTCTCTGTATGGCAGATTATATTCATTGCGTGGTCAAAGTCAAATGGGCAGGCAACCAAACGAAATTGCTCATAAATTTTTTGAAAGAGCGCAAACCGCAATTGGGGAAAAGTTTATGAGTGAAAACAAAGCAAAGAATTTGGCAAGTTATCTGATCAAAAATGGAAAATTTGTGTAAATTTAATAGCTATAAATTTGGTCATTGAGAATTGTTTGTTTCCATAAATCAGCTGGTTTGCACTAAATCACCATTTTCGTTCGTTGAAGCCTTTGCACTAAATTGCTCTGACAACTATCAGATGTTGTTCTGCCCTACACTGTTCTACACTTTTAGTGCACTCACCGAACAGACCTATTGTGTATGTGCGCTCTAATCATCGATTTAAGCGTAACCACCTCTCGCGGATGACGAAAATAGTTCCGAATTTCATCGGTGTTTGGTCGTAAGCATTACCAGGGCATTACAAACGTCAAATGAAAACAGTTGTAAAATTAAAAACAGTGCAGGGTGATAAAAATGAATTTTTTTAGTGTCGGCTGAAAATCAGTACAAATCAGTACAAAATCCAAAAAATCAGTATTTCTTAAGGTTTTTAAAACCATCAGTACGGGGCACGAAAAATCAGTATTGTACTGATAAAATCAGTATGTCTGGCAACCCTACTTATGAGGGTTTTACTGTTTTATGTATGTACTATGTATATATATACTTAGGTATGTATGTAAAATGCGTATGTATTTATTAACACGCTTTTATTAGCTTCACCTGTATGTATGTATGTATGCATGTATGTAACTTCATCCCATCCTAAAGTTCCAACGTTTAACTCAATCGTTATTTTTTTGAAACATTCACTTTACTTTTATTGTGTTCTCTCTTCTATTATTTCTATTCTCCTCCGGATTCGAAACCTGACATCAACATGAGATTCAGCCCACCGACATCATATAGTGGACATTCAACATTATATTCTATGCTTCATTGAGGCTTTTAAGTTACCTCTCTTCAAAATAGCCTCTATGAATTTCATTCAATTCACTCCCGTATGCAAGCCAATAAGAAACAAGCTTTCTGTTTCGTTGTTGTTGTGTTTGTAATAAAACAACCGCATGTACATACATACGTATGCAAAGAAAGAACTGGTTTTTTGTTTTTCTTTGTTCAAATCTATATATTAATAGGCTAACATTTTTTCCAGGCTGTTTAGCACATTTAACATACTCATATCCACATAAAATTGATATGGATGAGTTCGTATGAGTCAGGTTCAGTGCATAGGCATATATTTTTTTCTATAAATTATTTAATTTGTTTATAATTAATAAATAAAATTTTTAGTTAAGAGAAATAGATATCGTAAACGTGTTTACAAATATCGTAAACACAGTTGAAGAGTTGCTTTAATTTCAAAGCGCTCTCTCTATTTTATATGCATTGGCCCAGTTTACGCTCAGATCAAAATCAACGCGGCCAAATATCTCCTATTGCTTTTCCATTAAAGCGAAAAATGAGAGAGAGGGGGCGGGAGAGCACACTGAGTAATTTTAATTTTGACCAAGGCATATCTAACAGGTAGGCTCGGCGGCGAATTGAAAAACTTCTTTTTTTATTTACAAAGGTAGAGTCAAGGCAAATTCATTATGGTAATGGCACGGCGAATTCGGCAATATTCGCTTTAAATTTTCGTCCAGCAAAATGTCAAACTCAAAGTAAAATTTTTCTTTGTTTGACATTCTCCTGTATTCTTCTATACACGGTGAACTAAAAACGAGAAGAAGAAGTCAGCTGTTCACGTCCCATTACCATAAGAATGAATTTGCCTTGGGTAGAGTCTAATGTCAAAATCAAAGCGAATTCACATCATGGCCAATAGGAATGGACGAGCCCCAAGCGAATTCAGATTTTAACCACGGCGAAATATCATTTTGAGATTACACTTTACCAATTACAATAACAAAATACATGGGAAATTTCTGAATTCGCCACCGGGCCTACCTTCCTAGATCTGCCTTGATTTTGACCATGATTTCGCGTCGGACCGTGATCAAAAGGGCAAATCAGTGTTGCGGTACAACTGGAATTTGGAAAGTGTTGCTTATCTCCGCGAAAAGGATTAATTTTTGTACCAATACAAAGTTGAAAAAATAAATTGCATGATCGAATTTCGAGCACCGGCGATACTAGTTCTATTTATAGGCTATAAATTATAGCAATTATAGCACGGTTGCCGATCTTGGTAATTACCAAAATAGGTTATTTTTTCGCTGTTGGTTTCTTGGTAACTTTCATATGTGTTTGGCAATTTTTATTTTCTCAAGAAGTTGTTTACTATTTTTAACACGCTTTTATTTCGTTTAGGCTTCATTTTTGAGCTCTCATGACCAATGTTTTTTTTTTTTATTAGAAAAAAATGTATGTGAAAAATTAATATTTTTGGTAGAAGTTATAAATAATGAAAAATTTCACTAAAAATTTAAAATAAATAATAGCTTAAAAAACTAAAAAACACGCTTTAATCTTAAAAATCGTACTAAAAATTGAGAAATAATTTAATTAGAAACAAAATGATGAACGAAAATATAAGGATTTAAGGAAAAGCGTGCGGGCAGGTAAAATAAACGTCAGCATTTCGTGCTGCCATACTCAATGATAAAAATCCTCCATTAATGGCATTTTTCACTGCTTTGCAGGGACCGTAACGATTATCATTTTTATAAAAAAAAATCATTTTTAATCGTTATAATTTGATTTTTATTTTTTCGATGAAATTTGATTGATATTTTATGATTTTTATTTTTTCGATCAAAAATAATTGTTATAATTGGATTTCAATTTTTCTGATGAAACTTGATCGATATTTTATGATTTTTATTTTTTCGATCAAAAATAATTGTTATAATTGGATTTAAATTTTTCCGATCAACTTTAATAAATATTTATTTATTCTTTTTTCCGATCATAATAAACTTTTTCAAAGGTTTGTGAATCCTATATTTGATCATAAAATATCGATCAAGTTTCATCAGAAAAAATTAAATCCAATAATAAAAATTATTTTTGATCGAAAAAATAAAAATCGTAAGTAAGGGTTATTTAAAAATTAAAAAAAAAAAAATAAAAATCTTCAGAATAAAGATGAGGTCATATTTGGATAGAATGTGCTAAAATCATTATATCGGCATACTTGCATTTTATTGTTAACGAAGTTGTCATAATGATTTTTTCATCCGAAGAAATGAAAATAACGATTAAAATCGGTCCCTGCTGCTTTGTTTTAAAAATAAATTGTAACCATGGTATTCATAGTAACGAATTTTTTCAATTAGAATTGAAAGAAATTTTTTCAATTTGAAAAAGATTACCCATCCTGCAGTAAATTTGTTTCACTGCTGAATGATCATTGATGATTCTTCTGAGTACAATTTTTATTATTATTATTATTATTTTTTTTTGAAAAAAGCAAACCATTTATATGAAAAATTCGGCAGTCTTTATTTGAAAGTACTCACTGATGCCTCCTCAGTCATAGATGAATTTCATCAGTGATTCATAAAAGATTCATTTCGGATTTTTACTTCGCGGAATATCAGTTTGGCCGTACTACAAAGTAGCCCCTTTCCGGTATTCTCGGTGAGTTTTTAATTTAGTTTAGTAGTGACGATCACTTTTAATTTAGTCTTTGTGATCACTCTGGTATATAGTTTGGGGAGATTTTTGAGATTGATCTATTATAACTCCATATCGTCGCATAAAGTGCAATACCGCGTATCCGCTACCACCCAAATTTTACAGGAGACAGTAAAAACTGTTTTGATTCAAAACGGTTCGGAATTTTGCAAACCCACATCCAAACCAAGGTAGATTTTTGGATTATTTTCTTAATCCAAATATCATTTTGGAGAAAAACAGTTAAATGTGCAGTTATTGGCTTACTTATGTATTTATAAGCGGTTTTGCGTCTTTTATTTTGTTCAATAGTGACGTATAGGCGGTTTTGCAGGCGTACGTAAAAACTTGTCTTCAATAAAGCAAATTTATAATCCATTTCGTGTTTATGAAAGTATAATCAACTTTAGTACATTACAGTACAGTTATAAAGCAATAACACCTATTATTCGCGGTATTGGTTCGAAAAATTTCCTTAAAAAAACGGTTTTGAAACTGTGTCATTATTTGGAATTGCGTTGTGTGAATCTCAAAATTGTTGCATGAATGGGTGGGGACGGACGCCAGGAATGTAGTTTTGATGAAATCTCATTTTTGTCAAAAATGTCACGCGGTTTTGCACTTTAAACGACGATATGTATGTACACCACCACACCAAGTGAGCATTTCAGTCTATATATGTATGTATGTATGTACATATGTCCAATCCAATTACAAAAAAATATGTACCCTAGATTTTAACAATATGAGTTGCTTATTTCCGCGGTGCAATAATACCAAATATGGCTACAAAGACGGTGATATAAAATTTTTCCAATTTCCGACGATACCCTTTATTCGCGGAGAGTAGATGAAGATTTGTGGAGTGAGCGAAGAGGATCTACCGGAAGTAAATCCATAAATCTGCTCACTAGTGCCCTTTCTCTTTCTGTCCTTTGATTCCTGAAATACCCAAACTTTCAAACAAAAATCTACGCATTCAAAAAATAAAAGTCTGGCATCGCTATACTCCAAAAATGACATAAGATCAAACTTCAAAAATCTGCTTTTTAATCAAAAAGACAGCGTCAAAATGACAATGCACATACCTGTATTTTTTATACCATGCACATAACCTACAGAATCTCACTTGGTAAAAACAAATTCAAACTTTCAACGAAAAAGACAAGTTGGGTTAATAGAGCATACAAGTACACCACATACGATTAAAATCGATACAACACCGAATGCGGCCATTCACATGAAGGTTGTTCTCTCTCTGTGATTTTGGCCTGGCAAATTTGCCGAGATGACATAAGTGTGATAAATTTGCCGAGCACAACAACAAAATACACGTCTTGTCAAATTTGGAGGTTCGGCAAATTTCTCATACCTCAACCCGTGATATTTGATATCATGAGAAAAATATCACGGGAAATGCAACCATGTTATTACATTCACAATAGTCTTCTATGAGAAGTGAGTTTGAATTTAAGTTTCTAGTTCTTTTTTTTAAGTATTTTATTTTATTCAGATAAAAAATTAATAAATTCGAAATTGAAGCAAGCAAAGCAAAGCGACAATAGTCGTATAAAGAGTGGAAAGAATATGACTAACATGCTAGTTCACAATGAAGTCAGTTAGAATTTTATTTTCTTAAAGGTGCGCTCTCTCTGTGTGGCAAATTTCTCAAGATATCATGATATCCCGGCAAAAAGATTAGACACAGAGAACAACCTTATGGTGTCTGTACGATATGTACACATGTTTCACCACCCGTGGACGCCATTTACTAGCCATGGGTAATGGCGCAATTTTTTTGGCGCTGATACAATAACGCCAGCGCCAACTGTGGCGCCAACTCACGGTACTGGCGCAATAACACCTTTAGCGCAATTGTCATCGAATAATCGATAAATAACATTTTTTCGCTTGTTACTGTTTACCATCCCCGTTTAATTTCTTTTGGCGCAATTCTGCTTACATATACGAGGGCACAATTAATTTTAATTTTCATAATCATTTGGAAAAATATTCCGTATATATGTGAAAATATGCTGGAAATTAGAGTCACTATCAAGCACACATAATTGTGACGTTGTCATACGTATACATATACTATGATGCTGTTATTGGCGTTGTGGTTGCGCCATTTTACACTAGCGCTATATTGGAGCTGGTGTTAGCGCACGAAATTTAGTCAGTGTTATATTGCAGTAGCGCATCATTGAGTTGGCGCTACATTGAGTTGGCGCTATACTGAGTTGGCGCTACAATGAGTTGGCGCTACATTGAGTTGGCGCTATATTGAGTTGGCGCATTTCCCAAATCGGAGTTAGCGCAATAACACCAGGGTTGGTGTCAGCGCAATTGCGCCGCGCAGCGCAGTGTTACCCATGCCTACCATTTACACAACACTCACAGTACGGAATTTCACCCGTATGGTAGGTACGTTTATATTTTTGTATTTTGCTGGTACAAAACTGGCTGGCTTTGTATATGGCAAATGCCTTATATAAATTATATACACCAACATGTAGGTATGTATATATGTATGTATGTACATACATATGTGCACACATAAATAAATACCTATGTACATATGTATGTATGTAAATATGCATATTTCTGAAATAGTGGTTTTTGTACATGCTGAGCAAGGTGAACTTTGCCTGATATTTTTCTGTGTGTATAATAAAAATTTATTTAAGTCGAAAACCTTTTACTGCCATGACTAATACAGCTATGGTAGGTAGGTACACATATCAAAATACTAACGATGAAAAAGTCACGGTACAAGGTGAAAGAAAGACATAAAATAATCGTTTTTCATATGTAGAAATTATGGCTGGTTGGTTTGTCAAAGAGCTCTTTGGATTTGTGCTTGCCGGCGAGAGGAAACGAAAACCCGATACAAAAGCGACCTCTATACACTAGCAACTATACATGTATATATGTATGAATTCATGTATATATGTACATATGTATGTACATAAGAATGCGCATCTGCCCATTATACCATTCATGAAAATGAAATGGTATTAAGGTCCCCACAAACAGAAGCGATACGATACAGCCCACAAACCAAAACGCGATCAATTGTGCATGACGCGATACCAACGCGATACGATTTTGGTTTGTGGGCTGTATCGTATCGCTTCTGTTTGAGCATGGCCTTATAACCTTGTGCCGATACTCAAATGTGGAAAGTACCAGAAGTAGGCGTGACAGACTCCAATCTACATAAATACATATGTATGTACATATATACCGATATGATCAGAATCATGAGCTGAGTCGTTTAAGAGCCTATACACACTTGCGACTCAATCGATTTAGTCGAATGTTGATTTGCATGGGAATGTATGGAAGCATTCACACTACATTCAATTAGTTGTACAACTGAAACAGTTGGATTTGCAGCCCAATTTCATTCCAACTGAAACAGTTGTACAACTGCTTGATCAGCAAGGCGCCCTTCTACGTATTCACACTTGAGACAATTTAGTCGAACGACTACAACAACAACAGTGATATTCGTAGTGGAAAGAGTTGCCATGCTGACAGCACTACTTTTATTTCACTTTTGGTAAATTGTAGAGATTGAATATTTCAATTAATATTTTCAAAATGTTTAAAAAGAAAAGGTTCGCTTCTTATTAACTACACCATTTCCAGATGGATTTTAGAAAGCGTTAACTGGATTTTAGAAAGGGGAAATTGGATTTTAGAAATGTCAATTGGATTTTAGAAAGGGGAAATTGGATTTTAGAAATGTCAATTGGATTTTAGAAAGCGTTAAAAGGATTTTAGAAAACAAAATTGGATTTTTGAAAGCGTGAATTGGATTTCAGAATGTGCGTTTAAAATAAATTTTACACAGAATTTTTCGAATAGAAATTCTTTATTGCGTATGAAAGTATAAATTAATAATTATATCAATTTTCGAAAATCCAATTTACGGTTTCTAAAGTCCAATTTCCCTTTTCTAAAATGAAATCGACATTTCTAAAATCCAATTTTCCCTTTCTAAAATCCATTTGGCTATTCTAAAATCTAATTTCCCCTTTCTAAAATCCAATTGACATTTCTAAAATCTAATTTCCACTTTCTAAAATCCAATTGACATTTCTAAAATCCAATTTCCCCTTTCTAAAATCCAATTGACATTTCTAAGATCCAATTTCCCCTTTCTAAAATCCAGTTGACGCTTTCTAAAATCCATCTGGAAATGGTGTAGTTATAGACAAGAATTATCTAACTAAGGATATTTACTTCCGTTTTCATATGTTTCTTGATATTGTTGTTCTCTTCAAATGTCATTAATCGCATTTTAAAATAGAAATAATGAAAATGAAATTTCATGAAAATTATTAATGGCTGATTTTTACTATTTTTCCGTTTCTTGTACTTCTGTTCGTTTCGCCTTTATGAGCGTAATTCCTTCCGTTTTTCTCTTTTCATTTACTTGACAGCTAGTTGCTAGTTTAATAAGAAACAAAGCCAAACAATGTATGCACTTTTTGTTTATTTTATTGTTTTTTATTTATTAATCAAGTTGACAGCTGACAAGAAAGTGCTTTCATGTAAGAATGCAGATAAACTTTAACAATTTAATACTTCATCACTTTATATGAAGACCACTAATGTAAAATTTGCTGAGTAAAATGTGAACATTGGCAACACTATGTCATTGTCAATCGCACGACTATTTAGTCTCAAGTGTGAATAGCTGCCACCGATTCGACTAAATAGTTGGAGTAGTGTGAATACAACAGTCCAATTCGACCAAATCGATTGAGTCGCAAGTGTGTATAGGCTCTAAATCATGCCCGTCCGTGTGAACGCAAATTAGTGAACAAGTGTGAACAAGAAAATTAAATTGCTAGTTACACTGGTTTTCAATAAATAGACGCAGAGATAAGAATCTCTCGGCGAAAATGTACGCATAGGTATTTATATGTATATTTGTATAAAACATATTGCAAAATTTGTATAGCTATTGTCGAAAAACAGGGTGTGTATACTCAAGTAGATATGTACTAATACATATATTTGTACTTTTTCGTAGGGTACACAAAGCCAAACGAACAAACCCTGTAGGGAAATTCTCTAGTTTCGAACAAGGTCGCTTCTACATGGAACTATAGTACACATTTTGTCCACTAGTTATTGAGTTCCTTGCAGGGAATGTTCGCTCCCATGCATATATATATGTATTACAAAAGCGAAGTGCATCTACCCAGCAGCGAAATCAATAACTAGTGCACAGACTTGGGCATTATTCGAATAAATTTTTATTTAGATAATAATTTGAATAAAAATTTATTTTTCATATTTTATTCAGAAAAATTCCCTGCGAATAATTATTCTGAGGTTTATTCGTTATTTCAAATAATAAATAAAAACTTAGGGTACAACAAAAAAAAAACAACTGAGTAATGATAAAAAAAATTTTTTGTTTATTTTTTTTGTTTGTATGTTTGCTTTTACATATGTAAATGAAAATTATCTATTATTCGAATAATTTGGTTTCTGAAAATTATGTATTATTCAAATAAAGATAAAAAAATTTATTCATCTATTATTCGTTATTCGAATAAATTTTCGCCATATTGAAAGTCACACGCGTTAACCACTGACCATCGCGCCACTTGCTTTAAGTGTGTCAAATGCTGCATTTTAGTGGCATATATAAAATTGTAAAATTTGTAGGAATATTTAACTAGTTCAGAACTATCGCTGCATTACCCAGCGGCGGATAATTGACACCGCCAATGACATCGCCATGTTAAATTCGCCAGTTGCTAAGATGCAAATGCGATTGAGCTCGCACTAGTAGTGTCGAAAAATTAACTAGCTGCGCACTAGTTATGAACTAGAGATTTTTCAACATGGTACAGCTGTAGCGAAAAACATTTACATACATACATATGTATGCATGTATGAAAATATAGCGTAGTTGGTTTGTACGAATGGGTATATGAACAGCATGAGAAGCCCTACCTACGACCAGTCTACATGAAATTCAATACAATCCTACAGCATTGTGTGAATATAGGGTTAATACAGTGGGGCAGAAAGGACAAAAAAACATAATGAAATTAAAAAATATACATACATATTGCCGTTTAAACTTCACAACAGCCTAAGTGAAATTTTCATAACCGTCTAACCGATACTTGTGCCAAAAATTATAATTGAATTGCTGACGCCCAGCTCTACGACCTCAGAACTGTAAAGGACAATAGAAGGAAATATATGTAGATCATCCCAAGGACCAAATTTATGTTATGGATCGATAGAGCAGGGCGTTAGGAATTTCAGGTTGGCAAATCTCATTTTTGTTTCAATAAAGTTTTCGGTTTTTTTGATGTCTGTACCGGGAAATACTTACCACTTTTCTCCAATTCATTGCCACGCTTGCTCCACAGCATATTTGTTGCTGTGCTGGGGACCGCTCAAGTCCCATATCCGCAGCCACTCCTTCGCGCCATATGTCAACTGCCGCTTTTCGTCTTTTGTAAGATTTTAAATTCTATTTTTTCGATTTTTTTTTTTTCATTTTCACCTGCACGTCAACAAACGTCAAGATTTCTTTAAAGCCTAGTACTAAGTTCACAGCCGTGAAATTTCGCCAGCAACATTATTTTGCCGTGAAATGTTTCAAGAAAATTTGTTTGTCAAATGAGAATAAATGCCAAAACGAAAACTGAGCAAATGTAAAAAGAAAAAATTTGGAGCATCGCCTCAGAACCAACTTTCAAATTTTTGCTAATGAAAAATTGTTATACAAAATATAAATTTCAATTTCAACAAATGTCACTTTTCACTCGAAAATAAATGGCATTGTATATTTAAATTGGCGTGAAAACATGTTGCTAGCATGTTGTGCAACGTTTTCACGGCAGGAACTCAGTACAACCTTGTCGTGAAATATCTGTGAAATTTCACACATGTTTCACAACCAGTTTTTTTGTATGAATTTTGACAGCAGTTTCACGTGAAACTCGAACTCAGTACTATGCTTAAGAAATAAATATGTACTTGATATATTTCTTTGAAAAAACTGTGTTGTTGTGTGTACATTAAGATAGCCACATACACTGCAATTTTTTATAAAACTTGAGCAAGTTGTACAATAAATTGTACCGTATGTAGGCAAACATTTCAACTCGATTGCAACCCAGTTGCGTCAACGGCCGCAACGTGTATTGCTATGGTTACGTTGAAAAATAGATAGATCCAGGCGAGTTGATTGAATAAGCAGTGTGCGGAAAGTGGGTACTACACGTTCAGTAAATTGATGTCAGATAAATGCTATGTTCACTTTGACACGTTTTTACAACTTAACAACACTATTTTTCGATATGTCAAGTTTTCAAATGTCATGCAAGACATTTAATAGTACGCATGCCCCAATTTTACTTACATGCATACATACGTATGTATATAAGCACCCCTGACGAAACTTCTCTAACGGGAAACGCAAAAGAAGAGAGAAATAATTAAAGGACTCGTAGGGACAGTATTTTTTTTTGGTAAGCCGGGTAACATTTTCCTACTTTTAGCTACCACTTACTATTTTTTGTAAGCACCACACAGAGAGAAAATGCAAATTAATGAGCAAGTAACGAAGAACCGACCATCCCATATATGTACATATGTATAGGAATGTGAGTTATTTTATCGATTTATAATAAACAGTTAAAATTCCAGAGACTGCAGCAGTAGCAGGAGTAAAGCACGAAAAACGCATTTATAGTAGCAGCAGGAGAAGCGACGGTAACTTTTTCAACCGCCAATTTTACTTGTGATATACAAATGGACAGAAAAAAACTCAAAAAGGAAATAAAACAAAAAAGAAATTTGTGAAGAAAAGAGGCTGAAATAATTGTCTTCAATTGTTGAAATCTGTAAGATCATAGGGTATTTAAAAAAAATATATCATAGAGGTACAGCAAATAATCAATTTAGAGAAGTTGATATTAAAAAAATATTAAGCAAAGAAAAAAATATAAATCGCACAGGAAGCAAAAAATACATATATCGGAAGCGAGGTAAGTTTATGTTTGGAATTTTCTTTTTAATTATAAAAATTTAAGAATAGCCCTAAAAGGCAGCCGCCCTTTGGTATATTATATCCATACATATATCACTTAACTATAATGCTAGCCATACACGGTGCGACCGTTGACCCAACTCGGTTGCAATCGAGTTGGACTGTTTGCCTACATACAGTGCAATTTATTGTACAACCTTGTTGCGATTTCGACCGCAACTGGCGCAAGTTGTATAAAAAATTGCAAGGTGTGTGGCTAGCATAAATGTACGTGCAGCACCACCGCTCAAATTCTTGATGGCCTTCCATTGTGTGCCACTGTGCACAATATAACAGTTTGACAGCCACTGATGAACTTATATTGTCTATTGTGAATTTAGGGAAATATTCTGGAGAAGGCATTCACCACTCTGCCGTTTTGTGAAAATATGCAAGTTTAATATTAGGTGCTTTTCTTTAATTTACTAGCAAAAAACTGAGAATAATATCAAATTTTCTCTCAGTCATATCTCCCGTTAGCAAAAAAGTACGCATACACTATATAGGCTAACTTTTTTGGTTTTCGCAGTTTTGGCCTAAATTAATTTACTGCCTCTATTTTTACCTCTTTATATAAAAATTATTCTTTTGATTCACTGTTTATTTTTTATTCGACACATATTTCCATTGGCATTTGTACCGAGGTATTCTCTCTCATTAACAGATGATTGCAAATTTTTCCGCGAACGCAAACATAATTTAATCTACTGTTTGTTTATTATTTAATAAAAAATGTGGAAACAAAATAAAATTAGTATGGGTTTTATTTATTTTATTATTTTAATTCTTCAATTATTTTTTTTAATTTTGGGGACTTTGCTGTTTTCTTGACTAAAATTTAACCTGTGGTAAAAATGCAACCGTGTTCTTCTTTGATTGTGATTGTGGCACCGCGAACGTGAAATTGTAAAATCCGCTACACGAACATACTTATTGTAAAACTTACTATTAATAGCGTTTGTTGAGTGTAGGAAAGCGTATGAGTTGCAGGAATTTTACCACAAAAGAGCGAGAGGATCAGAGTATGTGAGCGAGAAAGAAGACTAGCTATTTGTAGGAATCCGCACACAGAATTTGTGTGGGTACTTTCCTAAAATGTGTCAAAATCTCTGAAGAAGAGGAAAAAATTGTAAACAGTGTTGCCACAGCCTCAAAAAATTTGGCATCATAAATTGATAATTTATGTTTTTTTGGTATCACCGAAAAATGTTTGAAAAAAAAAATTTAAATTAATAAAATATGCTGCTTTTGGGGTTCTAACTTAGAAAAATTTTTGAGAAAAAAATTAAAATTAATAAAGTAAGCTACTTTCGTGGTTTTAACGATATCGTTTTTTTTTTTAATAATATAAAAATATAAAGATAATACTTAAATTTCACATGCAAATAAATATGAATACTTTGGTACTGTACCGAGTAATATAAAAGTTCTATAAAAGGCAATGGGTCAAACGAGCTGGGTGATCTAGTTGCCAGAGCTGATTCTGGAATTAATTTGGTGTCATTGAATCAATTCTTAAATATTTGTCGCGCTGTCCTCCTTTAAGTCAAAATGCCTGCTATGCGAAGTGGTCCAACCAAAAGTTTGATAAAAAATTGAATTTGTTCTAAGCCAAAATAAAAATTATCTACGTATCATTCATATGTAATTGTGCTTAGGTGTTTTTTTTTTTATGAATTTAAGCACTCCCTCATGAAGGCAATGAAGGTATTCCACGAAGGATTACTGTGGATGGGCACGTAGATTTTTCCCCAGAAAGATTATGTGGTCCTTTCAACCCGTTATCACCAAAATAAAGTTATTTTGAAAAAACAAATATTTATATTTCGAAAACTATCGGCCTCCGGACTGTTCCGACTTTAGATATAGGATCGGAGGACGGTGCAACGCCCCTTTTATAAACGGTTTTTACGATCGGTAAAGGAAAGCGTGACCACGAAAAAAAACCATGAAGGCATCAATTTGTATACCATAATTTTTGAGGCTGTGGCAACACTGTTCTTAAGCGTCATTTTTGACACTAAATAGCATTTCGCACAAATGCCTTTGTTGAACTTTTGCCTTCATCTTCAGTTTGACATAAAATAGCATTCTACCCAAAATCTCACCAAACAGACCTATTGTGAATACGCTCAGTAATAAATTCCCAAATGCTTCGCATGACAACAAAAAAAAAAACAAAAAAAGTCCCATGTATTAACCGAAGTTGATAGAAGTCGCCTGATAGAAGGCGCCTGTAAAATGTACCTCCTACCACCCCTCTCACTCTAACACATGCCTATCATGCAAAAATCAACGGACTCTCTTTCTCTGCACTATAGTTTTTACCTTTTCGCCGTGTAGCAGAATACCGCGAAAAGCCGTGCAAACAACACGTTGTTGCGACTAGAGTGAATGAAGATACATATAGAAGATATATAGGTAAATAATTAATTGTTTTATGCAAAAAGTACCTAAATTTAAAAGAAATTACAAGAAAGCACTTTGCCTTTCATTCGAAATTTTCATAAAAAAATTCGTCTAGTTTTCATTGAAAAATTAATCCGAGTGGCGCAAAAGAATAACCAAAAATTAATTTTTTTGGGAAAATCAAAAGCAGCAAAAATATATAAAAAGTGCAAAAAGGCAAGAAAATAACCATTTCAATAAAACGCACGCTATTTTAGTAACGTTTTAGCAGACAAAAATTGGAAGCTATAGCAAAGAAATTGCGGAAAATTATACCTACAGGTGAGTTTGTGTCAAGGAAAAAAAAAATTAAAAGATGCAGAATATATACATATGTACATATGTACGATTGAAGCGATTAATTTCATTTGGACTTTACGCCCACCCCGCCCCCTTCATCGGAAGTTGTTGGCAAACCATTTGATGCGTTCAGATAAACAAGAAGAAGAAATGATGCAATTGTGGGTAAGGGTGCGAACAGAGTGGGCGCTGATGCCGAGGGGAGCCGATCCGAGCTTATTGACGCTTATTTTCATGCGAGAAGAAAATTTGTCTATAACACAGTGAATGCGAGAATCAGCGCTGAAATTCTGTTTATTCCATGCGTTTTGCCTTTATGTGATTTAGTCTTATTTTTCATTTGTGTTTATAAAATTGCTGTACACGGTAATGGATTCATCTGATGAAGAGTATTTTGCTTCTCCTAGTGTGGTTAATGCAATTATTATAACAAAAGAATTTGGAAAACATCCAATTACACTAAAAATATATCAATTTGGTGAATTTCATCATTTATATAATGATTTAAGAAAATATCCAGCTAAATTTATTTAAAAAAAACCATTAAAAAACACGATTTCACGCTAAAAAGTAAACATCAACAATGCAAACAAGCGCGCAAAACGCTTTGAAACTGTTTTTCTCGCACTCATCGGCTTTGCTCTCTACTCTTATCGGCGTTCACTGTGTTATGCACAAGCTTATTTGTATTGACTTGTATGTAACCAGTTTTATCGCACTGACAATCTTTATCGCATTGACAATCTCGGCTCGGCTTTCAGCGCCCACTCTGTTCGCAGCCTAAGGTTCTTGTTGCTTGCATGCTCGTGCTGGAAGGATGATGCCGCTGTTGCTGATCTCAAGCACCTAACGAAATGTGTGGTTCCATGTGGTTGTTGTAGGTGTCCTCTTGTGGGTGCCGGTGACATTTGCTCTCGGACCATTTTGCCGGAAGTATGAATGTGGAGAAATTAGAATGTTGTGGATATAAATCCTTTGCGGCATTAGATTATCATTTTTTATTTTTTTAATTCATTTTCTACTAAATTAATAATTTTACACTTTGATTTCTTTCTATATTTTCATTTTAGTTTTTCAACTAACAGCATAACAACTGGGTTTTCATGCAGTAATAATGTCAACTCATGTTGTTTCGAGTATACTACTAGAGCTGTATAATAAATTTAATGAGGCTTGTAGACTTTTAACGTTTTTGTATATACATACATATGCATATATAGTTATATGGTCTAAACTCCCTCAGTTACATTTTGTAAATTCCTTCCTAATAACAAATTTATCGATTTAAGGATTCAGGGTAGTAGGTATTACATTAACTTCACCGTTGTAGTGATAAAACTCCTTGCAGTTCGAATTGTTATTCATAGGGAAATACGTATCAAAAATTTTGATTCAAAATACGTATCAAAGACCTTTATGTGATTTCTTATTAGAAGGTATCCGAGTGTTGTTTTAAATCTCTTAACTAATATAAGATTTAAGTAGTCACTATGCATGTACATAATACATATCTATGTACATATGGCCACATACCAGAGCTGTAAAAAGCTGCAATCATTCGTCCCAGCAATCATTGATTGTTCTTCCAATTTTATTTCAATGAAAATTTATTGCAGTTTTTTGATTGTAAAAATTGCAATTTGAAATAATTTGGGTTCCATAGATTGCAATAAACATTTATATAAAATTTTTGATTGTAAAATAACTACAATCAGCAATAATTTACCTTCCATTTATTGCAATAAATGTTTATTGAAATTTTTGGGGATCAAGTGCATTGCATGTATTGAAATTTTTTGATTGTACAAATTTTCAATACAATAATTTACAAAAATTTCATTGCAATAAACATTTCTCATAAATCATTTTCATTGTAAAAATTACAATAGCAATAATTGTA
Organism: Urophora cardui; assembly: GCA_960531455.1. NCBI lineage: Eukaryota > Metazoa > Arthropoda > Insecta > Diptera > Tephritidae > Urophora > Urophora cardui. The sequence continues at coordinate 15,835,722 of OY482671.1, read as the reverse complement.
TTGTAATAAATTTTCATCGTAAATCATATTGATTGAAAAATGTTTGATTGCAAGGTTTGCAATAGCAATCATTTTCCTCATAACTTTATACGAATGTATTGGGACTGATTAAAAGCAATCGCTTGGGTAATTCGAGCAATAGCCGGCATTCATATAACACGGTTTGCGCGTAATAACCCATTTCCCGGGTACATATGTATGTATGTACATTAGGGTGTCCTTAAAATTAGCGATTAGATTAGCGATTTTCTTCGATCTCACCCCCTACATCGTTAACAGCATGATCAAAGATACCATAAATAAATTTTGGTCCCGATGAGAGACGGTTAAGGGGTGTCGCAAAGGGGTAAAAGTTTAGATAACCATATGGGACCCCGGGCGACACCCTTTAACCCTCTCCGATCAGGACCAAAATTTATATTTGGTATCCTTGAGTACAAGACTATCGACTTTGGCCATTAGATAAAAAAAAATTAATTAAATTTTTGGTCTTAATATGGTAGTCTGAACTTTGACCCCTCTGCGACAACCCTTAACCACCTCCGATCGGGACCAAATTTGAATTTAGTATTTTTGAGTACAGGACAATCGATTTGCGCATTACATATGCAAAAAACTAAACTTAAATTTTTGAGCCTCGATAGAGTTTTCTGGAGTTTGGCACCTGTGCGACACCCCTTAACGGTTTTCGATCGGGACAAAAATTTATATGTGGTATCTTAGACTATATTAGCATCGACCTAGGGGGTGAGGTTGAGAAAATATGCTATGTACCCTAATGTGCATATTGGCGCACGGTACTGGTAATATTTGCAGTCGTCAATTTGTATAAAGTCTAGATGATAAGATGATGAGAAAGAGGTTGAGGGTGCGGATGGGTATAAGGATAAAGATATGGATAAAATTGAACATGAGGATGGGGATAAATATATATATATTTATGTTAAACAACCATACATACATATGTATGACAGTAATGAGATATCCGGGAGTAAATGAAAAAGCAACTGGTACAAAAATAAATATATATCCTTATCCCCATCCACACCCTCATCCTCTTTCTCATCATCTTATCATCCAGACTTTATATGTATACATATTGAAGACTGCAAATATTGCCAGTACCGTATGCCCGGCAGCATCCAATATGTACATTACGTACATATGTATGTATGTACCCAGGACATGGGTTATTACGCGGCTACGCGTGTGATATAAGTGCCGGGTATTACTCGCATTACCCAGGCGCTTGCCTTTCATCAGTCCCAATGCATGCGTATAAAGTTATGAGGAAAATGATTGCTATTGCAAGCCTTGCAATCAAACATTTTTCAATCAAATTTGATTTACGATGAAAATTTATTACAATACAATTATTGCTATTGTAATTTTTACAATGAATGATTTAGGTTTGAAGTTCTTTGCAATGAAAAATTTTGTAAATTATTGTAATGAAATGATTTACGAGAAAAGTGTATTGCAATGAAATTTTTTTAAATTATTGCAATTCTAATTTCTGAAATCAAAATGATTGATGATGAATGTCGATTGCAATAACATACTTCTAAATTTTTGAAATTTTTATTTTTACAATCAAAAAATTTACTAGCATTATGATTTACAATCAAAGCTGCTTACAATAATATACACTTTTTATGATTGCAATACAATCTGATTGCAGCTTTTTACAGCTCTGCCACATACATAGATACATACCAGCGTTGCCATTTTGTGGGTAATTCCCCAAATTTGGGGAATTTTCTAACATTTGGGTAATTTTTGGGGAACGCTATGATTTGGGTAATTTTGGGGAATTCGCCTTTAAATCTATACTAATACGCATATTGTCACTTGCGAAGCGAATATATTTGGCGAGTCGAACAGGTTAGCGAACACATCTAAAATTTGCATTGTGAGTGGCGAATGAACTTTTTCGCGTGCCTTGTGATGTTGCCATTCAAACAAATTGAATAAGTTCATCCGAATTTGACGTTTCTGTCACTTACTAGAGGTGGGAAACTATCGATAGTCCCACCATCGATAGTTTTTGATAGTCTTAAAATAACTATTGATAGTGTTCGATAGTCTTAAAAAAATAAACCATCGATAGCACTATCGATAGTACTATCGTATTGAAATAAATATAGATTTGTTCACTGAATCTCTTATAACATTGTCATTTTTCTACTGAAAACAGCTATTAAATCACAGTGTAAAATCAGGATGATATTTAATATTTCGTTAAAATATGTTTGTACGGCAAACCTCGAATTTCAATCGAAGATTTTGTGTCAACCTCGAAAAAAGTAGATAATCTCGTATATGTAAATGGCCTATTAAAAAAATAAACCATCGATAGCACTATCGATAGTACTATCGTATTGAAATAAATATAGATTTGTTCACTGAATCTCTTATAACATTGCCATTTTTCTACTGAAAACAGCTATTAACTCACAGTGTAAAATCAGGATGATATTTAATATTTCGTTAAAATATTTTTGTACGGCAAACCTCGAATTTCAATCGAAGATTTTGTGTCAACCTCGAAAAAAGTAGATAATCTCGTATATGTAAATGGCCTATTAAAAAAATAAACCATCGATAGCACTATCGTATTGAAATAAATATAGATTTGTTCACTGAATCTCTTATAACATTGTCATTTTTCTTCTGAAAACAGCTATTAAATCACAGTGTAAAATCAGGATGATATTTAATATTTCGTTAAAATAATGAAAAAAGAAGATGAATGCCGGAAAAATAATTAATAAAAAATTACAAAAAAAAAAATGTTTGGTTCACCATAACTCCGTCACTTTAACGTCGATTTTAATTATTTTTGCTTTGGTGGAAATGATATTTCATCCTCTGCAAACGTAACATAAAAACTGGTAATAGCGAAGAAATTTACAGACTTGTAAGCGTATTTTTTTTTTTCTTAGCTCAAAAACTGAAACTTTAAAATATTTCGAAAACTGTTTCTTTCAAAAAATCTACAAAACTGGAACCGCCTTTTATTCAGTCTGCAAATGTATAAATCAAAACATTTTGTAAATATGTACACACTAAATTCATACAACTTTCAATAGCTGGTACTCTGAAATAGCAATGTGCAATATGGAGGTGTGTAAAGGTTGTAAAACTATCGATAGTCTACATTACCATCGATAGTTTTTGATAGTTTTGAAAAAACCATCGATGGTCTTCGATAGTCTGAAAAAAATAAAATATCGATACTATCGATAGTGCCATCGATAGTTTCCCAACTCTATCACTTACTACATATGTTTTGATTTGTTTACAATATATGTATCTATTTATTTGTGTATAAACAAAAGTTTAAGAAATTAATATAAACGTGATAAATAAAATAAATAAAGCGATGATCACCCCGCTCCTCCTGGTGGACCCAAAATTCTCCTGCCCCCTTGCGACGTATGGATTGTTTTTCGTAAGAGCAACCAGCTTTTGGAACTGCTGTGGTGTTGTGCGTTTCATCCTGAAGTTTAAAAAAAATGATACACTCTCTTTTGTTTTCTTTAATGCTATTAAATACTCACTTTTAAATAGTTTCTACTTTCTTTTTTTTTAGTTTTTTTTACGGAAATAAATGCAAAGACGTGCAAAAGCGAACAAATTAGACATTCGCCAGATTTTGAAAGATCTAGCGAAGCGAATTAAATTTTTTCGCTACCGGCCATGGAGGAACAATAAAGGAGAATGCATAACGACATACCTTCATACATAGTGGGGCCAGAAGTGTCATGCAAAGAGGAATGTAGAAGAATTTGACAGATTCGGCCCCTATGGAAATGCTAGGGTGCGTGTGTGTGTGGCATATGTCAACAAAAAAAATGCTTGTGTTCGTGTGTGTTTACGAGGATTGAAGAAGAAGTCAGCTGATCTTATGCATTCTCCTTTATTGTTCCTCCATGCTACCGGCAATTCGCAAAATTCATTTTCGTCACTCATTCGCAATTTGTCGGCGAATTCGCTGCAGATTCGCATCCCACAATTCGAGACCGCGAAGTTCGCCTAAATTTTCATTCGCTTCGCAAGTGACAATATACGTATAATTATATAAAATTGATTGTATGGAAAATGTATGTAACGCGATAACTCAAAAAGTACTGGACCGATTTTAATAATTCTTTTTTTTAAAATGTCACAAATGGTAAATTCTCGAGAACCATGTACTTTTTTTTGCACATTTCTGAGACTTTAATACCTTTTTCCCGGTTTTAAATTTCGAAAAACTCAAAAAAGCGCAAGCATAGACAGATTCGTTTGGTCATTTGCCGTGTTCAGTGGAGGCGTCGCAGTCGTGCCAGGCAGCGCAGCGCAGACGACTCATATGTTTGTTTTTGCACTGTTTGTTGTTTGTCTCGGTGGCAATCAAAAACCTGTTTATGCATGCATACTATGCTATAACTCAAGAACGCCTGCACCTACACCTACGATATTGGCATCAAATGAAAGGTCTTGAGCAGGACTTCAGCATAGAGTTATTTTCATTGCGATGCCTAGACATCCAGTCTGGGTAAGAATGTGGACCCAGATGACTCCGGAATGTTTTTGAACGATATTGGTATGGAATTAAAGGTATTGAGCAGGGCTTTAACACAGACCAATTTTCATTATGATTTCCATGCCGGGTCTCCTGATATGGGTCAAAAGGTGGATCTGGATGACGTCGGGATGTGTCTGAGAGATATTGGTATCGAATGAAAGGTCTTGATCTGGACTTCAATATAGAGCTATTTTAATAGTGATACCTAGGTCGGGTCTCCAGATAAGGGCCAACAGGGGGACCGGATGACCCTCGAATATTTCTGAGCGATATTACTACCAAATGAAAGGTCTTGATGAGGACTTGGACGTAGAATTATGTTATTTGTGATGACTGGGCCGGGACCCCAAATATGGGTCAAAATATGACCGCGGATTAACCCGGAATGTTTCGGAGCAATATTGGTATGAAATGAAAGGTTTTGAACAAGGCTTTTACATGGAGTTCTATTCATAATATTTCCTAGACCGGGTCCCCAGATATTGGTCAAAATGCGGAACTGATGTTTTTGAGCGATATTGGAATCAAATAAAAAGTGTTGGGAACGGCTTCAACATAGAGCTGTAGTGATGGCTAGAGACCAGATAAGCCCGGAATAACTTAACTTAACATAAATTAACTTGGCTCTACTTGGCTTGACTTGACTTGGCTTGACTTGACTTGACTTGACTTGACTTGAATTGACTTCAATTGAATTGAGTTGACTTGAATTGACTTGAGTTAACTTGACTTGACTTGACTTGACTTGAATTGACTTGATTTGAATTGACTTCATTTGACTTGAATTGACTTGACTTGATTTGAATTGACTTGAATTGAATTGACTTGACTTGAATTGACTCGAGTTAACTTGACTTGAATTGACTTGAGTTGACTTGACTTGACTTGACTTGATTTGAGTTGACTTGACTTGACTTTGGTTAACTATTATTCCTCATTGCGAAGCAACGGGTATATGCTAGTAGTTTTATATGAATAATAATAATAATAATAATAATAATAATAATAATAATAACCCACGCCCTCCAATCCCGCCCGACCGCACGAGAGGCGCACCCGCATGACGTACGGATATTTTTTATTTACATAAAATGCCGAGGTGTTGAGTGGCAGGAGTTTGTTAAGCGTCGAGATCTTAAACTGCTCAGCTACAGAGAAATAAAATCATCAGCTGAGTATAGTACAATTGAAGTTAGTCTTGAGAATTATAAAAGAATAATCGCTACTATGTGTTAAGATAAGACAGTATTTTTTCCCTTATAATGAAAAGTGAGTCCGAAATATCTAAAAAGCTGGAATAGGAATTAAAGCTCTTACATAAACCCCGGAAAGGTTCATTTAATTCAAAGTTTGATTTACACTGCTTTAAGTAGATAGGGTTGAAGTGTCTTGTTGAACGAGAAGGAATGTTAAAGTTTATTTCAGCTAGCAAGAAAGGAGAAAGAATTAAGCCATTCAAGAGCTTAACGATAAATATTACCCCTAACATTTCTCGTCGACTTGCAAGAGTCGGAAGATTAAGGAGTTTTAAACGGCTAGTATACAGTGGAAGATTGTAACCAGAATCCCAAGGCAAATTTCTTAAAGCAAAAAGCAAAAACTGTTTTTGGACTGACTCTAAGCGATCAGAGTGAATCTGATAGTATGGATTCCAAACTATGGAACCATATTCCAATATAGGTCTTACTAAAGTTGTAAAGAGTGTTTTAGTTATGTATGGGTCGCTGAATTCCTTTGACCAACGTTTTACAAACGCTAAGACACCTCTTGCCTTATATATTTTTATTATATTAACACTACCCGACAAAAAAAATATCCTCGACATTTGATATTTGATTCCAATGTAGAATTTGCTGCTGATTCCAAATATGTACTCAAATGGCTCAAAAGTAGACCAGTTTTCGAGATATTTTGAAATTTCAGTTTTTGAGCTAAGAAAAAAAAGCAGGATTACTTATCTGTCAATATCTCCGCCATTACCGTCTTGGGTTTTATGTTATTTCATATCATTTTGAGAGGATGAAATACCCTTTCCAACAAAATAAAAATAATTAAAATCGACGTTAAAGTGACGCGAACAAACATTTGTTTTTATGCAAAAAATAAGTTAAATACAAGATGTATAAAATTTATATATACATATATGTATGTATAAAATTTATATATATATTTATATATAAATTTTGTTTATATTTATATATAAATTTTGTTGAGTAGTGTAATTTGAAAATTTGTATGGGGAATTTTGGGCAATTTTGGGTAATTTGAATATTTTTTTGGGTAATCTCAAGAATTGAAAACGGCAACGCTGATTCATACATGCCAAAAACGGATATCGATTAAGAAATCCAATAATTTTTTAGTCGCTCGAAAACTTTGATTTTGTCCACAAATGGTCTGCTTGTATCTGTATCGTGTTTCTTCCAAAATTATAACACGTACATACATATGTATGCATGACTTAACATACTATCTCCCACTCATCACTTCATCGATCGTCTTGCCGAAAATTTATTATTGTGACGTAATATTTGGCTAAAATAGTCTTATTGGATTATCGATTGACTCATATTTTAACGCGATTTTATGCAATGCATTAAAATTTTTATCATTAAAACGTGTTTTTGGTTTTTGTAAACTATGTAGGTACATACAGTGTTGGAAAAAATAATAGGGACACGAGACAAATTTTGCAATTCTCCATTTATCTCATTTTAAGACCAAATAATAATTACTATATATTGATATTTACACGGAGAGGACATGCTTCAATGACTATGGGGTGGTTTTTGTATAATAACTTAATTTTTATAAACAAAAATAATGAAATGTATAATTTAAGTTGGAAAAAATAATAGGGACAAACATTAAATTCGATTGTTTTTTCAAATAAACTACAATATTACTGCTGCAGCTATATTTAAACTAGTGTTTAGTTGAATCTCCTTTATTTTTTATAACTTCCTTACATCTTCGTGGCATAGGGTTGACCAAATCAGCACAATTTGCAACTGGTATTAAGTACCAAGCTTCTTTAACATTTTTTTCATAACTCCTGCTTATTTTTCCAGTTTTGATCCCCCATCGTCGTCTTTAATATTCCCGATAGGTCTGAGGTTCGACGACTGTGAGGGCTACTCCAAAACAACAGCTTTCTTACGTTCAAACCACGAGTTTTCTATTCTGTAGTCATGTTTCGGCTCATTGTCATGCGTAAATCGCCATCTAATGATATCAAAGAGGGTTTAAATGATTCAGTTTTGAGTTGAACAATTCGCAACAGACCTTGAGAAGTAGGACTAAATGGAAGAAATACCAGAAAAGTTCCGTATCTGAGCAAAAATAAGGTAAGCAAACAAATTGAATTCGCTCAGAGGAACATTTTGCCGGAAAACTTGAATAACGTTCTTTAGTCTGATGACACAAAAGTAAATTTATTCGGCTCGGATGGTATAATGTTCATTCAACGCCCGCAGAATGCAGAATTTCACCCCAGATACACCAGAAAGACTATCAAGCACGGTGGCGTCCTTTGAACGAATTCAGTTCGTTGGATTACATTATTTTTTCTCAGATACGGAAGTTTTCTGGGATTTCTTCCACTTAGTTCTACTTCTCGAGGTGTATTGCGAATGGTTCTATTCAAAACTGAATAATTTAAACCCTCCTTGATATCATTAAATGGCGATTTACGCATGACAATGATCCCAAACATGCCTCCAGAATCCAAAACTCGTGGTTTGAACGTAAGAAAGCTGTTGTTTTGGAGTAGCCCTCACAGTCGTCGAACCTCAGACCTATAGGGAATATTAAAGAAGACGATGGGGGATCAAAACTGGAAAAATAAGCAGGAGTTATGGAAAAAATGTTAAAAAAGCTTGGTACTTAACACCAGTTCCAAATTGCGCTGATTTGGTCAACCCTATGCCACGAAGATGTAAGGAAGTTATATAAAAAATAAAGGAGATTCAACTAAACATTAGTTTAAATATAGCTGCAGCAGTAATATTGTAGTTTATTTGAAAAAACAATTGAATTTAATGTTTGTCCCTATTATTTTTTCCAACTTAAAATATAAATTTCATTATTTTTGTTTATAAAAATTAAGTTATTATACAAAAACCATCTCAGAGTCATTGAAGCATGTTCTCTCCATGTAAATATCAATATATGGTAATTATTATTTGGTCTTAAAATGAGATAAATGGAGAATTGCAAAATTTTTCTCGTGTCCCTATTATTTTTTCCAACACTGTATGTATTTTTATGTAAAACTTCTAGGGCCAGCCCATGATGACAGTGGTTTCATAGGGGACTAGAAGCATACAAAACAGGTTGTCATATTGTTAAGCTGTGAGGCCTTGATTAGGCTATCGGTGGGGACTAAGAGTTGCTTGGATGAAGCAATTACTCCTTTTAGTAATTTTTTCCTTAAATCTAGTGTTGCATTAAATTTTAAATATGCACTAAGTGCAATTGTAACTAATTTTTAAACTGCTTTTTTTTTTAACTTAGAACATGTAGGTACGTATTTACACTTACAACCAAAGCAACTAAGAAAAAAATGTGGGCGCAACAACTACATACATACATACATACATTAGTTTCATAAATTACATCATGCCGCTTCCAACATACAACTGCAATTTTCAACAAAACATACATATCTACATAATAACAAAATTGTTGGAAACACACAAACTTTAACAGAAATATACACAAAAAAAAAAAAACAATATTTTGTGAATTTTCACACTATAATTAACTGACATTTCATACACTTGACTGTTTTGTTGTCAGGCCAGCAGCCAAATATGCAACAAGGTAAACTGTGTGGGCTAGCCAAACACAAAAAAAAAAAAAACAGAAAAGCAGACAAAAAAATGTAAAATAAAAGAACCGCCAAAAAATGTAGGGCGTTAAAAACTGCTAATAATTTGTGGTGTTGCGTTGGTTGTTGCTACTTTTAGTACCTACTTTTTCAATGTAGGTAAAATATTTTATTTATTTACGCTTGTTAATTAATTTAATAATATGTAGGTATGTAATAATAAACTCTAAATCGAGGATGATATCTTCGCATCTTCGAGATGAATTCGCGTAGGTGAATGTAATTTTTCGTGCTCGTGTCCAGTTTAGAGTTGAACTAGACAAAAATCGGGAAAATGTTCCATTAAGGAAACACGTTCCGAAAAAATTTACTTTTTAAGTGGTGTATAGGGGCTCTCATAGATCTCAGAACTGAAATCAAGAGTGACCGCTTTAAAAAATGAACGCTTGGCCGGCAGAATTCTTTTTCTATGATAATATCTATGAACCCAACCAGCTTTAACAACAAATATCTCGTAAACTAAAAACCTGTGGCAAATTTTGATTGAGATCTGTGAGAGCCCCTCTACACCGCTGAACAAGTGATTTTTCTCGGAGTGTACTAACTTTATGGAAAGCCTACCCGAAAAATCAATTACCGCAATAGCTAGCATTTTTTTTTATTAACACGCTTTTGTTAGCTTCACCTGTATGTACATATGTATTTATGTAATTTCCTCCCAGCCTAAAAGTATGCAACATATTGATGTTTACAGCAGTGGTAATTAAAAAAGTCCAAATGTGTTTTTATTTTTTTTTTTAATATTCATTTATTTTGTGCAATTTTAGTTTGCATGAACAAATTTCCTATTGGGCTTAAATTTACCGGTTTAAAACTCTACTCAAGGAACTCAAAAAAGCTCTAATGTTATCGTTGCGGATTTGCAGAGAGAATTTTGTGTTTTTTTGATACATACATATGTATGTACCTCTTAAGCCAAGTAGGACAAAAAACTGATATAAGATGATCTCGGGGCAAAGTGATGAAGTAGGAAAATGAATAATCATTCCCAGACTTCTAGATACCGAAAAGTTTCGAACTTTTTTTTATATCGGGCAATGAAGTGCCATAACCTCGGCACTCCTCAGAATCTGTTTAAAGTCATGTTATAACAATAACAATCAGATAAGGTTGCGTAATGCTGGTGCAGGTTTGTTTTAAGTACGTCATATGTATGTGTACATATGTAGGTATTAGACCCGCTAGCAGTTATGCCATCTTGAACCCAAACATTTCTGTCAATTTTGTTACATTACGATAGGTAGATACACTCTAATAAAAGTTAATGGCATCGCATCTCTGACATTTATTTACATACATATGTATGTATCTAGCAAAATCGTATGCAAAAAACGACAGCAAAACCCATGGCAAAAAAGAAAAAAAAAAAAAAAATCAAAATGCTAACCACGAAAGCACAAAATAAAAAAGCAGCAAAAACAAAATACCAAAAACTAGTTAACCAACAGCAAATGCACAGCTACAACAACAAGAACAATACCAAACTGCTGCAACTTTTGCAGCACAACCTTGCAATTTCTGCATACATATGTACATACATACATATGTTAATCCTATCGCCGCCCTATTCCTGTTTAATATTCTAATCAGAATTGCGAAAACAGGCATTTTGCTGCCTTATTGGCCCATTTTTATGGTGCGCTCACTGCTTGTTGTCACATTTATCTCGTCACGTGCAATAGCGACTTTCATTGATTAAAACGTACATACATACATAAATAAACAGCCTACACGAAATGTATATTAAATAATTTTAAATATGTACATAGTTACAAACTCAATTCAATCCTCAATTGTCGGAGCACTTTTACTTTCTTTGAAATGCATGTTTTTTTTGCTCTTGCTTTTGTTTTCGGAATGCATGCGCCCGGCCATGCCGTCTGTCATGAGTCGTTTATCGTTTGGCGGCTGTCGTTCGTGTTTCATAGAGCAATTGAAAATTTGTTGTTTAGCGACAATTTGCCGCGCTTTGGGCTATTGTCTGGGAATTTATACAAATATGTATGTGAACATATATAAAGTATGTATATTTACCCTGCAAAAAATGCGATTTATCCGGGACGTGTCCGAGATCATGGGTACAAATGTAGATTAATCGCTTTCATCCCCAACGGGTACAAATGTAGATCAATCGCTTTCAGCACGAACAGGTACAAATGTAGATTTTTTTCAAGTTGTTAGCCAAGGCAATTTTTAATAACAATCTTTAAAAAATTGGAAATGTTCATACATACATATTTTAATAAAGATTATATAGGGTACGTTCGCGACGGCAATCAGAACCGCAGTGTTGCAAGTATCACGTTCTTCGCGTGTTTGTGGCAACACCTGTAAAAGTCAAACGTTCGTTTGACACATCAACCGTGCAGTTTGCTTGAATAATCGGCAACAGAAAATTTGTGTCTGCAATTTTTGCTTTAAAAAAATGGAAAGAGCATGATTGCTATATATTTCATGGAATATGCAATAATGTTATTTTAATAACAGAAATTAATTGCAAATACTTTTAATAATGCTGTTATAGCAATATATCAGCTGAGTATCAGCAGGCAAGTGCAAAATAAGCAACGGGGTTGCTGTACTGCTGCAATTATACATTTTCATGAACGTACCCATAATGTTTTACTCTTGTAAAAAAATCTCAATAAATAAATAAAAAAATTGTAAGTTTTGAGTATGCATTATATGAGCGTAATGTAAAGGATTTTTTCATAGGATATTTTAGGCAACATTTTGTTAAAATTATTATTAACCATTGCTATTAAAATAAAGAGTGTTCAATTTGTTTTACCGGTTGTTCTACAATTTTTTAAATACATTACATATTTTTGTAAAATGTCTACATTTAAGGAATCTAGATTTGTACCCGTTCGGGATGAAAGCGATTAATCTACATTTATACCCATTCGGAAACAATTGGTCTACAATTAGTCTACATTTATACCCGTACGGGAACAATCGGGGACTAATTGTGGACCGATTGTTCTCGAAAGAGATCAATCCGCGACAAATCTCTTTCGGGATTAATCGCACATTTTTTTGCAGGGTATATACATATTTATGTACATATGTAAATGTATAAAGTATTAAAGTATTCTTCTAGGCATTCGGGCGGTGATTGTGCTGTGGTTGGATCATTGTGGGTGGCATCGTTTCATGCCACTTAAGAGCTTTGATCGCAAGTGCGCTGCTCATGATTATTATTTTTTTTCGTACGGTCTTATGCTTGTTGCTGGTGTTGTTGCAGTCGTTAATTTCATATTTTTCGTCACCATAGCATGATCTGACATGATTTGATTGTTGTAGCGCCATTTTAATAACCTAATCACATTGCTGCCACTCACATCATTCATTCCCTTAATTCGATTGCGGACATTTATTAAGCAAACAATGAGCATGTCTCATATGCATAGTAGATACATAGTAATAAGATATAACGTATACGCAGTGTAGACCATTTTAAGGAATGTGGGGTGTTTTTTTAACACGCTTTTATTAGCTTCACCTGTATGTACAGCTGTGTTCAAAATAATAATAGTGCTATGAAACCAATGTGCAACTTACTCATAAAAAGTTTATTTTAATTTCTTTTTGGTTAAAATTGCGTACAAAAGTAGCATAGAGATTCATTTCACGCGTTACAAAAGTTTTACGGTGTTAAGTTGCAAGATAACCGATTTAGAAAGACAAAGGTAAAATAATTAAAAAATTCCTTGTTCAAAAAAATAATAGTATTTTTATTCTAGTTTAGATAGATATTTAAAAAAGGGCAAAATCAAAAAATTTAGAATATACAAAGTAAAGTAGTGTTTAATATTAGTTCGTGAAACCATCATTGTCTAAAAACATCTTACAGCGACGCGGCATAAAATCGACTAATCCTTCACAGCGTTTCTTGGGTATTTTTTCTCAACAATTCTTTCCTACTTCCCAAAGTTCACGATTATTGGCTGGTTTCCCATTTCTTTATGTTGCCCCACAAGTTTTCTATAGCATTGAGTTTGGTTGATTGTGCAGGACAGGGCATTACCTCAATTCCTTGGAACTCCTTGCCTAGCCCACTCGTATGTTTTGGGTCATTATCCTGATGGAAGGTTCATTCCAGAGAAATTTTGTATTCCGCATAAGGCAGCAGAGTGTTCTGCAAAATACCCACATAGACACGTTGATCCATGGTGGTGTCAATACGATCTATGGGCCCAAGACAAATAAAACATGCTCAAAGTGATATTTTCAGCCCACCATGTTTAACCTTTTTGGTTATGTATCTAGGCTTGTATTCAGTATTCGGTGGACGACGGACATATTGTTGAGAACCTGTGCCTCGAAAAAAGGACGGACGAAAGCAAGAAATCAGCTAAACGTCGTGGGTCGAAAATATTAGTTTGAGTGTGTTTTACTTTTTATGGTGTTGGGCCCATACATCGTATTGACCCACCATGGACCACCGTGCCTGCGTGGGTATTTTGGAGAACACTATGCTGCCTAATGCGGAATACAAAATTTCTCTGGAATGAAACTTCCAGCAGAATTATCGCTCAAAACATACGAGTCGGCTAGGCAAGGAGTTCAAAGGAATTGAGGTAATGTCCTGTCCTGCACAATCAACCGAACTCAATGCTATAGAAAACGTGTGGGGCGACATAAAGAAATGGCAAACCAGCCAATAATCGTGAACTTTGGGAAGTAGGAAAGAATTGTTGAGAAAAAATACCTAAGAAACGCTGTGAAGGATTAGTCGATTTTATACCGCGTCGATGTAAGGTGTTTTTAGACAATGATGGTTTCACCAACTAATATTAAACACTACCTTATTTTGTATATTCTAAATTTTTTGATTTTGCCCTTTTTTAAATATTTATCTAAACTAGAATAAAAATACTATTATTTTTTTGAACAAGGAATTTTTTAATTATTTTACCTTTGTCTTTCTAAATCGGTTATCTTGCAACTTAACACCGTAAAACTTTTGTAACGCGTGAAATGAATCTCTATGCTACTTTTGTACGCAATTTTAACCAAAAAGAAATTAAAATAAACTTTTTATGAGTAAGTTGCACATTGGTTTCATAGCACTATTATTATTTTGAACACAACTGTATGTATGTATGTATGTATGTATGTATGTATGTAACTTCATCCCATCCTAAAAGTTGCAACATTTAACTAAATAATTATATCTTTCAAACATTCACTTTTTTGTGTTCTCTCTATTATTTCTATTCTCCTCCGGATTCGAAACATGACATCAACAGCCCAACGGCATCATATAGTAGGACATTCAACATTATATTTTATGCTTCATTGCGGCTTTTATGTTACCGTTCTTCAAAATAGCCTCTATGAATTTCAATTCACTCCCGTATACAAGCCAATAAGTAACAAGCTTGCAGGGTACGGAAAAACTCACGAACGCTCAAAAATACATTCTACTCAAATTAGAAACAAATGTTCAAAGAAAAACGTATAACCACTCAAATAGCGAGCGAACTAACGCACAACAGCCAGCGATCGCTCATAGCGATGGCGATAAACTCAATGCGTAAATTCACTCAAAAATAAAGCTTGAAGCTTTCTGTTTTGGGTTTGTTGTATTTGCAATGAAATCAACCGCATGTACAATGTACATACATACGTATGCAGAACAAGAACTGGTTTTGTGTTTTGTGTAACAAGCTTTCTGTTTTGTCGTTGTTGTGTTTGCAATAAAAACAATCGCATGTACATACATATGTATGCAAAGCAAGAACTGGTTTTGTTTGTAATTCATTTAATAGTAAGTGCTGAATCAACGAAAAGGAACCCTAATTACATTTTTATACAATTGGGCAATTCACTGGCTATTGTAAAGTTGTATGTTGTAAAGGAAAATGTGCATAAGAACGCAGTACCTGTGAACAGACTCTCGTATGTGTTTTGTTGTATTTCGTTATTGTTTACAGTTTGTTGTTTACAAAAATTTGAATAAAAAAAATGCCAGGCGAAAGCGAAAAACAGTTATTAGCTTTGTTAGCGGCGGATTCAAGTCCTAATTGATATATGATACACACGATGCAATTAATTTGTTTTTTTTTCGTCTCACCGCTTCCATATTTTTGTTGAAATTTTTTTTTAACAAACTGTCAATAAAAAACAAATCAAATAGCACACTCAATAAATATAGGCTGCCCAGTTGTATTGGTTGTATTGAAATTTGTATGAGAAAAATCAACCCTACTGATACACCTATTGTAAACCTTTACCAGTATACAACATTACAATTTTTTACAACAGCTTGTGAATTGGCCAAATGTTTTGTAAACGTGAGGTGAAAAAAATTTCTCTAAAAAAAAAAAAAAATAAAAAAAAAAAAAAAAAAAAATGCGTCACTCGGGACTCGAACCTGAGCCCCTTGGTCCGTAGGCAGCATACCTCACCATTACGCTACAAACGTATTCGCAGCTTTATTGTCTAAATTCGAATTTATTCAATCAGGTTTCTTTTTTTTTTGTTCTTTTCAAATGCTTCACCTCAACTTCTCTTCACTTTCTGATTGTAAAATATAACAAAACGTTTGGGAAATTTTGTATTTCCAAACTAGTTTGGAAAACCTTGAATAAAAGGGTTTGGAAATTATTGCATAATAAGCTAGTTTACTTCACTGCATATTGGGATTTTTGGTAGAAGTTATAAATACATATGTATGTAGATCTATTTCGGAGAACACCACATCCCATCAGACTTCTTTTTACTTTTATTCTTGCGTCCGCATAAAACATCCTTTAATGAAAAATTTCACTAAAAAGTCAAAAATAAATAATAGCTTAAAAAACTAAAAAACACGCTTTAATCTTAAAAATCGTACTAGAAATTGAGAAATAAATTAATTAGAAACAAAATGATGAGCGAAAATATAAGTATTTAAGGAAAAGCGTGGGGGTGCTCAATAATATTTGAACATGAAAATATTCGATTCGTACAACTAGTACAAAAATATACCTAGTTGCGAAATTAAAGAGTACGATATATGAAATCTCAAAAAAGTCAAAATAAAATTATTAGTAAAAAACACCGATTTTAAATATTTTTTGACATACTGAGCACCCCACGCTTTTCCTTAAATACTTATATTTTCGTTCATCATTTTGTTTCTAATTAAATTATTTCTCAATTTTTAGTACGATTTTTAAGATTAAAGCGTGTTTTTTAGTTTTTTAAGCTATTATTTTTTTAGTTCTTTTCAAACTTAATTTATGTATTTCATAAGTAAGAAGCGCTGTTAGCAAAAAAAAAAAAAATATTGCATACTTTAAGGCGTGATAGCAGCGTAATAAAGGTGAAAAGTGTTTAACTCGCTTGATTAATACCGTGACTCTTACTGCGTTACTCTGCACACAAGCAAATGTATTTTCTGTCACTTTTATTACACTCCTGTTACTTGCTCTGCCCTTTTTTCACCTTACTATGTAGGTATGTATGTATGTATATTGTATTGTTCGTTTGCTTGTAGTACATTGATATGTATACATATGTAAGCACATATGTGCATTTGTACATTTGCTCGCGATTATTTGTCTCGTGCTATTGCCGCTTGATTGCGCCTGCATGCCCTAATGCAGGGCCGTACCCAGGAATTTATTTCGTGGGGGGTTTCATCGTTGTGGATTTTTTTTTTTTTTTTTTTTTTTGAGAAAAATATATAACCCATTTCGTGCACTAAATAAAAATAATAAAAAAAATTCTGGATTCTAAAGTGCTATTTAGAAGAAATTTTTTTACGAAACTTTTGATTTTCAAATTAGGATTTTTATAAGAAGTTTTAAAAATCAGGAAACTTTTATTCGTCCGCACAGACTCACACGCACGCACGCATGCACGTCGCCCGAACGCACGAATGTACGAACACATCACACGAACACGAAGTACGTGACCAAACGAGGGAAGTTAGTTTCTATAAGTACTATCGAACTTACACAAAATAACTCAGAACGAAAAAAGACACTGAAGATGGCGCATATTAGCCGAAACCGGTTTGTCTCCAAACCAAACTTGACAAGGGATGACGGAAGATCGTTCCACAATACATCAAACTTTTATTCATTTAAAAATTAGACTGTTTTCTTACAAACACGATGAATACTTTATTTTTGGTGATTTTATCCAAGTGAAAAAAAAAATAATATTTTATGGACGAAAAACTCGGTTAGATTACCCAGCTTTTTTCAGCTGTAAAAGTCCGCCTCAAGATTTTTAGCTTATGTTGAGACTCTAACTTGGTTTTTTTTTTGCAATCTTTTTTATTTGACATCCGATTTTTAAAATTGATAGATATGTCATTATTTTATTCTTTTGAGCAGGGTTTGAAATTATTTTCCACTTTTTTTTCATTTCCATTGAATTTCATTTTCATTTGAAAATTAAAAAATTATAGAAGTATAAAAAATAAAAAGTTCTACTGTACTGCAACTGCGCAGCCTTAAGTTTCAAAAAATTATAGTCGACTGTTGCTGTATTGTGGAAATTTGTACAGCACAGCAAAAGGGCAAACATAATTTCGAGTTTATACAGCACTGTTGTTATTGTTTTTTTTTTTTTAAGGGAACACAATCGAAATTGTAATGTACAAAAGAAACAAACCAATTTTAAAAAGCCGCACTTAAAACTAAAATTTCTGTTTATCTGTGCTTTACTGTCGACTGATCTGTTTGAAATTACACAGTAAAGCAACAGCACAAAAAACAAACAAATATATTCGACTGTTCTGGGCTTCGACTTAAGATATTTTCAAAGGAAATCGAAATTCAAAAGTTCTCAAAAAATTATGAGAACAGCAACAGCTTATTTTTTGAGGCTGTTGGTGTTATGCTGGCAAACTGCTTGGGAAGCTATATATTTCCCTCTAATGTCCTTTGATCTGTGAAGTCGTTTTCATATAGTTGGGTGACCTAACCGAGTTTTGCGAAAAAATAAAGTATTTATCGCATCTTTTTATTATTACGCTTAAAATGTTTGCAATAAAACAGAATAATTTTAAAAAGAATAAAATTTTCCTGATTTTTACAACTTCTTATAAAAACCACAATAAAAACCAATTTTTTTCAATAATCGCAAAAAATCAAAAAAAGGCGACTTTCCAAAGTTAGTTTTGAAAATATGTAAGTGAAATCGGACTACATATAACAACGCACACATCCCATATATGGGATCTTTCGAAAAACACACAAAATGTTATAATTCAGAAACTAATATAACCCGAGTAATGAATTTTCAGCCATGACTTTATGAAGTTATAAGGAAATATGCTAAAATTTTAGAAATGTAACATAATTTAATTTATAAGTGGTATGTCGTTAGAAGCATACTTTAATTATCTTTCTAACGGAGTAGATACGGTTTGCGGGTATTTGTAACTTCAGCGAAAAGAATTTTTTAATTGAAGCTGTAACCAAAAAAACTCAAAATTACGTTATCTCAAAACCCTAACCATAAGAAAATGGGTTTCATCTCAGCAGGTTCATACCAGCCTTCCCCTATACCTGAAATTCTTGGTATTTTCTCAAATTAATTATTCGTAAACTACTGTTTTCAACATATATGTAGCTTTGAATATGATAGAAGTAAAATTTATCTACCAGAATTTCGTGGGGGGTTCAAACACCCAAACCCCCCCCCCCCCTAAATACGGCCTTGCCCTAATGCAATTAACCTGCCTTTCAATTGCATTTGACGACAACAACAACAGCAATAACAACAATATTTAAAGTGAATGGCGTATATGTGTGTGTGGCTAAAACTAAAGCGCAGTCTTTGTTGTTGTTTTTTAACCTCACTCAAAGTCCATGCCTGCATGGGGGTCGGGTCTTACCTTGCTAGATTTTCCTCCTCACTTAACCATTATTACTTCCCTGCTTGTCTATTTTGTGCATCTCTTGTCTGTCCGTCCGTCCATCTTTGCCTGTCTGTCTATTTGTCTGTCTTAATTGCCTTTAGCTAATCGAATTGCTTGACTGCTTTTATGCTGCTCGTTAGCCACATTTACTTGCCACATGCTTTTGTTTTTGTTTATACATATTTTTTACATGCTTGTATTTGCGCTTTTTTGTCTATTGTCCGTGAATGGGGTCGTTTGTGGGCATACAGACATTCAATACGCTTCTGTCTATTGCTTAGCAAGCGCATTTGTGCGTAGTTAATTCATTATCATTCATTTTTCTGGCATTTCATGGCTTACATTTCGCTTTTTTTTTTTTTTCAATTTTGTTGTATGCCACAGTATATTTTTAAATTTCTTATACATACATATGGGCTAATCCTGGGTAACGCACGCGACATTCGTACGCATATAATCAATGATAAAGGAGGGAAACAACGAGAGGATTACATGTTTATTTTATCTAATGCAAAGCACTACCAGAGTACTACATTCACGAGAAAATTTAAGCTGGAGTAACAGTTAAGTTCTGATATACACGCAAATATATAGTGGTAACGCACGCGACAAAAAATAGAAGTTATTTTTTAATGTGTTTGGAAGTATGCAAAATTTAGCGAATTTTGCACAATAACATGTTTACTAAAAATGAGGAAATGAAGTTCGAAGAGTACCTTAGGTTCGTAGATTTACGAAATTTTAAAAATATTTCTCTAATTTTGTTTATGGACTATAATAGTAGTACTCACGCGACAGTAACGCACGCGACAAAATTTCCCAATGAAAAAATATAAAACAAAAATTTTTTTTAATTCTCATTTTTAATGAATTTTTAGCAAAGAATGAATAAAAAAGTACATTTAAAGTATTTTGATAGAATAAGTAAAAAATAACTTAAAACTAGGTACGTTGTACTTTAATTTTTTCTTCGGCGAATAAGCTGTTCGAGCAACCTCAATAAAGTCGCCACCGATAATGTTTGGAACACTTTTCCATAACTTAGAGAGATAAAGTTTGTATCGGAGATGCCACGGCCCCTTTTCCAATAGCTCCCATTTGACATTTTTTATGTCCCTACAAATTTCCAGGGTCCTACCATGAACACTTCCAGAGATATTGAGTATAAAAAATTTGGGGTATATGGGAGGTGCCACGCCCTTTGTTGTAATAATGCTCATCTCTATTTGTGAGCTTGGCATCTCGTTAGTATATCATCCCAAGTTCTAAGCCTTACAAAGAATATTTTCAGAAATACGTATACAGTATGAAAAGTTTTGTTTGTATGGGAGGTGCCACGCCCTTTTAACTTTTTTGAAATTATTTTCCAATAGAACTTTCTCCAGACAATACTAAACTCAACAAAGAAAGAATTATCGAAATCGTTCCATCCGTTCAGGCGTGATGCGATGACCAAGGAAATAGTGATTAATTTTTTTTATATATATAGATTGAATTTTTGCACTTAGAGCCTATACACACTTGCGACTCAATCGATTTAGTCGAATGTTGATTTGCATGGGAATGTATGGAAGCATTCACACTACATTCAATTAGTCGTACAACTGAAACAGTTGGATATGCAGCCCAATTTCATTCCAACTGAAACAGTTGGACAACTGCTTGATCAGCAAGGCGCCCTTCTACGTATTCACACTAGAGACAATTTAGTCGAACGACTACAACAACAACAGTGATATTCGTAGTGGAAAGAGTTGCCATGCTGACAGCACTACTTTTATTTCACTTTTGGTAAATTGCAGAGATTGAATATTTCAATTAATATTTTCAAAATGTTAAAAAAAAAAACAAAAGGTATTAACTAGAATTATCTAACTAAGGATATTTACTTCCGTTTTCATGTGTTTCTTGATATTGTTGTTCTCTTCAAATATGTCATTAATCGCATTTTAAAATAGCAATAATGAAAATGAAATTGCATGGAAATTATTAAGGGTCTTCATCTAAAGTGATAAACTGCTGGTAAATGGGGTAAACTGATAAAATAATAATTGTGATAAATTATCTGTCAAAATTTGTATGAAAATATTTTTAAGCAAAGTTTATCACTTTACCGAACGATTTTCTTGCGTAAATTTATAAATTTCGGTAAAATTTAAGTCGGACACATTGTCAGTTTTACTTTTTCAATTCAAAAGAGGAAATTGTGCTTTCTTTCGGCATTTTAGTACGAATTATTAAAATAATTTTTACAAAAATGTGATGCATTTTTTGTTTATTTTATTGGGTTTTTTATTTATTAATCAAGTTGACATTGACAGCTGACAAGAGTTTAAACAATTATTTACCAAGGTGCGTTCATGTAAAAATGCGGATAAACTGATAAATTTTAACAATTTAATACTTTATCACTTTAGATGAAGACCACTATTAATGGCTAATTTTTACTATTTTTCCGTTTCTTGTACTTCTGTTCGTTTCGTTCTTTATGAGCGTAATTCCTTCCGTTTTTCTCTTTTCATTTACTTGACAGCTAGTTGCTAGTTTAATAAGAAAGAAAGCTAAACAATGTATGCACTTTTTGTTTATTTTATTATTTTTTATTTATTAATCAAGTTGACAGATGACAAGAAGGTGCTTTCATGTAAGAATGTAGATAAAGTGATAAAAGCAATTTAATAATTCATCACTTTATACGAAGACCACTAATGTAAAATTTGCTGTGTAAAATGTGAACATTGGTAACACTATGTCATTGTCAATGACCCGACTATTTAGTCTCAAGTGTGAATAGCTGCCACCGATTCGACTAAATAGTTGGCGTAGTGTGAATACAACAGCCCAATTCGACCAAATCGATTGAGTCGCAAGTGTGTATAGGCTCTTACGGTAACGCACGCGACAAATTTAAAACACACATAAAGTTGTAATATTCAGCTTTCGGACAACACTGACTTTGTTTTTGGAAAAAGGTACACAAGCTTACTTTGTCACTGAAATTTCTTTTTATTTCAAGTGATTTCCTAGGTTTAATAACTATTTATATAGTTTT
Source organism: Urophora cardui (assembly GCA_960531455.1). Lineage (NCBI taxonomy): Eukaryota > Metazoa > Arthropoda > Insecta > Diptera > Tephritidae > Urophora > Urophora cardui. The sequence goes on along the minus strand of OY482671.1, from coordinate 15,813,338 downwards.
TTGGTAACGCACGCGACAAAAGGATAAGCGAAAATTTAAAGTAAAAAAACTCCTTTATTCTTACTAGCTTCGCAAATTTTATACTCTTATATTAAATTACGTTCTAAGTAGAATGATTAGAGCGTGTAACAATAACATAACTCTCTTTTCAATAAACTAAACCCGCGAAGAAAAAAATGATACTTTGCTAATAAAAAAGCCTTAGTGAAAATTATTTTTTTTGGCGATTTTTCTCAGCCTGAGTTTAAGAACGAATAGAAAATGCTTATGTTTTTCTAATATATACATGTATTATCTTTATTAATAAATACCAAAAAAAAAAGTTCGGACCATTTTCAATTTCATGCTCTTGGTTGACTTTTTCAGGATTAGCCCATATGTATACATATTAGTCTTTGGAAATGTTTGTATGGCAGTATACCGTAGTATACAAAGCATTAAAAGAATTGGCTAAATAATAACAAATAGCTTTGTAACTACTCAGTAAATGAGTGTGACTCCTGGGACACCGAAAAATCCCTTTGTTGCACCTTTATGAGCACGAATACGAATTTTAGTTCAACTATTCAACTTTCACCTACAATTTGTATATGGTCGAAAAAACATACTGCATAGTACCATATTCTATAAAAATATTTTATATATTCAAAGTCAATTAACTATTTTCAATATTTAAAATTGTGACTCCTGGGACAAGTGCGAAATATGTAATATACTAGATTATTGAAATCAGTTTTATTATTTTTTTAGCCCTTTTTGACCAAGTTATTCATAAATCTCTCCCAGAAGAATTGAAACCAAGCCAATTAAATGAAAAAAATAAAGTGAATGCAAAATAATACTTATATTTACTTCAAAGTTCTGATTAAATACACTGGATCACAAAATGAAATTTTTTGTCTGTACTTTGAATGCGACTATCCTATCTATATGTCAAATCGGTCGCTGACTTATATATATCAAAATGATCAGGGTGAAAAGAGAAATCGATTGAGCCATGTCCGTCCGTCTGTCCGTCTGTCCGTCTGTACGCACGATAACTCGCGCAAAAATTGAGATATTTTGATGAAATTTGAAATGTAAGTTGGTATCAAGACAGGAACGGATGGTATTGAAAATGGGCGAAATCGGACCATGACCACGCCCACCTCCCCTATATAGTAAAAATCGGAAATTTTGTATCTCAGTCACTAATAGAGCTAGAGTCAGGCCCGTCGAGAGGGGGGGGGGGCTGAGGGGGTCAATTGCCCCGGGCCCGGGCTTTAGAGGGCCCGGGAATCTCAAAATGATATCCAAGTTTTTGCTTACAGAAAATAAACGAACAACACCTTTAATCACCTTTCGTAGATAGCAATCATTTTAAATTTCAACAAATTTTATAAATCTCTTAAAGTGTCTGCACCCCACTTAAGGAATTGTTGGTTTTTGGCGTCGACTTTGCAGCATAAATTTGAATTCGTTTTCTGTTGCAACAGAAAAATTCGGTATGATGCAAATTCTTATACAGCGATATGGGTATATCCTGGGCGTTTCGGACGGTATGTTCGCACGATTTTTTGAACTTTTGAGGCAGAAATATCGCGAAATATTGTATCGTTTTATGATAAAAGGAAAGATTTAGGCCACAGCTAATGATTAAAGTATGTTAGCGACAGAAATTTAGTTTAATGCCTCTGTTTTAGCCACTTAAACTGCGTTCCGGACGCTACAAAAACACGTCCATTTTTTTTTTTTTTTTGAGTGGCTAAAACAGAAGCCTGGCATAGCAGGCTAGCACTCTACCCACTGCACCACAGCGCACATAGGTAGATTTTCAAGTTTTATGCGGCCAAAAATATTTGATTGCCTACATCTATTCCAAAATGCTTGTTTAATGCAAAATTTTAATAATTTGTGTTAAAAGTCGATTTTATAGAAAAATATATACAGTGACTCCAAAAAAAATCATACGCCAGAGTTTTTAAATTTATTTCAAAGAGTTCTGTCGAAAATTTTTCAATAAAAATCGTTTTAAGCAGGATTTCTAAGCTTATGGAAAAAATCCGAAAAATCGTAGTAATTTCTAAAAGTGGAAGTGAAAACTTTCAAAGCGCGGCCAGAATTTATAGAAGATTTCTAAGTGTACTGTTATGTAGCCAACCAATTTTAGTGTAAAAGGTGCAATTCTCAATGCTGTAAAAAATTCCGTTGATTTTAGAAGTTTTTTTTTCTGTAGGGTGTTTGGCTTATATGTACCTGAGACCGTTCCAATTAAAATTTCCGAAAAGCCAATGAAAATTTTCAAAAAGTCGAATGTTGCATATTATTATATTAAAATTTAATGAGCTGCTAAATTGCATACTCAAAAATCTTCTAGAAAAATGTAGCTTTAGAATTCTTAGCCCCTTTTTATGATAAGTATTTCCTTGACTTTGAAAAATTGGAAATACTAAAAATAATCGGTCATAAATATCTCGGTTACTTTCGAGCATCACCTACATTAACCAAGATATGCGTTAGAAATATAAACATTAAAATCAAATATAAAACACAAACAAGAAAATTATTGTAGTTAGGTACATATGAAAAACCCTGTATCTAGTATTGAAGTGCGGCTTTGTGCGACGTAATTTTTTGCCGGAAAAATACTAATTGCACTAGATATCATGCCCGAGGGTTAATTTGACTGAGTCTGACAGAGCAATATAACAAAATCAATTTTGAACACAAAAAAGAGTGAAATTTTCTTTTTAAATATCCCAACTTTAAAAGCTTAAAACTATAAACTTAGACTTATTGGAAATCAAGGGTATTATTGAAAAGTGTTAATAATTACTTGAAGATTTAGGATCCATCACGATTACTTAAATGAAATGCTTTAAATAATAAATATTCACGTTGAAACTAGCACTTAAAAATATGTAAAAAAATATTAAAATATTAACTTTAGATATGCTAAGTTTCGACCATCTGGGAGCAAATGCAGAGTATGGGGTCGGGAAAAAAGCGATGGATTATTGTTCCCCAGTCTATTTCCAATATGTGGGTATGTTTTTTTCTGTAATTGTAACAACTTCACAAAATTCAATTTTGGCCGCATAAAACATGAAAATCTACCTATGTGCAGCGGCCATGTATAGATAAATTAAAGTTCGTAACTATATATTCATTGAATTATGATTTTGAGAATTTGTTCATTTAGTATGGGGGCCCTTAGTTATTTTGACCCCGGGCCCGGATTTTCTCTCGGCGGCCCTGGCTAGAGTGATAAAATTTCACACACGTATTGAGCTCAGGCCCTTATGAAGAAATATGATGAAATTTTGGAAAATGGGCGGTGCCACGCCCACTTATTAAGGGGCAAACATTGAAAGTTTTATGAGTCATAACTCAGAAACCGTTGAAGATATATCGATGAATTTTGGTAGGCGTGATATACTTACTTAGGCAAATGTTTTGACGAAAAATTGCCAAAATCGGTTGACGACCACGCCCACTTTTATATATGGGTCTTATAAAGTGACCTAATAAAAACATTTTAAGCGATATCTCTGTCAAATATAAAGATATATCATTGAAATTTTATGGAAGGTGTCCAACTATGGACATATAACAAAAAATACAAAAATTTTGGAAAATGGGCGTGGCACCGCCTCCTCTTAGAAGCAGGAATATACGAGATTTCTGAGCCCATAACTCGACAAATAATCGATATATTATGACGAAACTTGGTGTATACACTTTCACTACTTGTAGTAATACATGTTCAAAATTTTAGCGAAATCGGTTGACGACCACGCCCACTTATATATATGGGTATTATAAAGTGGCCTAATAAAAACATTTTAAGCGATATCTTTGTCAAATATAAAGATAATTCATTGAAATTTTGTGGCATGAGTTCTACAATAGATGGGAAACAAAAAATAGAAAAATTTCGGAAAATGGGCGTGGCACCGCCTCTTTTCAGACAAAGGAATCGACGAGATTTCGGAGCCCATAACTCGACAAATAATTGAGATATTATGACGAAACTTGGTTTATACACTTTTATAACTTGTGTTAATGGACACGCAAAAATTTATTGAAATCGGTTTATGACCACGCCTACTTTTTAACAAAGATATTTCTGGAACACCCTTTGGGAATTTGTAACGTGACATCTTTGTAACTCATAAAGGGATGAAATTTTGCACAAAGAATAATATTCATAAGCTTAGTTGGATGACTGATAAAAATTTAGAAAATGGGCGTGGCTACGCCCACTTTATGCAGCACTCGATTTATATAAAGTACCTACACCGTGTTTCCATCAAACGCAAACAAACAATGAAAGCATACAGCTGAGTATCTAATGTTCGATTCCACTCGAACTTAGGCTTCCTTACTTGTTTTAAGAAAAAATTGATTTTGTCAGGCAATATCTTTAAAACCAATGTTCTTACCTTTACGTGAAGCTTCATTCCATTAGCAAAAAAATAAGCTATCAACGAAGAAAATCCATGGTAAAATAGAAAAGTTATAGGCGATCAAGTAAATACAGCCAAGTCGCGCATGATATTTTCTTTCGTTTGGTGTCACCACAAGGAAGATAGCCACTTAATTCTGGTGGAACCATTGGCCAAATAACGGTAAATTGCCGATATCTCAAAAACCTTCCCATAGAATTAAAAATGAACCAGATTTTCGCAATCAGCGACCGATTTTACATATAGATAGGATGGTCGCGTTTAGAGTATATTTTGACTGTAGAGCAGTGATCGACGGTGAACAGCCTTTTAATCCTTACTTTCATAAATATCTGGTTTCATAGGGTCATACCTGAGGTTACCAGACCAATTTTTATGCCTTTTCGTGTGACTCCTGGGACACCCCATATGAATCAATTATATGAAGATATACGCAAAAATCACATATCCTTTTTTAATTTTTTGTAATGCAATTATTTACATTTTTCTCTGCTTTACTTGAATGACATGCAATTTTTTTTTTACAAATGAAAATATAGCTAATATAGGAATGCAAACATGACCAAACTTTTTCCGCAAAATAGTTAGGTGTGAAGTCAAAGTTCTATGGACAAAAATTTTGGGTTTTTACATATTTTTCTATATTTCTGTTACCAGATTAGGAAAATATACACATTTAGTTACAGGTAACTGAATAAATAGGAATGATTAGTAGCATTTTAAATTTTATGTCGTTTTCCTCTTTTGGCTGGAATGTCCCCTATAAAGAAAGACGCATTCAAATATTTTTTAGGAAAGAAAGACGTATTCGATTTTTGTTTTTTCTTCGTCAATATTATTGCTAATGCGTCTTTCTTCGCAGTTAATAATGCTAATGCGTCTTTCTTCGCAGTTAATAATGCTAATGCGTCTTTCTTCGTTGAAATATTTTATAATGCGTCTCTTTTCGTCGAAATATTTTTTAATGCGTCTATCTTCGTCGACATGGTTTGTAAAGCGTCTTTTTTCCCCGACATATTTTTAATGCGCCTTTTTCGTCGACAAATTACTGGCATGCGTCTTTCTTCTTCCGGAGCGACGATATACCTTTGTAACCAAAAATATATGTAAGTATGTATGTAAGTTTACATAGCGACCACCTTCTCTCGCATCCTTGCAAAAATACTTAATGCAACAAATAAAATTGTTCTCCATTGAAATTTCAACCGCAAAACTTTTGCGCGTGAAGTGTTTTAGCTCATTTGCAAAGTTTGAATTTTCACCTTTTTTTTGTAAGCTTCGCTACTTTTCTGATTGCGCCTCGGAGTAGACAAGCAATCGTTTTCCTATCAATTTCATCCGCCAACAATCAAGTGCACGCACATAAATCAGTGAAAAACTTATTTAATAATTTAATACGATGGCAGGCATATGTATGTATTAGATTGCTGCTGCATAATTTGAGCAAAGCTATAATGTGCCGATTTTGAAAATAATTCTTTTTTTTTTTTTTTTTGTGAAAAAAAAAGAAAATAATAATAAAGCAAGCTGGAAACTTGGTAATTGTGCCCGTATTTGTTTTTAGTAGCTATCGAAATTTAAGACGAGTGAATTTGTGTATTGGTTTAGTGCGCCTAAAATTATGCTTTGAAAAATTTTAAAATAAGAGCAAAGCAGCAGGGAAATATTTAGGTAGGTAGCAAGTTTGCGTGCACGCCAGCAATATTGTGCAGTTTTTTTTTTGCTTTTGATTACTTATTCCTTAAAGTAAAATTAGTAATAAAAAAAGTTTGAAAATATTGCTAAAAAGATTTTGTTGTAGGCAAGAGGATAGCTGTTGCAGTTGCTGGCGCTGGTCACGTACATAAAGCGTGTCAGTGACGTTGGAAATACGTCTTTCTTGCTTTGCTCGGCGCTAAAAATTCAAACTTTTTTTGAAACTATTTTAGTTTTCGAAAAAAAAAAAAAATTTTAAATTATTTAAATTTAACCTAGCTTATTAAATTTTCAGATTAATTGCTAATTTAGTAAAAGCCAGTCGAAACAACAAACACATACATAATGTCAGATCGCAAAGCAGTCATTAAAAATGCCGATATGAGCGAAGAGATGCAGCAGGATGCTGTTGATTGTGCGACACAAGCATTGGAAAAGTACAACATAGAAAAGGTGAGTGGAAATTTTCCTTAATTCAAATGGTCTTAATATAGCATTTTTATGTTAAATGAAACCCTTTTCAATTGACTTGAAACCATTTTTAAATGAAATTAAACCTTTTTCAATATCAAAAAAAAGAAAACAAAAAACAAAAAAAAGAAATATAAACAAAACAAAAAAAATAAATATAAACAAAACAAAATAAAAAAAAAATAAAAAAAAACAAAAAAAAAAAACAAAAAAATAAAAAAAAAAACAAAATAAAAAAAAAACAAAATAAAAAAAAACAAAAACAAAAAATTAGAAAATAAAAATAAGAACCCTTTTCAATTGAAACCTTTTTTCAATTGAAATGAAACTTTTTTCAATTGAAATGAAACCTTTTTCAATATCCAACAAAACAAAAGAAAACTAAAACCAAAAACAACCAAAACCAAAACAAAAAAACAAAAAAAAACAAAAAAATAAAAAATTGAAAAAATAAAAAAAATAAAAATAAACACAAAAAATAAAAATAAACAAAAACAAAAAAATTAGAAAGTAACAAAAAACAAATCCAAAAACAAAAAAAAAAGGAACAAAAAACCAAAAACAAACCCGAAAACAAAAAAAAGAAATCTCAAATAAAAAAACAAATATAAAAACCAAACAAAAACAGAATCGAAAACAAAATCAAAAACAAACAACAAAATAGTAGCAGCGTCAAACAAAGTAACAAATTATAAAAAACTATAGTCGCATTTTAATGCCAAGAAAACTGGGAAGGGAATAAAAATCCGATTTCGGAACTGTTTACACATCAATGTTTATGAGTACACGTTACTGGCGCATTCATTTTTTACCTATAATTCAGTTGACAGTTCGATTACAAACTCCTCGGTTTCCTTTCAAAAACATTTAACGAGAGTAGTGTGATTAAATTTCGAATCTTGACTTTCGAGTGAAGTGTCAATTGGCGGAAGGAAATGCTAGAGACATCCGAAGGGGGTCGTTCAAATTCAGTATATTTTACTACAGAACATAATTCGCGTTTTTCTTTACATTTTCCGCGAATTTTTGCAGTGACCCTCGTACATTTCTGCAATTAAGAAATATGTCTACATACTACCCTGTTGAAAGTTAAACAAAACTGCTATGTACAAGCCAGACCGAATTTGGCTGCGGTTCTGATTTATCTTACCAACATCTATTTTTGTGTTTATTATTTTTGTTTTTTTTCTTATCTGAGTTAAAAAGTTTTCGCGCCACGTTAACATTTACCGAAGCGCAAAAAAATTGTTGTTTTAAATGCAACGTAGGCTTATCGTAAAAAAAAGGAAAATTACAAAAACAAAAAACAAGTGTAAACTTTGATTTTAAATAAAAAAAATGAAAGGAAAGAAAAGTTAAAATAAGTGTGCAAAAACAAAAACAAAAAAAGCTAAAGTGAAGGGCACTTGGGTCAGAAAGAATTCTGTTCTATGAATGAAAAATGAGCGAAAAATGGTCAACAAGATACAAGAATCAAAATCCTTAAGCCTTTTGTGACTTAAAACAAATTTTATGGTTTTCCTTATTTATTTATTTAATTAGCGCAGCCGCATTACATTGCCGTACACATTTAAATAAAAATCATCTTTTGTTGTTTGTTTTTTCCGACCGGGCAGGATTGCGATGTATTTTGGAACGAATTTCCGTCATCCCTTGTTAAGTTTGATTTGGTTATAAACCGGTTTCGGCTATGTGCCATTTTCAGTATCTTGTTTCGAAACCGGTTTATAACCAAATTAAACTTAACAAGGGATGACCGAAATTCGTTCCACAATACAAATTGACAGCCTTACTGCAAACCCCTGTATGTTCAAAACCAAAAAGTTTTCAGGAGAGAGAAAACCTATGATAATTTCATCACATGAACCGGACTTTTTTCAATCCATTTTAATGCGGGAAAAATATTCTTTATCATTTAAAATATTCTTTATCAGCATCTAGTAAGTATTATCTTGGTAATCATAAACTTTTGCAGTCAACTTATTTTTTTTAAATATTTGATTGACGTCTTTTGTTGCTTTTGTCTTCGCCTGGTTTTCTTATCACACAGTCGGTGTACAAACAACCTTGTTTTAAGTTTACTTTGCCAATATTTTTCACTGCATTTAAGTGAATAGTTGAAACATACATATGTAGCTGATGCTGAGAAAAAACTGGAAAGATTATTAAAAAATTCAAATTTTTGAAACAGAAAATATGCATAAATCTATGAAAAAAAATTGATCAAAATTTCCAAATTACATATGGCTAGCGTAGAACTAAACTGGTCTATCTAACAAAATACAAAATTGGAGAAAACAGATGAAACGCGTTTTAATGCGGTATGCGATTGTTGATGTATGTTAAGTGAATATTGTAAATTATTATGTTAGCTTAATAGTTAACTTAACATTCTGCATTAAAAAAAAATTATTATAGAAACGTTTTTTATATAATATTTATATTTTACAGGAAAACTTGTTACATAGACCACTTTAGAATTTTTAATTTTTAAGGAAGTTTGAATTACAAATTAAAAATTATATGAATAAAGTAAAAAATATGTGAAAGGAAGTACTTTAATTACAAAAATAATATACACATGTTCGTAAAGGATCACCTCTGCATGAAAAGTAACAGTAACCTAGTTTTCTCCACGGCGGGCTGGTAGAAAATCTTCTAGATTGTTTTCTGTTTCATTCTGCGGCTTACATGTGGAGAGACAGGTAAAAGGGGTGATGAATCGGTGGTACAAATTTCAACATTTTTTTATGTCCTGCATTTTTTTGAATTTCAAAACGCGTATGTCGCTGCCCTGATCTGGTGTAAAATTCTGCAAGAACTCAATGAAATCATGTAGGTTCACGCTAGATTTCTTTATATCGACGGATTTATGTTTCAAAATAATCATCATTAAACTGCATCACAGATTCACCCTTGACAAATTTTGCCTTTCGCATTTGGGAAAGTTTTGCGCCGTCGTCTACTATACTCTGGTAGTCCCTGAACATTGGCCGTAGTTCGTCAAATGACATAAATTTCCCCACCATATTATTAACATCAAAAAGAGCATGCTTTCTACAATTTTTAACCAATACCATCCACTCATCTGGTGTAAGATCATACTGGTCTATGGTAGTCTATGCTAGTTGGACCACTTTAGAATTTCTTGAAATGACAAAAGGACGTGAATTCTAAAGTGACATTTTTAGCGTTTGGACACTTTGGTGCAGAAATAAGACCTACATCAATTTTGCACGGATAAATTTATGATTTTCAAGTTCAAAAATGTACATAACTCGATTTCTGAAAAAATGTTAGATAGACCAGTTTAGTTCTACGCTAGCCATATGTATGTCTGTATATCGAGTTTATACCTGGTGATGTTTTGGCACAAAATGGAAAAAGCGGTTAAAACTTCAAATCGCAACAATGTAAATACATCAAGGCTGCTCAACAAAATAAACAAAAAAAATTTGTTTCAATAAACATATAAAAAACAAGTAAGGAAGCCTAAGTTCGAGTGCAATCGAACATTAGATACTCAGCTGTATGCTTTCATTGTTTGTTTGCGTTTGTTCGATATAGGGTGTATTTTATATGAAACGAGTGCTGCATAAACAGGGCGCAGCCACGCCCATTTTCAAAATTTATATCAATCATCCAAATAAGCATACAAATATTATTGTTAGTGCAAAATTTCATCCCTCTATGACTTTTAGTTACAAAGACTTCACGTTACAAATTCCAAAAGGGTGTTCCAGAAATATCTTTGTTAAAAAGTAGGCGTGGTCATAAACCGATTTCAATACATTTTTGCGTGTCTATTAACACATGTTATAAAAGTGTATAAACCAAGTTTCGTCATAATATCTCAATTATTTGTCGAGTTAAAGGCTAAGAAATCTCATATATCCCTTTGTCTAAAAAGAGGCGGTGCCACGCCCATTTTCCAAACTTTTTTATTTTTTGTTTCCGGTCTATTGTAAAACTCATGTCACAAAATTTCAATGAATTATCTTTATATTTCACATAGATATCGCTTAAAATGGTTTTATTAGGTCACTTTATAATACACATATATAAAAGTGGGCGCGGTCGTCAACCGATTTTGGTAATTTTTCGTCCACACATTTGGCTAAGTAAATATATCACGCGTACCAGATTTCATCGATATATCTTTAACGGTTTCTGAGTTATGGCTTATTAAACTTTCAATATTCGCTCCTTAATAAGTGGGCGTGGCACCGCCCATTTTCCAAAATTTTTGTAGTTTTTGTTTTATGTCCATAGTTGGACTCCTGCCACAAAATCTCAGTGATTGATCTTTATATTTGACAGAGATATCGCTTAAAATGTTTTTATTAGGCCCCCTTATATTTCCTATATATAAAAGTGGGCGTGGCCGTCAACCGATTTTGATAATTTTTCGCCAAAACATTTGACTAAGTAATTATATTACGCGTACCGAATTTCATCGATATATCTTCAACGGTTTCTGAGTTATGACTCATAAAACTTTCAATGTCTGCCCCTTAATAAGTGGGCGTGGCACCGCCCATATTCCAAAATTTTTGTGTTTTTTGTTTTATGTCCATAGTTGGACTCATGCGACAAAATTTCAATGATAGATCTTTATATTTGACAGAGATATCGCTTAAAATGGTTTTATTAGGTCACTTTATAATACACATATATAAAAGTGGGCGTGGCCGTAAACCGATTTTGATAATTTTTCGTCAAAACATTTGTCTATGTAAGCAAATTACGCGTACCAAATTTCATCGATATATCTTCAACGGTTTCTGAGTTATGACATATAAAACTTTCAATGTTTGACCCTTAATAAGTGGGCGTGGCACCGCCCATTTTCCAAAACTTCATCAAATTTCTTCATAAGGGCCCGAGCTCAATACGTGGGTAAAATTTTAAAACTCTAGCTATATTAGTGGCTGAGATACCAAATTTCCGATTTTTTCTATATAGGAAAAGTGGGCGTGGTCATGGTCCGATTTCGCCCATTTTCAATACCAACCGTCCCAGTCTCGATACCAACTTGCGTTCCAAATTTCATCAAAATATCTCAATTTTTGCGCGAGTTAGAGTGTTTACAGACGGACGGACGGACGGACGGACGGACAGACGGACGGACGGACGGACGGACGGACGGACGGACGGACGGACATGGCTCAATCGATTTCTCTTTTCACCCTGATCATTTTGATATATATAAGTCTATATCTATCTCGATTATTTCATTCTGTTACAATCCACCGTTATGTGATTAAAACTATAATACTCTGTGTACTAGTACAGCTGAGTATAAAAATATCAAAAATTTATATTGCTTTGCTGCTTATCAAAACCAAAATATTTCCGATTCCAAAATTATCAATAAAATTGTATCACAATTAATTTTGCTAATTTCATATCAAAACAATATAACAACAAGTAAGGAAGCCTAAGTTCGAGTGCAATCGAACATTAGATACTCAGCTGTATGCTTTCATTGTTTGTTTGCGTTTGTTCGATATAGGGTGTATTTTATATGAAACGAGTGCTGCATAAACAGGGCGCAGCCACGCCCATTTTCAAAATTTATATCAATCATCCAAATAAGCATACAAATATTATTGTTAGTGCAAAATTTCATCCCTCTATGACTTTTAGTTACAAAGACTTCACGTTACAAATTCCAAAAGGGTGTTCCAGAAATATCTTTGTTAAAAAGTAGGCGTGGTCATAAACCGATTTCAATACATTTTTGCGTGTCTATTAACACATGTTATAAAAGTGTATAAACCAAGTTTCGTCATAATATCTCAATTATTTGTCGAGTTAAAGGCTAAGAAATCTCATATATCCCTTTGTCTAAAAAGAGGCGGTGCCACGCCCATTTTCCAAACTTTTTTATTTTTTGTTTCCGGTCTATTGTAAAACTCATGTCACAAAATTTCAATGAATTATCTTTATATTTCACATAGATATCGCTTAAAATGGTTTTATTAGGTCACTTTATAATACACATATATAAAAGTGGGCGCGGTCGTCAACCGATTTTGGTAATTTTTCGTCCACACATTTGGCTAAGTAAATATATCACGCGTACCAGATTTCATCGATATATCTTTAACGGTTTCTGAGTTATGGCTTATTAAACTTTCAATATTCGCTCCTTAATAAGTGGGCGTGGCACCGCCCATTTTCCAAAATTTTTGTAGTTTTTGTTTTATGTCCATAGTTGGACTCCTGCCACAAAATCTCAGTGATTGATCTTTATATTTGACAGAGATATCGCTTAAAATGTTTTTATTAGGCCCCCTTATATTTCCTATATATAAAAGTGGGCGTGGCCGTCAACCGATTTTGATAATTTTTCGCCAAAACATTTGACTAAGTAATTATATTACGCGTACCGAATTTCATCGATATATCTTCAACGGTTTCTGAGTTATGACTCATAAAACTTTCAATGTCTGCCCCTTAATAAGTGGGCGTGGCACCGCCCATATTCCAAAATTTTTGTGTTTTTTGTTTTATGTCCATAGTTGGACTCATGCGACAAAATTTCAATGATAGATCTTTATATTTGACAGAGATATCGCTTAAAATGGTTTTATTAGGTCACTTTATAATACACATATATAAAAGTGGGCGTGGCCGTAAACCGATTTTGATAATTTTTCGTCAAAACATTTGTCTATGTAAGCAAATTACGCGTACCAAATTTCATCGATATATCTTCAACGGTTTCTGAGTTATGACATATAAAACTTTCAATGTTTGACCCTTAATAAGTGGGCGTGGCACCGCCCATTTTCCAAAACTTCATCAAATTTCTTCATAAGGGCCCGAGCTCAATACGTGGGTAAAATTTTAAAACTCTAGCTATATTAGTGGCTGAGATACCAAATTTCCGATTTTTTCTATATAGGAAAAGTGGGCGTGGTCATGGTCCGATTTCGCCCATTTTCAATACCAACCGTCCCAGTCTCGATACCAACTTGCGTTCCAAATTTCATCAAAATATCTCAATTTTTGCGCGAGTTAGAGTGTTTACAGACGGACGGACGGACGGACGGACGGACAGACGGACGGACGGACGGACGGACGGACGGACGGACGGACGGACGGACATGGCTCAATCGATTTCTCTTTTCACCCTGATCATTTTGATATATATAAGTCTATATCTATCTCGATTATTTCATTCTGTTACAATCCACCGTTATGTGATTAAAACTATAATACTCTGTGTACTAGTACAGCTGAGTATAAAAAGGATTTCGTTTTGTTTATGTTTGTTTCTTTGTTGCTAAGATATACATACGTATGTATGTACATATGTATGTATGAATACATATTTATATGATAGGTTTTCAGTTTTCTTTTTATAGGCACAGGAAACAAAATTATTTTGGTAATCAATTTTTTGTTTGCAGCTGAAACAATATTTTAAAAAAAATTTTGTTTCGGCAATTATCGAAACGAAAAAAATTTTGATAATTTTTTTGATTTTTGTTGAAGCAATTTGAATTTTGTTAAATTTTTCATGCTTTTAAAATGAAAAGTTTCAACATAAACAAAATTATTTTTTGTTTATCGTTAAAAATATCAATAAATTTCAGCCCTGAAATACATACATAAAATATGTTTTTTTGCCAGCATTCGTATTTTTCTTCATACTTCCACTCAATGTCACCAAATCGATTACACAAATTTGTATAAATTCAACAGGCTGACGACGGCTAGTCACGCTCTCATCGATGTTGGCCTGCTCCGTATGTGCCTGTGTAAGGTGTGCGCTTTGTTTTTACCATAATTAGGTATGTACCTATGTAAATCCCCGAAAAGTATGCTATGCAAATTTTATGAAGGCAAAGCAAGCGATGACGACTTTTATTGAGTGTGTCACTGATGAAATGTACAGCAACAACAAAACACAACTAATTGTGTGTGTATTATTGATTGGTAAAAAAATGCCAATGGCGCGGGCCGAATGTTGTTGTTGTTGTTGTTGTCGTCGTCCTTGCTTGTTACTGTTGCGGTGTGCTGTGTGTACATTAGAGTGCGTTTAAAATTCAAATTAACGATATTTTACTGTATCGCCCCCTCAATCTGTAGTAACAAGGTCAAAGATATCACACATAAATTTTGGTCCCGATTGGTGGCGGTTAAGGCGTGGCGCATTGAGGTCAAAGTTCAGAAAAACTCTATGAAGGGTCAAAAAATCAAAATATTTTTTTTAATTATATTATACCCAAAATTTATACTTCTATACCCAAGGATAACAAATATAAATTTTGGTTACGATTGATGGCGGTTTAGTGGTGTTTTAAGTGGGTCAATGTTCACATTGCCATAGAAGACTTACATTTTTAGTGTCGCATATGGTAAATTTATGTGTGATATCTTTGACCATGTTACTACAGATTGAGGGGGCGATACAGTCTTTTTATGAACTTTTAAGTTTTTCATACAAATTAAAAGCACCCTAGTGTACATGCATATCTCTTTTCATGCAAATAAACACACACGACCGCTTCCTTCTCTTTGTACTTTTACACTTTTCCGGCAAGCCTTAATAAGCTTTTAAGTTGACATTTTCAGACAATATTTGGTTACAAAATCAAAATGCTGGAATATATGCATAAGCTTACAGTGTGTTACAGAAGTTGTCGTTCTATTTTTTTTTTCTCTGAAATAGGGCGTTTTTGAATAATTGTCTGAAATAGGACGTTATTGAAACAATTTTTCAAATAGGGCGTTCTTGAAGCAAAATCTGAAATAGGACGTTATTGAAACAAATTTTTCAAATAGGGCGTTCTTGAAGCAAAATCTGAAATAGGACGTTATTGAAACAATTTTTCAAATAGGGCGTTTTTGAAACAATTTTTGAAATAGGGCGATCTTATTCTCAGCCGTCGAAATGTTCTTATAAGGTTTCTATTACGTCCACATCTCGAGCCTCCCGCGGAGGCTGAAAAGGTGGACCGCGATCTATCTGAGTGGTCGACAGGCATCGGTTGACTTCAGGAATGGTACTTCAAAACCAAGGAGAATAAAACAGCGAGTTCCGCAGGCTGGTGTCCCCGTTATTATTCAACTTATACATCTCCACACTCCCACCTCCACCTGAAGGAGTTCGTATCATATCCTATGCCGATGACTGACGATTATGGCGTCAGGCACCGACATAAATGACTTATGCTCGAAAATAAACGGTTATCTCTCCTACCTTTCCCACTTCTTTTCATCACGCTCCCTCGAACTGCAGCCTTCGTAAGTCCTCCGCGACCCTGTTCACGACATGGACAAAGGAGGTTAGGTTAGAGCTTGGAATACGGATAGGGAATATACCCATCCGTATTGTTAACAATCCAAAAATCTTGGGTGTTACCTTCGACAGCCTAGCTTCCTTCTCCGCACATACAATCGCGATCGCGAATAAGGTTCAAAGTCGCAACAAAATCTTCAAATCGCTGGCCAGCAGCACATGGGGAAAAGACAAAGAAATCCTTATCGCAACATACAAAGCAATCGGCCGGCCGGTCTTGAACTATGCATCGCCAATATGGTCGCCGGGGACTTGCAGGACGCAGTGGAAGAAACTCCAAGCCTGCCAAAATTCGGCGTTACGTACCGCTACGTGAAGTCTACTCATGTTGGCGGAACACCACCTATGTACATCACGAGACACAGCTGCTACGAGTTGAGAATCATAACATCATGCTTAGCAAGCAGTTTCTCCTGGGATGCTACCGTAGAGGCAGGCATTAAAGGAGATACGCAACGAAACAGTCTCCACCTTCGTTTCAACCCGCCCCGCGTACATAATAATTAGAGACCAACCACCACCAATAGCTGCAGAAGAACTGGAGTTGCCCAGAGAAACCCGAGTCACCTTATCACAATTAAGGTCGGGCTTCTTTAGTATGCTCAATTCCTACAGGGTCAGAATCGATCCAAATATACCTAACGTATGTCCGGCATGTGGAGAGACGCCGAATGACATACATCACCTCTTTGAATTCCACTTTAAACCAACTAACTTAACACACTTGTCCTTCTGGACAAGCCCAAAAGAAGCTGCAACATTCTTGGGCCTTCCGTTAAGTGAAATTGATGACAATTTGTTAGAGCTCTAGATAACCGGGTATCGAGCAATTCGATATGATCGTTTTTGTTTGCTGCCCGTTTGTTGTTCAAATGCCCGTACCAACATACGGGTAATAAACAAACAAACGACTGTTCGAGCATTTGAACAAAAATTTTTCGAGCTACTCGAATATGTTCAAAAAAAATCGTGAGCACAACTCCTCGGCAGGGCTTAGTACCGCTACAACAACAACAACATTACGTTCGAACACACTTGCGACAATATATGTAACTCTTGACGAGTTTTGGGCCAAACTTCTTCCCTAATTCATGGTGCGCTTCACTAATTTTTTTTCCAACGAATCGGGCGCACCTACAGATTTTATGCCAACTGCGAAGGGCAGCTGAATGAAAATTTGTGCATATGTGATCATATACATTAGAAGGCTGCACGAATGGATTCGAAACGGCCAACAAAATATTCGCGGCCGTCCAATTACAGTACCTACTTGTTTCTGTCGTTTTAGAATAAACGCAACTAGTGCACAACCATAAACAGAACCAATACAATTACTTATTCGTAGCGACAATTACATGACCTTAAAAAGGTTCTGCAAATAGTGTACACTACTTGCGAATACTTCGAATATAATCGAAATATATGTATGTACATACATATTTTCATAAACACACATCCACCAGCAGTGTGGCCAGGTTAGCCTTTTCGAGGCTAGATTTGGCCTTTCTTTTTGTCCTTTAGCCTCATAATTTTCGTTTTAGCTTCGTGGCTTTTTTCTAGCATTTTTTACTCAAATGTTAATTTTACTAATTTGTACAACGAGAACTTGCTCTAATTCATATGAACGTTTTGTACATATGCAACACCATGAATATGTTCTAAATGTAAAGTAATTGTAGCCATGAATGTGTTCTGACCGTAAGCTATTTGTAGCAACCTTGTGAAAATAGGCGTGTTTTAATTATTACACCAAGCTCTGGATCAAGCTAAACTGACTGAAACAATCGGGATCATTGTTATGTAAATGTCAGCAACACATGCACAATGTGTGAACGTGTTAGGTGCTATACACCAAAAAAAAAGCTCTGGTAGCACGGAAGAAACAAATCGAAAACCCGGATCATAAAATTAACAAGAAATGAATGTGGTTCTATCGGGCTCAAGTCGCTGTTGTTGAATTTATATGAACAATTTTTTATGTGGCTCAGGATCAGCGTAATTGAAACACGCTTAATGTTTTGCCCCAGAGCGCACCAGAGTAAAGAAGCTAAACCCTCTTCCCGGAGCGGAGCTGGAGCAAAAAATCACTAGCTCCCAGCTCCTTAATACCTACATATAAATATAATGCGCAAGTCAACTCGAAAAACCCCTATAAAACGAACCCGAAAGCAGAAATTAATATTTGCCATTGGATTATTATTATTATTATATTATATTATATTAAAGTATATACTTACTTCCTATGTCAATTTGGTAAGAAAAGCCGGCAAACGGCATCCCTAATCAGTGATAAACACAACAACCAAAAATAGGAGCATTTATTTAAAAAAAAGTCAGTACTAGTCGAGAAAATGTGCCTGATATGTGTTCAAACATGAATAGTTCCTTTAAGTAATGTTTATAGTTTTTATATGCAAATGAACAAAACTTAAATAAATAAAATTTGAATGAATTTCTTAAAAAAAATGCTGACTTCTTTTTAGCTTCTTTTTTTTTTAGTTTCAGCCTTTTCTAACTTTTTTTTTTTTGCCAATCTAGCCTCGTTTTTCTTCATGACCTGGCAACACTGTCCACCAGACGTTGTGTTCAGCAAAATTACGCTGCTAGTGTGAGTGTGTGTATGTTCATATGCATACACACTAGGGCGGGTCGATTGGTAGGGGCCAAAAAAAAAAAAATTAATGGACACATCGCAATTATAAAAATTTGGGTAATTTCAAGCTTTTTTGCCCAAGAAACCATATGTCTAAAATAAATTTCGAACCAGAGCTTTTTACGATCTACATATTTCCAACTGTTCTATATATTTTAAAATAACTCGGTAACCAATACTTCGATTCTTTTGATTTTTTCGGCATTAGTTAGGAAACTTATTTGGCATATTAAGGTGGTTTTATGAAGGAAATAAAGTTCTCCCGAAATTCGCGGAACAACCCGATTTTCATGCGAATATAATACGGAAATCTATACCTAAAATTTTTCCTTAATATATTAAAATTTAGAGGTCGTGCAAATGCCTCCAAATTTCTTTCTCCTTTTATATCAGGGACATTCCATCGTGACTCCTGGGACATTTGACTCCAGAGCTTAGTCAACTTTGAATTATAAAACTGACATCGGGACTTAAATTGCTATGAAATATATTTATCGACATGGATAAATATCCAATACAACAAATGCATTAAAAGAATTGGCTAAATAATAACAAATAGCTTTGTAACTACTCAGTAAATGAGTGTGACTCCTGGGACACCGAAAAATCCCTTTGTTGCACCTTTATGAGCACGAATACGAATTTTAGTTCAACTATTCAACTTTCACCTACAATTTGTATATGGTCGAAAAAACATACTGCATAGTACCATATTCTATAAAAATATTTTATATATTCAAATTCAATTAACTATTTTCAATATTTAAAATTGTGACTCCTGGGACAAGTGCGAAATATGTAATATACTAGATTATTGAAATCAGTTTTATTATTGTTTTAGCCCTTTTAGACCAAGTTACTCATAAATCTCTCCCAGCAGAATTGAAACCAAGCCAATTAAATGAAAAAAATAAAGTGAATGCGAAATAATACTTATATTTACTTCAAAGTTCTGATTAAATACACTGGATCACAAAATGAAAGTTTTTGTCTGTACTTTGGACGCGACTATCCTATCTATATGTAAAATCGGTCGCTGATTCCGAAAATCGGGTTCATTTTTAATTCTATGGGAAGGTTTTTGAGATATCGGCAATTTACCGCTATTTGGCCAATGGCTCCACTTAATCCTGTATATCTCTTTGACGCAGTGAGCTATCTTCCTTGAGGTGGAAAAGAAAATTAAATTTACTTTTCGTGGCTTCTATAACATTTTTCTCTATCTCTTATAGTTTCTGACATTTTGACGATTCAATTTAAATTTTTTTCGATTTTTTAAGATTTTTTTAAGAAAAAATTGATTTTGTCAGGCAATATCTTTAAAACCAATGTTTTTACCTTTATGTGAAGCTCCATTCCATTAGCAAAAAAATAAGCTATCAACGAAGAAAATCCATGGTAAAATGGAAAAGTTATAGGTGATCAAGTAAATACAGCCAAGTCGCGCATGATATTTTCTTTCATTGGCCAAATAACGGTAAATTGCCGATATCTCAAAACCTTCCCATAGAATTAAAAATGAACCCTATTTTCGCAATCAGCGACCGATTTTACATATAGATAGGATGGTCGCGTTTAGAGTATTTTTTGGCTGTAGAGCAGTGATATTTATTTAAAACAAGTCGAATTCATCATCTCTAGAAACAATTATTTAAAACTATATAATAAAAACTTAAAACATTTCAAAAATTCGTTTCAGAATCTTCTATTTTAAGTACAGGTTTGCCCTAATACATTGGAGTTCAGAATCGTGTGACTCCTGGGACATATTTCAAAATAGTCTAGAAACCAAAGTATGACCCTATTAACTTAAAAAATGTATTTAGACGGTGAACAACCTTTTAATCCTTACTTTGATAAATATCTGGTTTCATAGGGTCATACCTGAGGTTACCAGACCAATTTTTATGCCTTTTCGTGTGACTCCTGGGACACCCCATATGAATCAATTATATGAAGATATACGCAAAAATCACATATCCTTTTTTTTATTTTTTTGTGATGCAATTATTTAAATTTTTCTCTGCTTTACTTGAATGACATGCAATTTTTTTTTTACAAATGAAAATATAGCTAATATAGCAATGCAAACATGAGCAAACTTTTTCCGCAAAATAGTTAGGTGTGAAGGCAAAGTTCTATGGACAAAAATTTTGGGTTTTTACATATTTTTCTATATTTCTGTTACCAGATTAGGAAAATATACATATTTAGTTACAGGTAACTGAATAAATAGGAATTATTAGTAGCATTTTAAATTTTATGTTGTTTTCCTCTTTTGGCTGGAATGTCCCATCAGTGATGATACATAATTTTTTTCAAAGTCCTTAATGAACAAGAAAAACATTTCTTATCATTAAAAAATGGAACATATGTTTGTTGGGCTTTTATATTCAGGTAACTGAATAAATAGGAATTATTAGTAGCATTTTAAATTTTATGTTGTTTTCCTCTTTTGGCTGGAATGTCCCATCAGTGATGATACATAATTTTTTTCAAAGTCCTTAATGAACAAGAAAAACATTTCTTATCATTAAAAAATGGAACATATGTTTGTTGGGCTTTTATTTTTTGGTCCACCTTAATGCCATATGCACATTAAATAAACAAACAAACCAAAGAAGCAACAAGGTTTTGCGATTACTTCATAACATGGTTATTATTATGTTCTATTCTATCGTGGCGAATAGTGTACACTAATCGCTCCAACAGAGCAAATAGAAATAGTATTTGTATTCCAAATGAAAAGTATGGGTTATATTCGTATCTGCATTGAAATTGTGCTGTGACTAATTGTACAATGCATAGAGTATTCGAAAATATAGAAGAGGCAAATGGTATTGCGCAGAGGTCTAATATACATATACTATATGTATGTTCACACATTTTTGTGTGATACTGTATGCATGTAAAAAGGCAATGGCGGCAATAATGAATGCCAACAATTATGGTCGCGTTTATTATACATGTAAATAAGTGCGTACGCATGTTAATATTTGCAACCGCCCACAGTTAGTCAACACTGCTGCGGTTCAATTTTCGCGGTAAAGTGTGTATTGCCAATTTTCTCTTATGCACATACATATGTATGTATGTGTGTGTGGCATTGTTGGTGGGTGTGCTTTGGTGCGCCTCATTCACATCCATCCGCAGGAAAAGAGCTTACTTGCTCCATATCGTTCTGCTCCACATGAGTTTTTCAGCATCATCAACCAACATATTAGACCCCCAAAATGTTTTTGCCTGTATCGGAGAGCAGCAGCGGCGGTGTCAACTGCTGTGTTTCTGAGAGCGCGTTTCTTCTGCACCCCCTTCCTGCTTTTTGGTACACTTAATAAGAGAAATGGAAAGACAATGAAGCAAAAGACCAAAAATTAAGCGTACTCTGCACAGTGGCTTCTATTACTTTTTGTATTTTAATTTAAACAAGAAGTTACCCGCGGGTTTCACACCTCGTGCTTTTAAAAATATTAACATATTGAGTTTGTTCTAAAAAGTTACACAGAAAAGATACCATTATTGACGTCAAATATAGTTTTCTTATTTTTTTTTTGTGCGTTGAGTATATATCGTCGGACCATACGAAAACTAACATCATATTTTTTGTGGCTGACGAAAAGTAACAAGTTCAACTTTTGGCCGACGAAAAGTAACAAAATCGAGTTTTGGCTGACGAAAAGTAACAAGTTCAACTTTTGGCTGACGAAAACTATCAATTTCGTATAAACAACAATTTTAATGTAAAAACAGTATATAATTGCTGATACTTTTCGTCAGCCAAAAGTTGAACTTGTTACTTTTCGTCAGCCAAAACTCGATTTTGTTACTTTTCGTCGGCCAAAAGTCAAACGTTCTACTTTTCGTACAGAATTTTTTTATTGATAGCTTTCGCCAGAAATTTTAAATATGTTAGTTTTCGTATGGTACGACGATATGTAGTAATCTCATATGCCCTCGCACCAGTTCAGTTTGTATGGGAGGTGCCCATCCCTACTCTACCAAGACCTAGATTGTTTATCTATTCTAGTACAAATACTTCAAGAGATATTACGAAATAAAGGAAAATTTTGTTTGGGAGGTGCCCATCCCTGCTTTTCAATAAGATATAAAATACTTAGGTGTGCAAAGTTTCGTGAGGATCCGTTCAGCGGGTTTCCCGCCAATTGAGTTTAAACACAATTTCCATTTCACATTTATAATGTAAGAAGGCTAGTGAGTTCTGCCTACTGTCGAAACTCGACAGTTTTTCTAGATGTTTTCTTATGTCTAAGCTGCAACTATAGTTTTTGTATAATTGTTTGTTGTTATTGTCACTGTTACTATTTTGTTGTTGTTCCTGTTGATGCTGCTCCTTTTCTTGCTACTTTCACTGCTACTATTTTGTTATTGTTGTTGTTGGTGTTGGTGTTGTCGTCGTTAATAGACTTCATAATTCTCATACCTACTTCTTTCTTTCTATATCTGTTCTTTTCTTTCATATTTTTCTTTCTTATCCTTCTTATTACTTGACTTTTTGCTTTTTTTGTTGTAGTGCTTTTGCTACTTTTTATGTTTCTACTTCTTTTGAACTACACACCACTTCCAGCCAAACATGTTCACAATTGCATGGTAAGTTTGGTGAGCACGTACAAGCTCACCTATGCATGCGCAAAAAAGAAAAGTTTTTGATTAAAAATAACAACTGAAATTATAAAATGAATGAGATTATGTGTAGTGGTTGCTTTTA
Organism: Urophora cardui; assembly: GCA_960531455.1. Classification (NCBI taxonomy): domain Eukaryota; kingdom Metazoa; phylum Arthropoda; class Insecta; order Diptera; family Tephritidae; genus Urophora; species Urophora cardui. Next base: position 15,790,029 of record OY482671.1, on the reverse strand, counting down.
GGTAGTCTTTTGGCGTAAAAATATTTTTAACGACTTAAAAAATAAAAGTTAAATTTTAACGTTATATTTTTACTTTTTCGCTAAAAATGCATAACCGTTACGGTCTCTGTTTTTTTTTTTATTTATTCTATTCGCATATCACTAAAACCACTGAGAAACAACGTAGCAGCAGAATTGTCGACACCGACACATAAAATACAAAGAAATAAAAAATCAAAAAAAAAACAAAAACAAAAGAAAAAACAAAAAAAAACAAAAACTTAAAAAAAAAACAAAAAAAAAAATAAAAAACGAAAATCAAAAAAATAAAAAAAAAAACAAAATAAAATAAAATAGTAGCAGTGAGAATAACAACAAAAAATTATAAAAAGCTCCGCAAAAACCGACACCGACACAAAATACAAAAAGATAAAAACCCAAAAAAAAAAACAAAAGAAAAAACAAAAAAAAAAAAAAAAACAAAAGAAAAAACAAAAAAAAACAGAAAAAAAACAAAATAAAATAGTAGCACTGATAATAACAACAAAAATTTATAAAAAGCTCCGCGAAAACCCAAGAAACCCATAAAGGGAATAAAAATCGGACTTCAGAACTGTTTGGACATCAATGTCCATGAGTACTCATTACTCACGCTTTAATTTTTTTTTTGCCGTCCATTCATTCATTCACAGTTACCTACTATATTGTATTATTATTTTTTTTTTTTGGGTTTATTTTAGCCATAACATTCCAACTATTTTATTTTTAATCTACGTACATTTGTGCCGCAGGGTCGCCGCCCATGTTCTTGGCCTCAAGCAGAGGTTTCTTGCTTTTTTATTTTTTTTTTTTATTTTCTTGGTTCTGCCGCCTAGTACCGTGCCGGCTGTGAAGGGGTTGCAATTCGAATTGTCAAGCAGAAAAAAAAGAAAAGTAAAAAAATAAAAGCGAAATGAGAAATTTTGTTGAAGGCTACGTCGTCGTCTGACTGTTGTCTTTGTGTTTTCGGCCTCGGGCTTTTGCCTTTGGCTTTTTAGTTTTACTTATTATAAGCTTTTGCTTGGTTTTCTAATACTTGCATTGTGCTGCTTTAGCCTTTGGCAAGTCAAGGTTCACATTTACTCCGTTAGCCAATCAGTTTGTGTGTGGATTGATTTTCAGTTTTTTTTTGTCTTCATATGGTAATTGTTGCGCCTTTTCTTGTTAAGCTTATTTCTGTGCAAATTTCTTTTTCTTTCTTTTCGTTGTTTTATTGGTGTCAAATCTATCTGCCATTTGGGTTTTTCCAAAAACATTTCGGCTTTTCCTACGAACTTTGACTGCCTTTGGCAGATTTATATCATCGCTCATTTATCACTACTTCATTCACATGCTCAACTCATCGTTCGTCGTATATCATCGTCTGCATAGAAAAATCCACTTGGAAATCCCAAGCGGCACGAATTTCCTTTTTTTGTTTCTGTTACCTCAAAGATTTGCTTTGCCTGCTTTCCTTTGTTTTTGCCAATATTTTTTCCCAGCTTTGATTTATTTCTTTTCTCCACTTGCTTTTGCTTATTATTTGACCATTTTGGCCCTTTGGCAGCAAACAGTTTCTCATTTTTTTTTTGCGCAATTGTTTGCTTGCTCAGCCACCTGAGTTGACTTTGGTTGGTTGGAGGGCAGAAAGAGAGTCAGTTATTTATTGCAATCAAATATTTGTTTTATTTCTTATGGTAAAGCTTAATGTAAATAGTAAATGCGTATAAAAGGGCGATAAAAATGGAAAAGAAAAATCACGAAATTCAGGATTTAGCAGAAATTGCTGAAAAGATTTACGCAAAAAAATTAATAATCTTCCTGGTCGGAAAAATTGCGCTTAAAGACCACGCACATGTTCTCGATTGGGTGCAGATCAGTGAACTCCACTACCTCCATGTGCAGAGTCACCACCAGCATGTCTTCACATGCACAAAAAAAAACCAACTCATCTAATGTTATGTTCAGACACAACCTTAATTGAACATTAAGAGCCTTCATTCAATTTTCAAGCCCAATGATTCTCAATTTACCATACAAAAATTGACCAAGTTAATGCTTCATTAGAAATTAATGAGTTGTTAATGAAGAACAATTCTGCATGCAACCCTGTTAAAAGGCTTGTTTCATAAGTAAAATGAAATGTCATGAAAAGAGAAATGTGATTAGCGTCAGTGTCCACTAAACAGGTTGGTTCGTCAGATCAGCTGCATTCTTGTTCTTCTTCATCACCTATCAAATTTGTTTTTATTTCTGCTTATTTTATACATGCATTCGTGTTTACGATTGGTAAAAATTGTGAGATGAATGTCAAATTATTTCGTCCTCCTTGCAATTTTGACATTTAGGTCACGAGAGTTTGATATTCAGCTCACGGCGTGTATGTGTGTATGTATCTTGAGCCGACCTGTTAAATGGGCCAAGTAAATTAAATATGTCTGAACACCAAATCTAAAGATGTTCAATCAACCCCAATTGACTTAATTAATTTTTATGTCTGAACATGATATAACACCAATGTACCCTTTGGATAAACCCCAAAGAAGCTGCCACTTCTCGAATTAGCTTTCGGCTTTTGTCTTTAGCTGCATTCGTTTGGGCAAGACCTAGAGAGTTGCGAAAAAAACAAACCACTGGTACATATAAAAACAAGTGAACATGATACGTACGTTTGTTTAAGTAAGGGAATTGGATAAAATGTGCCAACGAACGACATGATACGTACGTTTGTTTGTACGAAAACTGTCAGCTAAGCGAGCCGAATCGAGTACAAACAAGCAGCGAAGTGCCCAAAGAAACACGCCTTTAATTTACACTTGACATTTTGCGCTCAATAAAATCCAAATTGCTGGTATCTACCGTAACTATGTGGTATGCGTGTGTGTGGGACACGAAAAATCTCTATTGTATTAAATTGTTTGGCAAATACTTAGTTGGAGCATTGTTAACATTTTTATTGCTTATTTATTTACTTTGTTGTGGTGATGATGTGGTGAAGATGCGGTGATGATGATGTGTTGTTGTGGTCGGATACTAAGAGCAAAGATGGATGAACAAAGAAAGTCTTGTCAGTCGACCTATGTACATACATATACGCACATACTACATCATAGTTGCCCAAGCCCTATGCTCGCATACACATTTTGTTTTTGTAATGCTCGTAAGTATAGGATTCTACTCGCCTATACACTTTCATAAGAAATTTGTGTATATATGCGAGCATAGGCGAGCATAGGAAAATAAAATTTGTATACTCCCGAAACGTTTCTATGGAAATAGAAAAACAATTTTTTATTTTGATTCGAGCAGGTCCAACCCAGCAATGAAAAGAATGAAATGTGGAACATATGGAAACTAATTTGATTCGTTCATATTTTCGATAATGTTATCTATGTCTATTTCAACATTTGTGGTTGATAGTTGCAAAACTGACTCGAGGTGTTTGTCTGAGATCCGATTTCTGTGTTTCGATTTTACAATTTTTAATTTTTAAAATACACTTTCACATTTATACGTACTAAAAACATTGACGAAAGTTTTAAAATAAACGCTCGGAGGCAAAGATATTTAATTTTGTCACACTAATAATTAATTAATTATTTATTTATATGTATATTTTGAAAAATTTAGAGGAGAGCATTGAAAATTAATTAATAATTTCAGTAATAGTAGCCAAAGTCCATAAGTCTCGTATTAAAGATGTTTTTTAAGCTTTCTAAAATCAATCCACTTTTCAATATTAATTAATTATTTATTTATAAATATTAATATTAATTTTATTAATTAATAATATATACATATATTCCAATGCATATTCGATAGCTTTGTTTGCATAACATTAATATAAATACAAAGGAGGAATTTTAGTTAATTTCGATCATCAGTCTGGTTTGTGTCCTAATTTTTTTTACTGGGTTCTCCAGATGTCAATGAAGTTGTAGAAAACTACAAAAACAAATATATGGAAACATATTTTTTTTCTTTAAATTATGACATTGCTCGCCCGTAGGAAATGTTTGGGCATCATTGTACTACATGCATACGTATGTGCCTACATACAAGCTATTAAAATACATATTTTCCACATTGTATGCTTTTAGGCGCTGTGCAGTGTAAATATTTATTTTTTTTACTTGTGTGGTCTTTTATTTTGATTGTTCATGCAAAATTAATAATAAAGTGTGTTTTGCAGTCACTGAAAGGAAAGAACTTGATTTAAATTAAAGTAGATAATTACAAATATTAGTTTTTTAATTACATAAGTATGTATGTGCATATGTATTTACATAGTTGATTTTGTTTTAAATTTAATAACGTGATGTCTTCATTTATGTACATGCATGTACTTAACAAGCAATTGTGCTCCATAAATTATGCAACAATTTTTTTTTCTACTACCGTTGCTGCCACTCTCTTATCATTCATTATGTCGGTTCGGCTGAAAAAATGCAAATAAGTTTATATGTATGTATGCATGATAATAAATTTACTTAGGCAGGCTACCTTTCACTATTTTAAAACACACACAACAACAACAATCTCAACTATGCTAATTATCGCCTCGCATTCCTCTTCTGCTTTGCAGACGCACTTTACCTTCAATTTAATTTTTTTTTATATTACAAAGGCATTTCTATGTACATACATACATACTTGCTTTACAACGCTTTCGTCTCGTTTACGTTCCATGGTCGACTGACCGGCTGCTCATGGAGGCCTCCGATCTCTGCTAACGACGCAGCATCCAACAGTCAAGAAAATTTATATGTTTCCGTTTCTTTTTTTTTTATACTTTTTACATTGTTCACTCGTCAAGTTTTGCTGTTGTTGCTATTATTACTTACTTATGTACTTCAATCTAAATTGTGTAAAAAGAGTGAGTGATGCTGTTGCATACATTAAGGCGTACTTAAAAGTTAGCACGAGTAGAAGAAAAGCGTATGAAGGTAAAAATTAAATTTGCTCTGCTGGCGCGCTTCGCCAATATACATATGGTCAATTTTCTGGCTGCTAACGTTACATTCGCATGGAGTTTTTATTTAGTTTATACGAAATAATAACCAAAATGTTAGAAACGTCCAAGGTTATGCTACTTATGTTATCAGGTAGACCTATACCTTCATTATACTCAGCTGTACTAGTACACAGAGTATTATAGTTTTGATTTCCTAACGGTGGATTGTAACAGAATGAAATAATCGAGATAGATATAGACTTATATATATCAAAATGATCAGGGTGAAAAGAGAAATCGATTGAGCCATGTCCGTCCGTCTGTCCGTCTGTCCGTCTGTCCGTCTGTCCGTCTGTCCGTCTGTGAGCACGATAACTCGCGCAAAAATTGAGATATTTTGATGAAATTTGAAATGTAAGTTGGTATCAAGACAGGAACGGATGGTATTGAAAATGGGTGAAATCGGACCATGACCACGCCCACCTCCCCTATATAGTAAAAATCGGAAATTTTTTATCTCGGTCACTAATAGAGCTAGAGTGATAAAATTTCACACACGTATTGAGCTCAGGCCCTTATGAAGAAATATGGTGAAATTTTGGAAAATGGGCGGTGCCACGCCCACTTATTAAGGGGCAAACATTGAAAGTTTTATGAGTCATAACTCAGAAACCGTTGAAGATATATCGATGAAATTTGATAGGCGTGATATACTTACTTAGGCAAATGTTTGGACGAAAAATTGCCAAAATCGGTTGACGACCACGCCCACTTTTATATATGGGTATTATAAAGTGACCTAATAAAAGCATTTTAAGCGATATCTCTGTCAAATATAAAGATATATCATTGAAATTTTATGGAAGGTGTCCAATTATGGACATAAAACAAAAAATACAAAAATTTTAGAAAATGGGCGTGGCACCGCCTCCTTTTAGAAGCAGGAATATACGAGATTTCTGAGCCCATAACTCGACAAATAATCGATATATTATGACGAAACTTGGTCTATACACTTTCACTACTTGTAGTAATACATGTTCGAAATTTTAGCGAAATCGGTTGACGACCACGCCCACTTTTATATATGGGTATCATAAAGTGGCCTAATAAAAACATTTTAAGCGATATCTTTGTCAAATATAAAGATAATTCATTGAAATTTTGTGGCATGAGTTCTACAATAGATCGGAAACAAAAAATAGAAAAATTTCGGAAAATGGGCGTGGCACCGCCTCTTTTCAGACAAAGGAATCAACGAGATTTCAGAGCCCACAACTCGACAAATAATTGAGATATTATGACGAAACTTGGTTTATACACTTTTATAACTTGTGTTAATAGACACGCAAAAATTTATTGAAATCGGTTTATGACCACGCCTACTTTTTAACAAAGATATTTCTGGAACACCCTTTGGGAATTTGTAACAAGACTTCTTTGTAACTAGAAGTCATAAAGGAATGAAATTTTGCACAAAGAATAATATTCATATGCTTAGTTGGATGACTGATAAAAATGTTGAAAATGGGCGTGGCTACGCCCACTTTATGCAGCACTCGCTTTATATAAAATACAACGTGTTTTCATCAAACGCAAACAAACAATGAAAGCATACAGCTGAGTATCTAATGTTCGATTCCACTCGAACTTAGGCTTCCTTACTTGTTTTAAGAGTAAAATTAGTCTGATGGCTACCATACCGTAAAAGTTATAAGCGCGTGAAACGCACTGCTAACGTTACATCATTTGGAAGTGAGATCAAGATACAGATCATGTTTGGTTTAATTTCTGCGAACTTTCTGAGACAATCATCCCAATTTTACTTCATGTTATATAGCAAGTGGCCGCTGTGGTGCAGTGGGTAGAGTGCTCGCCTGCTATGCCAGAGGTCTCGGGTTCAAACCACGGTCCGAGCCAAATACCAAAACAATTTTTCTAATTAGTAAAAATCCAATTATTGGGTTTTTTTAAGAGCAGCGGTCACCTCTCGGCAATGGGCGGCATACCCTCCGAGAGTATTTCTGCCATGAAAAAGCTTCTCACAAAAAATGCATTCACCGTTCGGAGCCGGCATAAAACTGTAGGTCCACCCAATTAGTAGGAAAAACAAAAAGGAGCACACCTCGAATTGGGAGAGAAGCTCGGCCATAAAACTCGTCAGAGTTATAATAGCGCCATTGTATTATTATTATTATTATAGACGTCTACTTTAAGATTTAAGATATCCCTTATTTCTTAGCTCAACCAGTTTTGGAGTTATCGACCAATATGTGGACCAAGAGTGATCCAAAATGTGTTAGTACAATATGGGTATCAAATAAAAGGTGCTGAGGGGTGCTGCAATAAGTAATTCTATTAAATTCAATATCTCGATTGGTTTCGGAGATATTTCCCTATCCCTATCTCTCCTAGTTTTGATATCCTACGGAAAAGTCTTCCAGAGATATTCAGCATGAAAGATTAAGTTTGTATGGGTTGTGCCACGCCCCTTTCCAATAGCTCTAATTTTTTCATCCAGAAAATGATTTTTGAAAGTTTCATTCATTTCTATGCAGTCGTTTTTGTGTGACGCGGGCGTTATAGTAAAAAAACACATTTTTGGTCACATTTTTCCCACATTTTGGTCAATAACTCGGGAACTGGATGAGATATCCAAATGAAAGTTGTCCTGAATATTAAGTTAGGCGTTAAGTGATAGAATGGTGAAAGTTTCATGCAATTCTATTCAGTAGTTTTTGCGTGATGCGCATACAATCATACAGACGGACAGACAGACAGACAGATAGACATCTAAAAATTGTAGATTTGGGTTCCGCTGGTTCAATAACGACCTCTCCTATCAGTTTTTCTTGAATATCTTCAAAGTACAGACATCGACCTGTTACAATTTTATTATATGTATTATATAGATAAAATATCACTGCTAACGTTACATATTATTTAAGCTAACAATGTCTTCAAATCTTTGGAAGTTTAACTTTTTTTAATTGGAACGTGAGATATACGTATAGTATTAAGAAAATATATAAACAAATTAAATTAAAACGTATTTTAACATGTCTTAAAAAAACTTTTTTGGTTTTGCACTGCTAACGTTACATAAGATTTTTGCGGCACATTTACTTTTCACATAACTGCTAGTTGGAACATAACTTTTTTAAAAACTTTACGTGTTATGATATCATAGCTAATTTTCTAATAGATAAAACTTGAACGGCTAAATTTAGTCGCAACAAACATGTTATATTTACCTTTTTGTTTACTGAACTACTTCCGACCATATTTTTTTTAATCACAACGTTTTATAAAAAGAGCGAAAAGTTTAATTTAAAACGACTAAAATTGAGTGCCACTGTTTTCAACAGCTACTATAATATGTCATGAACCCCGCAAGACCCCAGTTCTTGCAATATTTGACAAAAAAAACAAAAAAAAACTACTTGGTTTACTTTCCCAGAAAATCGGCCATATGTATGTAGATGCAGCAGAGTGACGTGTGTAGGATGAGCGAGGCTGTGTGTGTGTCGTAATTTCACATTCGCTTCCTTCTTTACTTTTACTTTACTTGGAAAAGCTTAGAAAAGCTTTGTTGTTATTGTTGTTGTGGTTGATTGTTGGTTGCCGCTCATGTGTGTATAGTTGCTTGCTTGCGTTTTGCTATTTTTATGTTTAGTTGAGGCCTGCCGCCAACGTACATACACATTTAGCACACTTCTTATCCCTGCAAAACTGCTCCAAGTCAGATGACCGGTCAAATGACTGGGAGGCCTGACCAAAAGTTTTGGGATACTTCCTATCAGAATATTAAGGGCATCGGTAATTTTTCTGACCGTTTCATTCCTCGTGTTCCCATCTGTGTATTTTCAAATTCCATTCTATCCTATTCTATCTCATTGGTTTTGCCCTTGGCTAAAGTATACATACTATATAGTTGTCTCGCTTACACCCGTCATTGCTGACAGACATATGACCTGATAATGAGCATCATCTGACCAGTATAATGACCATCATCTGACCGGAATAATGAAAATCATCTGACCAGTATAATGACTATCATCTGACCGGAATAATGACAGTCATCTGACCAATATAATGACCATGTTCTGACCAGTAAAATGATAACCAATACTTACTTTACCAGCTCAATTATTTATTTAATCAACAATTTATAACAAATAAGTCACGAAATTATATTAATTTTAGATATAATAATAAATTATAACTTTCCCGAAAATTCCGGGCCTGGCGCCATCTCCCCACATCCAATGCTGTACGCAAATAGCCGCGATACAAATTTTGCTCATATTCCACACTAACTTTAAAGCCTTGTGTTGTCACTGCACTCGTTGTTGTTCCTGTTAACGCGTCGATGTGCTTTGCCCAGCGCGCTGCAATATATTGCTCCATATTAAAGTACTGAAAAAATGCACTATATTTTAAGATATTCTGAGGTCAATAAATTTTACTTTCGCAACACAATGGCGGCATGTAGCACGAATGCCGTGCATTCCTATGCTCTCAACGAGTGTAAAAAGGAAAAGCAGTAGACAACATTAAAGAAATTAATTTCTACTCTTTCACTCTCGGAAATATGGAAGTGGAATAGCTTCTATGAGTTAGTGATAACAGCATTTTTATCGATAACCGGTCAGCACTTTCTGGCAGGGATCCTTCAACAGCCTTAAAGTATGCAATTTTCTGCTCTTATGCGTCGTTAACCTTCAACAGTGTTACAAACATATGTACGTATGTATGCATGTATGTATGTATGTATGTATGTATTTTCATCCACTTCACCTGCTTCCTTGCCTGACTTATAGACAGTCATCATTTGCGGTCTGTTGTTGAGTTGTTTTTCAAACTTCCAGCCGCGTTGTGCTGCGCTGCTGCACTATTTGCAGGCTTTGATGCCGGTGCTGTGGCACTTCGCTAAAGTGCTGTGGTAATTGTTAATGCTTTGGCATGCTTTTAGGCGCATTTTGTTTGTGTGGGGAAACATTCCAAATAGTATTGCTTGATTTTGCATACATTTCTGAAGTTGTAAAGAGTTGCTTGAAGGATGCAAATGACATTGTGTTTTTGAGTTTAGTGTGTCAATGTTTTCCTGTTAAAAACACAGAGAGGGGGACTAAACATTAAACTTGAAAAATTGTTATCAAAAACGTATGTATGTACATTAGAGTGCGTTTAAAATTCAAATTAACGATATTTTACTGTATCGCCCCCTAAATCTGTAGTAACATGGCCAAAGATATCACACATAAATTTTGGAACCGATTCGTGGCGGTTAAGGCGTGGCGCATTGAGGTCAAAGTTCAGAAAACTCTATGAAGGGTCAAAAAATCAAAATATTTTTTTTAATTATCTAATACCTAAAATTAATACTTCTATACCCAAGGATAACAAATATAAATTTTGGTTCCGATTGATGACGGTTTAGTGCTGTTTTAAGGGGGTCAATATTCAGATTGCCATAGAAGACTTACATTTTTAGTGTCGCATATGGTAATCTGAACTTTGACCCCCTTGAAACACCAGTAAAGCGTCATCAATCGGGACCAAAATTTATATTTGTTATCATTGGGTATAGAAGTATTAATTTTGGGTATTAGATAATTAAAAAAAATATTTTGATTTTTTGACCCTTCATAGAGTTTTCTAAACTTTGACCTCAATGCGCCACGCCTTAACCGCCACCAATCGGGACCAAAATTTATTTGTGATATCTTTGACCATGTTACTACAGATTGAGGGGGCGATACAGTCTTTTTATGAACTTTTAAATTTTTCATACAAATTAAAAGCACCCTAATGTACATATGTATGTAAATACTGTATGTGTGTACATACATATTTGCAATTCCTTTCCTTTCCATTTTATTTTTTTCTTTTTATACAGAAATCATTTTCTATTGCATACTTTAGGGCTACCAAGCCTGTATGAAATCGCTATGGCTCGTTTTTTGTTAAATAAAAGCTAAACAAGTAAACATACAAATAAATCTAGAGGAAAACAACAAATAAGACATATTGAAGCACGCGATCCGCCGTCTAGTATACATTTTCATGCACGAACAATAGGGTGTCCCGAAATATTTTTTTTTGGATTTCCATAACGCAAGACCCCTCAAAATTTGCGGTTTTGATCGCAAATTACGAAACAAGTTTTAAAAACTAAATACAATTAGATCTTCAGGGCTCTACCGATCTTTAAAGTTTTGCGGTTTTGTCATTCATGCATAACGCCCACTCACCACAACATATATTACATCCGCATATTGTTTGCATGCTTACTATGTAATTCCTTTCGTTCTTATAAGTACTATTCGCTTAATTTTTTATTCAACTTACTTTTAAGTGCAAAAATCTGAATTCCATGTAGTTACAATGAAAATACTCGTACATACACATATTTTCTACAATGGGTTTGATTCGGCTTCTGCATTTTATTTGCCTTTCAATCGTGGAGAATCAGTTCGATAAAAAAACAATACGGTTCTTTAACTAAACGAATATTCTGGAATCAGAAAAGATTTAGAAGCGACTACAAGCCCTGGGCGAAGGTACTAGTATGAAGTGTTGTCACCGCAAAATGGGTTTTCATACGTTCCGTGTTCCCGCGAGGTCAAGAAAATTTGGATCGTAAAAACAGAATAATATATGTATATTGTTTTTAAGTATCATCTCAGAGAAAAACTATTAAAACTTCATATAAAATAAAATGCTTTAACTTCATAACGATATGTTATTTTTTATTATTTCTAACATCCCAGCAGTATTTGAGGTAAGGAGCTGCATATTCAGTAGAATATTCATTATGAAAAATAGCCTGAAACTAAGTTCAAAATTCATTGCTGAAAAAATAACTGAACACGCAGTGAAGACATCAGGTGCACTGAAATACATGCTATGGAAGTTCTCCCTGCGTATTCAGGCCTTTTTTCCTACAGAAACTCTCCCTTCTCGTTCGGCAGTTTTTAGGTAGTTGATTTTCGACGCCACCTCTATATAAAAACGAAAGGGAAAGTTCAGATATTAGAACTACATCTCTATTGAATATTCAGTAGGAAATATGTGCTGTTTTCCAGCTGATAAATACTGCTGGGATGCAAAAAAAATCCATCAAATTCAAATATACACATATTGACACTAAAATAGGTGTAAAAATTATTCTTTCGCAGCCTTACAGAATTCGTAATTAAAATTATATGAATAATGTACTTTACTAAAACGAATTATGTTAAAATTATTTCATTTAATTTATTTAAACGAAAGTCATATCAGATAAACAAAAATCCCCTAAACACAGAAATAGGTTTGCGGCACTTTTTTTTTTAATTTTAAAAATAATTCAGTTAAAAATTCTTTATTCAATTAATTTTTTTTAGGTAGTACAGTCATATGAAAAATAATAGGGACACTTGCCTTGAAATATTTCAAAGATCGATCCTGCTTCACTTTCTAAACAATGGTCAAAACTTATACATTAATTTTTTAATCGGCCATTTTTTGCGTCGTTTCAAAATGGCTGATGATTTTGTGGAGTGAGTTCGTTTCAGCTTGTGAAAAATAATAGGTACGCGAAAGTTCAATTAAATTTTTTTTCGAAAGGGTGGAGATTTTTGTAGATAATAAAAAACTAATTCAGTGAATATCAAATAAAGTTTTATAATATACTAAGTTTTTAACCCTATAATGCCATCAGGGAGTCAGAATGGGTCGAGGAGACCCCCGCACTATTCAACTTATGGCAAAAAGAAAAAAACTCCAAAATAAGTGTTTTTCGCGCCGGGAAATTGACGAAATGTGAAATTGTTTTGAAATAATATTGGAAAATGATGTAAAATATAACCCAAAAGCATAAACACGTGGACAGAAGCCAAAAATATCTTCACTGGTTCAAAGGAATATTATAGTCGCAATCTCAAGCAGAAATACCGAAATTTGGACAGAAAAATATATTTGAATTCTAAGTTTTTTAAATTAATTAAATGCAATAAATTTGTTTCTCTGTACTTATACATATGGTTAATCTCAATAACAAAATAACTTTTGAGTATGACATTTTTATTATTTTAGCTCTAAAGTTTAGGTTTCTAAATATATGAAATTAACTAAATTTCAGATCTCGGTAGAGCCCTCAAGATCGAATTCAATTCCGGGTTTTTTACTTTTATTGTGATCTGTATTCAATTACGCAACTTTTGATACCTCATGCGATAGCGTAGCTCGAAAAAAACTTTTTTTCATACATGAACGGGACACCCTAACGAACAATCGTTTTAACATTACCTATATGTATGTATGTACATTAGGGCGGGTCGATTAAAAAATCCCTCATTGCTCTGTGAAAATCATATTCTAGGGATCAAAATAAGAAACTTTGCCGAAGGAACCATACCTCTAAAACGAATCCTGATGTCCCCCAATTTGGGTCGAACTTTTGGGTAGGAAATTTGGTATCTCAGTCACTAATATAGCTGGAGCGATGAAATTTTACCCACGTGTTGAGCTCAGGCCCCTAAGAAGAAATTTGATAAAATTTTGGAAAATGGGCGGTGCCACGCCCACTTATTAAGGGTCAAACATTGAAAGTTTGATATGTCATAACTCAGAAACCATTAAAGATATACCGTTGAAATTTGGTATGCGTGATTTACTTACTTAGGCAAACGTTTCGACGGAAAATAGTTAAAATCGGTTCACGAGATATGGCTTAAAATGTTTTTATTATGTCACTTTATATACACATATATAAAAGTGGGCGTGGCCGTGAACCGATTTTAACTATTTTCCGTCCAAACGTTTACCTAAATAAGTAAATCACGCGTACCAAATTTCATCGATATATCTTTAATGGTTTCTGAGTTATGACATATAAAACTTTCAATGTTTGACCCTTAATAAGTGGGCGTGGCACCGCCCATTTTCCAAAATTTTATCAAATTTCTTCTTAGGGGCCTGAGCTCAACACGTGGGTAAAATTTCATCGCTCCAGCTATATTAGTGACTGAGATACCAAATTTCCTACCCAAAAGTTCGACCCAAATTGGGGGACATCAGGATTCGTTTTAGAGGTATGGTTCCTTCGGCAAAGTTTCTTATTTTGATCCCTAGAATATGATTTTCACAGAGCCATGGGCGATTTTTTTGCCTCCCTACAAATCGACCCGCCCTAATGTACATTGATTCGCACATTTGTAGTTCCATACTAAACGCACGCTTTTTAGTCATATATATACATACATACGTACGTGTGTAAACAGGTATGTCCGCGCGCATTTCCTTTTCACTTATTTGCCGAAGGGTCCCCAGTCTTCCTAAAGCGTTATATAAACACCAAAAAAAGCATAAAAAATAAACCAGTTAATTTTTTTCGATGTCTGTGCTACTGCCGGTATTAGTCAAGTTTTCTTATTTGCCAACAATTTGTAGTACAACTACTGCCATTTTTTTTTTTTTTTATTTGCACAATTCATTCAAATTCCGTCACTTTTATTTAGTTTTCCCGTGCATGTTGGTAGTTCACGATTGTCTTGTCGTCGTCGTTGACGTAACACTTATTGACAGTTGCAGAGACACTGTAATGTTGTGCCTGTTGTTGTCTAGTACTAAATGCCATTACGTTTGTGGATAAATACCTACTAGTACGTTTTGTTTTTTTTTTTTTGGTTCATCGTTGCTATGTACATACATATGTATGTATGTCCTTTTTTTGTTTTTATTATAGCTCTTGTTTTGTACGTTATATGAGGTGACAGGTACATTGTTTAATCAATATTGGTGCATGATGTGGTGATGATAATAGTAGAAAAGTGCGGGCGCCCACCAAAAAATCTAAGCCTTATTAAAGAATCAAATAAGGCCTGAAAATTATAAGGGTAGTAAATTTGTATGGCGTGAGGCTTAATATAAGGCTTATTTTGCTATGTTGATGTTATCAGGCGATAAGGAGTACTCTCTCTCTGAGAGCACACCTTATTCCAAAGGCTCATCCGCCATGCGAATTAAAGCCTAGATAAGTATGAGAGAATTAGAAGCAGACAGAGTGAGTGCATAACAGAAGCAGAGCTGCCAGCGTACTCCTTTTTTAGACCAGATTTGTCAACAATAAGCAAACATTTTTTGCCGGGCGGTGACGGAAGAAATGTGGTATGCGTGTAGTAGTGGCAAGCGTAGAGTTGCAATGTAAAGTGTGGCACTCTTCCTTTTCTATTAAAAAAAAAAAAAAAAAAAACAATAAAGTATTTCTCTAGTTTAATTAATTCACAATTCATTTGCACAAACAAACTTAATAATCTTTTAAGCTTTTTCCAATGAATAATCCTAGAAAATCTCTGCACAATGAGTTGTTGTGTTTTCATGTAATGTGCTAATGATTTATGTAAGCACATGCTTTCATAAAATCCCTATCGTTTATTATTTTATATTTATGTATATGTATGCTATTTATTTTAAATGCTGTTGATCTGCTGGAAATCACATATGTATAGGTACATGTATGTATGTACTTGTATTTGTTTTATATGTACATACATATGTACATATTAACAAGGTTAGCAGCCGGGTGATGACTTTAACTTGATTGCTTAACGATTTTTGAGTCTATTCTATTGATTGGGAGTGTATTGTCATATTCCATGAAAGTTGCATCAGCTCTTATGTATGTATGTATGTTATGTAAACGCATAGGGCGAATTTTATGCACATTTGCCACTTACTTTTATTACCACCTTTTCATTTCCCCATTTTATTTTTAATTCTCTTTATTTTCATTTGCTCTTTGTTGTTGTTGCCATTCATCTATTTTTATAGACTTGGTCGTCGGCGTCAGGCATTATCCTCCCGCCCCCACTCGTTCGTTTGCTGCTGCTGCTGGGTCAATGGTTTTTTTATTTTCTGTGTGTTGCGTTATCATCTGCCCATTTTGTTTTAATTGTTTTTGCTTGTGCATGCCAACACAGTCTTTTCAGTGATTTTTTTTTCGTTATTTGTATAGCAATTGTTGGGAAAATGTAATTATGCGCGTAAATGGCGCTCTTCGCTGTGATTTAAACTTTAAGTGCCGTGATAGACGACGACGGCGACGAACGATGCGTTTTTCATATTGCTTTATAAAGAATATACCTTATTTACGCAACTAATGCTGTATAGCTTTTGTTCGTGCATTCGCATGCGGCTGTGAAAAATTTCTGTAATTCTCAGCCGTCTTATGCGTTGTTCGAGCTATGTACATACATATATAGCATGAGTGAGCAGCTCATACGGGGGATTTGTATTAGGTTTTACATTTTCTGTTATTGTTTTACTATAATATAGCCGTTTTTTTTTTTTATAAATATAGTAGACCTTAACATAGGTATATCGATTGTTATAGAATCTATAGATTTTATAAATAAAATCACAATTAGAATGACTTTAAAAACTAATTCATTATATATTTTCTTTTTCTCTCTTAATTCCAGGATATTGCCGCCTACATTAAAAAGGAATTCGACAAAAAATACAATCCAACATGGCATTGTATTGTGGGCCGAAATTTTGGATCGTATGTAACGCACGAGACGCGTCACTTTATCTACTTCTATTTAGGCCAAGTGGCAATTTTATTATTTAAGAGCGGTTAAGAACCTTAATTACCACAACACAACACAAAACAAGCAAAAAGCAGCAGCAAAATATTACTATACACAACAACAACAAACACATTTTTGGCGATAAATTAAAAGAAGCACATAAAAAAATTTAAGATGGTGCAAAAATATGGAAACAAAAAAAAAAACAATAAACAGAAAAGCAACAACAAATAGCAAATTGCAACAATCTCAACAACACAAACGAAGGCATAATCAGTTGTGGATTCGACAAAAAATGCAGCGCAAATGCAAAAACAACATAACAAGAGTGACGCATGCATTCCATTAGCAGGAGAGAGTTCTGCGCAATTGTTGAAGAGGGCAATGGATAACAGCGCTGCTTATCATTTGTGGAATCTAACTGTATAGAGGCTTTCTTCAATCATTTTCATATTTTCCTTAAAAAATATGCGCTGTTTTGGCAATTGTGGAACGTATTTTAAAAGCTAAACTAAACCAATTGTTTAATGGAGCTGTTTTTAAGTACTTTATATTTACTTTATGTACCAATTTTAGCGCTTAAAAAATGCAAATTAATACGTTAAAAGAATTATTTTGGATTGTGGAATTTAACGTAGAAAGCTGAATAAATGTTTAATTTTAGTAGAAAATAATTATAGCATTTTTTAACACTTGAAAAGTCACTCTTAAGCTATCACGGCATGCGTTATGGCTTGTGGAACGTATTGGGGGAAAACAGTCTAAATTGTTATGTAACTGTATCAAAGCCGTTTTGGCATTAAGTTGAGCAATCTAGAAGGAAAATTATGATTTAGGGTTGTGGAACGTAATTTCAAAGTTCGAAAATGCATTACAACGTTGTTTTTGTCGTTTTAAAACTACATTTTAAGTTGATTTTGGAAGTATAAAGCTAACCAAAAATATTACATTTTGTGGAATGTATTGGCGGAAGCAATTCTTAATGTTAGATATTTGTAGCAAAGCATTTTTAGTGCTAAATTGTGCAGTTAAGGGTGAAAAAATTTATTTCGGACTGTGGAACGTATTTCAAAAATCCTTGCAACGGTATTTTGGTGTTGGAAAAACGCATCTTAAGGCTTCGCGGCTCTACTTCAGCACACTAATCGGCGAAACACATACATACACACATCCATACCTACAAAATTGCGAACTGGATATTTTAAACAACAAAACAGAAACTTCACATAATAACCACACACTCCAACAAAATGCAAATGCTGTATTTAACCAATTTCGCAATTTAATTAGAAATGCAAGAAATAGTAGAAATTAGAATATACAAAAAAAAAAACAAGAAAAAACTTAAATGGAATCTAATATTTTAGTAATATCAATCAGCAAAAGCAAGCAAAAACAACAAATTGTATATAATAAAGTATACATATACATAAACATGCATACACACACATACACAAATTATATAGAAATATATTTGTTAGATTAAGTAAAACAAGGAGAATAAAAGAGAAAAAATGATCAGAAGCAAACGAAACCAATTGCGAAACCACAAAAAGCAATGGCAAATGATGAGTAGAAAAGAAAATGCAAAATGCAAAAAGCAAAAAATAACAAAATTTAATTTGGAGGAAAATTTATTGGAAACAAAAAAAAAGAAAATAAAATTAGAAAATTAAAAAAAATATAAAATAATATTTCCATCCACAATTTTTGAGTAAAACAAAAAAAAAAAAAAAACAAAAACAAGAAAACAGCGATAAATACCCATGGAGGCAGCGGGAGTTGGCGATAGCTTCAAAAGGCAGCAGTATAAACGCGTAAATTTGTTGGATGCAACAACAAAAGTTAAAATCACAGCAGCAATAATAAAACTGCAAGACTGCATAACACTGCTACCTAATATTCATGCACGCCGGCAATTTACTGTCAAAAATTTTTACATGGGAGTAACCGAAATTGAACGGTTTGCGTTGAAAGCAAACTCGATTGTCATATGTACATATCGCACGTTTTATACAATAGGGATTTAACTCAAAAAAAATTTTTTTTTGGGAAAACGCAAATAAACTTTTATAATTTCAAACAGTTTCCTTCTGCGGCTAACTACAAAATCGCTTATTTCCGCCATTTTTATCTTTTTGAGTATTTTATAAGACTGCACTCAAAGGCACGACCCAGATATTGAAATATATGCCAAAATCCCAAAAATCGAAAATTTCGAGTTAAATCCCTATTGCATAAAACGGGTGATATGTATGCATATTTGACAGCCATGCAATCCTGCGATCTACACGCACGCAAACAGGATGCACTTAACAGGTCGGTGCATGATACATATACACATACATACATGCCGTGATCTGAATGTCAAACTCTCGCTGACCGAAATGTCATAACTGCAAGGAGGACGAGATAATTTGACATTCAGCTCACGAGCGAATGATGGAAAAACTTAGAGAACGAAGAAATTGACCAATAGTAAACACGAATGCATGTATAGAATATGCAGAAGTAAAGAAATTGGATAGCTTTTGAAGAAGAAGTCAGTTGATCTGAAGAGGAGCCGCCGGGCCGAGAGTGCAGAGTTTCTGTAACTGAACTCTATCAATGTTTTCGACTGATTCCCGATTTTCTTACTTCTGTACTGAGTTTCTGTAACAAAATCGCACATTAATACGTTCCACACTTTATCACCACCTAAAAAGCAAGTGAAAATCTATCGATTGGCGTAATTAAAACGCCACTCAGTCGAAAACATTGATAGAGTTCAGAAACTCAGTACTGCACACAAAATAAATTCCGGTTTAACGCATATGAAAAATTTGCGTGCTTGCGTTGAGATGGGCAATGCGTGCCTATTAGGTAGCAGTGCAAGCAAAGCAAAATGAATAAAAAAAAGCAGCTGCAAAAACAACAACCAACAGCTTTTAAAGAAAAATGTATACATAGCGTATTCAATTTAAAATAAATAGTAATTGATAGATACATGCATAACAACAACAAAAACAAATAAATTTATTTACATATGTATGTATGTATTTGTATCCGCGGAGAAGCAGTTAAGCTGCGCGGTTTATAAACTTTTGTTACTTGCAAATTATATAATTGTTTCTAATAAAATAATAATAATTACTGCTGTCAAAATGCACTTCATAATTTCTTTTCTTTACTTAAAAAAAAAATTTAAATGTAAGCTTTTTTCCTTTGTAAAAATAAAATAAATTACAAAACAAAACAAAAACATAAAATGTGTCCATTTTTATTTTTTTGAAACTAGAAAAAAAATTTTTTTAGCACGGATGTAACTACAGTTTTGTGCTTACAGTTTTGAAATATCCAACTATGCATGTGATGTAATTTAAATGTACTATCCTTGTGAATTCAGGCAAATATCGATGTAGAATGGTGGATTGTGTTTGATACATATCGTCGCTCCGGAAGAAAAAAGACGCATGCCAGTAATTTGTCGACGAAAAACGGCGCATTAAAAATATGTCGGGGAAGAAAGACGCTTTACAAAACATGGCGACGAAGATAGACGCATTAAAAAATATTTCGATGAACAGAGACGCATTATAAAATATGTCGACGCAGAAAGACGCATTAGCATTATTAACAGTGAAGAAAGACGCATTAGCATTACCGGAAAGGACTGTCACTTCCCCTACAGTCTCCAAAACTTTCGGGGAGCGTCTTGGTGGCTACTACAACAACAACAACAACGTATTAGCATTAATATTGACGAAGAAAAAAAATCGAATACGTTTTTCTTTCCTAAAAAATATTTAAATGCGTCTTTCCTTCCTAAAAAATATTTAAATGCGTCTTTCTTTATAGTAAAAACAAAAATAAAGCGTTTTTCTTCGTTATCAAAAAAAAAAAAATAGTCTTTCCTTCGAAAAATATTTTTAATGCCTTTCTTTGAAAAAAAAAAACAAAGTTTGCGTCTTTCTTCCTCAGCAAAACACTTTGCGTATTTTTTCTTCTATAGCGATGATATGTAAAGGTGTATTAAATTTTTAGAATATTTTTTTTTTCACAGTTGTGCTGAAAAAATAAGAAATGCATTAAAAAATAAAATTCAAACTTTATTGCAACAAAAATTTAAAAATTTAAAATTTTTCTTTTATTTTTTTCTGCAGAGTAAAAAAAATTGCCAAAAAATGAACTTTACCATGAACTTTAGCAACATTTGAAATTTAAATTTTGGCAGTCAGGTGTATGTATGTGTGTACATATGAATGTGTGTATTTTTTAATAAAAAGTAAATATTTGATTTATATACAATTTAAATATGTTAATTCAAGCTAAACTATACTTTTCTCGGAAGAATCTTGCGCGATCAAAATATCAATCACAATATCACCATACATACAGTTTGTCAATTAATTCTTTGCAAAATGAAAACAGTTCAGAAATTTGTTTTCATACTGGTATTTGGTCAACTAAGCTTAACTTTTTAATTTTTTTTTAAATGCTAATATTAAGTTAAATATATTTACAACATTTAGGACCAAAAAGATCCAAAACTAAAAGCATAGAAAGAACAGAAAAAACAAAAGTTCAAAAAATTATAAAAAACATTTTGTCAATTAATTCTTTGCAATTTTTTCATATATGACAGAAACTGAAAAAAAAGCAGACCGGATCGTTGAAATTTTGGTGTGACGGCCACTAGCCTCAACCACACATTGTAGACGAAGGGTTATGGAATAAATCAAGTCCTTCAGCCTATAAATTTAGCGTATTTTATGCCATTCTTCCTGAATGGCATTAATTACAACATTTTTCGCTAGTAGACCTTGATTTTCTGCCTCGTTATTTCAAGAAAGGCCAAAATTTTTTGATTGGGTTTAAGCTAGGACTTTGGGCAGGTGCATAAATTGCTTTGGTGCAATTATGCAGTACCAAAGTCCTGCACAGGAACGATTTATATTTAGGATCGTTGTTCAGGTACAGCTTTTACTTGAATTTATTGGCGCTTTTTGGTTAAAAAATGCAATTTTGCATTGAGATTCTCGACTACTCGTGTCAAGCTAAAACTACTTCGTCATCAGAAGTGAGTTTCTGTAACAAAATCGCGAAAATTGTCGATCAAAATGACGTCACATTAATACGTTCCACACTTTGTCACCACCTAAAAAGCAGGAGAGAATCTATCGATTGACGTCATTATGACGTCACTCGGTCGAAACTATTGATAGAGTTCAGTTACAGAAACTCAGTACAGGTCATTAAAAATCCGCAGTCCGCCTTCACCCTTTTTAGAATAACGAACTCGATATTATAGCACACAATTTTCGAAACATCAGATTTTGTCTAATATTCTTCTGTAGCAGAGCTGTGTTGGTCGTTCTCAAATTTTTTCTGTGTACATCGCGATGCATCGTGCGTATTTTTGTTTCATCCCGAAAAAGAACACCAATTTTTTTTGCACAGCTCGCTACAGAAGAATATTAGACCAGATGTCGTCGCTCCCAACGAAGACTAGCACGGTTCAGTTAGCGTGGAAGACTAGCACGGTTCGTTGTTCGCGTGGAAGACTAACACACTTCGTTGTTCGCGTGGAAGACTAGCACACTTCGTTGTTCGCGTGGAAGACTAGCATGCTTCAGTTCTCTGCGTGGAAAACTAGCATACTTCGTTGTTCGCGTGGAAGACTAGCATGCTTCAGTTCTCTGCGTGGAAGACTAGCATACTTCAGTTCTCTGCGTGGAAGACTACCATGCTTCACTTGTTTGGGTGGAAACTAACATACTTCTGTTTGTTAGAAATAAGCTTGGGGGTTAAGCACATAAGGAGGATTGTCCGAGGAGTGAAAGATATTTTATAAGTAAGTGCAAGAACAATAATTCATACTGCAATAAAACTTTAAACAGGAACCAAACTATATGAAAAGTATATGAGTTTCAAATATTCCTAGACTTGTACTAGGCTCGTTTTGGATCTTTTTGGTCCTAAATGTTGTAAATATATTTAACTTAATATTAGAATTTAAAAAAAAATTAAACAGTTAAGCTTCGTTGACCAAATACCAGTATGAAAACAAATTTCTGAACTGTTTTCATTTTGCAAAGAATTAATTGACAAACTGTATGTTTTACAAATTCACGAAAAATTTAAGTTGCAGCAAAATAATTCAACACATTTCCAAAACATACACACCCTGTAAAAAATGCGATTAAACCGGGACGTGTCCGAGATCAATCTCAAGGGAGAATGCGACTAATACAATTTTACATCCCTTTAAATGGAGTGAATTGATCGCATTTGTTCGAGCATTTCCTATGAAGAGACTAATTGCTCAATTTGTATACCCGAACCGGTACAAATGTAGATTAATCGCTCGCATCCCGGACGGGTATAAATGTAGATTAATCGCTTCCATCACCAATGGGTACAAATGTAGATCAATCGCTCGCATCCCGAACGGGTATAAATGTAGATTAATCGCTTTCAGCACCAACGGGTACAAATGTAGATTTTTCTAAGTTGTTAGCCAAGGCTATTTTTTATAACAATCTTTAAAAAATTGTAAATGTTTATGCATATTTAAATAAAAATATAATAATGTTTTACTTTTGTAAAAAAATCTCAATAAATGAATAAAAAAAAATTTTATTTTGAGTATGCATTATATAAGCGTAATGTAAAGAATTTTCCGAAGGATATTTTAGGTAACATTTCGGTAAAATTATTATTCATCATTGTTATTAAAATAAAGGGTGTTCAATTCGTTTTACCGGTTGTTCTACAATTTTTTAAATACATTGCATTTTTTGTAAAATTTCTGCATTTAAGGAATCTAGATTTGCACCCGTTCGGAATGAAAGCGATTAATCTACATTTATACCCATTAGGGATGAAAGCGATTAATCTACATTTATACCCGTTCGGGAACAATTGGTCTAGAATTAGTTTACATTTATACCCCTTCGGGAACAATCGGGGACTAATTGTGGATCGATTATTCTCGAAAGAGATCAATCCGGGAAAAATCTCTTTCGGAATTAATCACACTTTTTTTGCAGGGTACTATTGTATCTACATACATACTATTTCAAGAATTCTAAAACTAACTACAGCCACTTTTTAGCACGCCTCGTCATGCCCTGCAGGAAAAATTTATGTGACAATTGCAAAAATACAAATTATTTCACATTCACACAAAAACTGTAGCTTTTTTCTAACATAAAAATTCGTTTTTCTTATTGTTAATACAAGAGAAGTAAAAACAAAAAATTAAAAAAACAAATACATATCGCACCCTAAATCAAAAAGTGGCACAACTCAAAATTCAAAAATTTTTAGGAGAACCGAAAAACTTTTTTTCATTACAAGCAATCGTATGGCAAAGGGCCAGGTATAATGGTTATTTTTCGGTCGAAAGAGACAGTTGTTCAAAAGTTTTTTTTGGCAATCGCTAGAGATATGTTCCGTATACCCGTTTATGAAAAAAACTCGATTTCGAAAAATTTTGAGTTGTGCCACTTTTTGATTTAGGGTGCGATATATTAAACAAAAGAAGAAGAAATCAGAAATGATGCAACTTCGTAGTATAATTAAATATACATTTTATGTAAATGTTTATATATTATAAATAAGTGAAAAACTGAGTAATATATAATATATATATAAAGTAAAATAAAACAAATCGATAAAATTAAATCTAAAGCAAAATTACTCAAACACAAAAAGGTTGTTCTCTCTCTGTGATTTTGGCCTGGCAAATTTGCCGAGATGACATAAGTGTGATAAATTTGCCGAGCACAACAACAAAATACACGTCTTGTCAAATTTGGAGGTTCGGCAAATTTCTCATACCCATGGAGGAACAATAAAGGAGAATGCATAACGACATACCTTCATACATAGTGGGGCCAGAAGTGTCATGCAAAGAGGAATGTAGAAGAATTTGACAGATGTGGCCCCTATGGAAATGCTAGGGTGCGTGTGTGTGTGGAATATGTCAACAAAAAAAAATGCTTGTGTTCGTGTGTGTTTATGAAGATTGAAGAAGAAGTCAGCTGATCTTATGCATTCTCCTTTATTGTTCCTCCATGCTCATACCTCAACCCGTGATATTTGATATCATGAGAAAAATATCACGGGAAATGCAACCATGTTATTACATTCACAATAGTCTTCTATGAGAAGTGAGTTTGAATTTACTGCTTGCCCAGAATGGTGTGGCTGTAGTACGTAGTAAGAGCTGTCAAAAGTTAAAACAGTACAATTGCATTGCAATGCCCACAATGTGTAGCTGTGTCTGTAGCGTGTAGTTGTGGCTGTAGTAGAAGTAGAGTTAACTTTAACTTTGTAGCGCGCTACAGTGTGACAGCTCAATTTTTTAATGACGGAAATTCGAAATGAAGGACGAAGAAACTGAAAAAATGAATTGAACTTGTAAAAAATAAAGAGTTTTTATGGAATTTAAGGAATCCCCTGTACAAAAATATAAAAAAGATGACATATATGAGATACACTGAGCTACACCATTGTGTTCACATTTTCGAGCGTTGCCACAAAATCAGTCATCAGCTGATGTAGTAAGCTATGTAGTCCGTAGCTGTAGTACAACATTCTGGGCAAGCAGTTAAGTTTCTAGTTCTTTTTTTTTTAAGTATTTTATTTTATTCAGATAAAAAATTAATAAATTCGAAATTGAAGCAAGCAAAGCAAAGCGACAATAGTCGTATAAAGAGTGGAAAGAATATGACTAAGGCACTCTGCACACGGAGCGTACTGCTTTAGACGCGTATTAGATACTACAGACGAAAGCTGTACGCTTTGATGTCGCGCACGTATATTTCAATTGAGGGCTGCACACGAGTCGTCAGCTTCAAGCATTCGTCAAAGTATGCTGGCTACATGTCGCTTGGCGTAAAGCAGTGCTGGTAGCTAGGCGTACTACGCTTAGAAAACAGGAAGAAGAAGATGTTTGTTTACATTTTTCCACTTGGTGGAATTTATGAAAGCAGTAAAATTTGTGTAAAAAATCGGAAAAAATCAGTGTATAATGAAAGAAAATGGAAGATTCCGTAAAATTTTTCATCTTTTCTATTTAAAGCTTCGAAATTTAAAGCAAATACCGTATTATTAATTTGTTTGTTTGTTTTGTGCAGCGAAGTTTCATGTCGCTTCGTGTGCAGATCTTGAGGCGTAGAGAAATCGACGCTACATGAAATGTCTCGTACGCGTCTATGACGATACGCCTCGTGTGCAGAGTGCCTAACATGCTAGTTCACAATGAAGTCAGTTAGAATTTTATTTTCTTAAAGGTGCGCTCTCTCTGTGTGGCAAATTTCTCAAGATATCATGATATCTCGGCAAAAATATTAGACACAGAGAACAACCTTAAAATTTTACTCACTTCTTTACTTATTTTTCTGCTCTGCCATTGTCTGTCTTCTTTCTCTCTTTTCTTTGTAATCACGAACTTGAAATTAATATCCATAGTGCAGATTGCAGCTTTTCCAGCCAAGTTAATTGCAAGGTTTATACAACTTAGATAATTCTTGGTTATTTGCATATGTGAGAATGCCTATTACTGGTGTAATAAAGTGATCCAAAAAATTAAAACCAAACAAATCAATGCGGAACGGCTTTTTCATGCTATTGCATGTGTTGTCTTTTTTAATTAATGACTTTCACTGATGTAAATGCAGAAGGAAATTTGGAGGCTTTTGCGCGATCTCTAAACTTTAATATATTAAGGCAAAATTTTCGGAATAGATTTCCGTAGTACAGTCGTATGAAATGCGGGTTGTTGTTCCGCGCATTTCGGAACAGCTTTATTTTCTTCGTACAATTTTGGACCACCCTAACTGGTAGAAGCTAACAAAGTGGAAAATAAGGGCTGTTGAAATTTCCAAAACACATTTTCACCACTAAAACTGAGCCCACACTTGTTTGTATGCCTCTTAAGCCGGATTCATCGTTCGAGTTCAGAACTAAAGTTGAATTTGAGTTAACTAATAAAAATAGTTCAGAACTTTTCGGAATTCCTCTCACACTCCGAAAACACAGCAACAACCACATGGCAAAAAAGTTCTGAACTCGAACGATGAATCCGCCTTTAGAGGCAGTATTCCGAAAGCTAAAGCTTCTTTCAAGAGAAAATTGCGCTACAGATGTCAAGCGATCTCACATGGAAGAAAGCTGAGAATTGCAGTGTTGAGTTCAAGATACGATTAAAGTGCGGTTCAATTGGGGCTACATGTACATATGTATAATAGATTAATACATCTGAGTAACTTCTATTTTTCTCAAAAAATTTATGATACATAATTTCTATACACTTCTAGACTAATACATTCTTTATTTAAAAACTTTAAAACAAAAAAATAATTAATTATCACATGATACATTTTTATTCAGATACATATATCGCACGTTTTATGCAATAGCGATTTAACTCAAAAAAAATTTTTTTTGGGAAAACGCAAATAAAGTTTTATAATTTCAAATAGTTTCCTTCTACGGCTTATGGCTATTTCCGCCATTTTTATCTTTTTGAGTATTTTATAAGACTACACTCAAAGGCACTAACCAGTTATTGAAATATGTGGCAAAATCCCAGAAATGGAAAATTTCGAGTTAAATCCCTATTGCATAAAACGGGCGATATAATGAAATTGTAAGAAGTAGAGAAAAGGAAAAATTTATGAAGGTCTACTTTAATTAACGTAACAAAAACCTCTTAAGAAAAATAAAGAATAGATTTAAAAACGAAACAATTTAATGTTCTTCACTAGAGTGCGGGCGGATATTTTAGATGGAGTTGAAAGGTTTCAAATGCTGTGTAAATGGATAGAATTTTGTCAGACAAGATAAAAGTATGCCTGAGTGCTTGAAGAATATAGGCGAAATCAATATCCACAGCACTGACACGGCGTTCGCGTCTAAGTACTGGAATGACAAGGCTTTGTATGGGAAAACTAGCAAATATTCGTCCCGCTTCGCAGCGACGAAAAAAGTTTTTATGTTATAATGGGTCTTTCCTTCTACATTTCCCTTTACCTTTGCCTTTACCCTTACTTTTGCTTTACCTATACCTTTATCTTTACTTTACCGGTACCGTCCATCACCATCCGGGCCCACTACTTAAGGCATGTTTGGGAAACAGCCTTAGAAATCACAATGAAAATAACTGTGTATTGAAGCCCTGCTCAACGCCTTTCATTTGCTACCAATATCGCTCGAAAACATTCGGGGGTTATCCGGATTCACGCTTGACCAAAATCTTGGCATCACTATTTAAAGAGCTCTTTGTTGAAGTCCTTCTCAACAGCTTTCATTTGATACCAATATTGCTCGAAGACTTGCTGGATCGATCTGGGTCCACCTTTAGGCCTGTATTCCGGGAAGCTCCCACTTTTTCGAACTTCTATATACCCTACTGTGTGCGTTAACACATGAATCTACTGTGAAAATTTCATAGATCGGTTGATTACTTGGGAGTCTATAAAGGACTCACATAAACACATACACACCGATTTTTCCAAGTTTCCGACTTTGCCGGAGGTATTTTCGAAAATTTGCCTTTACCGCACTTCAAAAAAATAACACTCAGCCGACAGAATTCTCTTTCTGGAGAACTTTAATATTATAATTTGATAATAGTTGAAAGTGTTAAAAATAGATGAGTTATCATCTATAGAATATTTCCTGAAAGTTTCACTGAAAAATTTCCAGTAGTTTGTAAATAAATGAAATTGGTCCATTATATATAGGGCTCTAGATACCCGGGTATCGAGCAATTCTATCTGATCGTTTTTGTTTGAAGCCCGTTTGCTGTTCAAGCAGTTTCCAAATTAAATTAAAAAAACCGTAAACATTTGAAAGAACTTCCCACACTGACGAACTGTGTTTCATAAGCACTTAACTTTGAACGAATCTTTAACGAAACAAATGCAACACTGCATATTTAAACGAAACAGCTGTTTGCAAATGTCAATGGAGATAAACAAAAATATTTTTGTGGCAACGAAATTACCAAATTTTTCACAATTTGTGTATATATTCTATATTTTAAAGTTAAAATAAATTTAGCAATAATTTGTTTGCTGTACGCATTTAGTAAAATGGGGTTTCCACGCATATTAAGTAAAAATAATAAAATCTATACAAAATTGGGTGAATTTTGCTTATCGGGCGAATCCAGCTTTTGGATTGTGTGTCAAGTGTGCCAAGAAGAGTTTCAGACACAAGATCAATTTTGGAAGCATATACAAGATGAACACAATTTTTTGCATGGAATGGGTTTAAAGCAGGTGAGTTTTGGAAAATAATATGCATTTTATGTTAAGAAAAATGTATGTATGTATGTACATATGTATAAGAAAATAAAAATTTCCCTCCAAAAATTTTCCGCATACCTATCCCGACGACAAGCAGGAACCAACAACACGCAATTACATGGAGAGCGAAAGCATCACAGCACATTTGCTACCTTTGCCCTTGTATCGTAGAGTGAATGAGGAAGAGCTGCGCACCAGCGGTGGCGAACTGGACCCAAACGGCGGCGGCGATAATTCACAAGAGAAGCAAGAACCAAAGGATTACACAGAAATGCGTGCCATTGAACCGAATGCTGCACAAATCGATATAAAAGTTGAGCCGCCTAATATAAGCCATGCGCTAGCAATGGCAGCAGCTGTGGCGGCGGTCACACAACAGCCCGGGGCACAACACGTACAACAACAACAACATAGCATTGGTAGCAATGGTGGCGGTGAAGGTGGTGGTGGTGTTGGTAGTGGTGGCGGCGGGGGGAGTAGCGTTAGCGAAAGTGGAGGCTCACAAAGCAATGTCTTTAGTATCGGCCATCAAAACGTCGATGTGAATACATCAGCAGCCAGCAGCGCTGGTGGTGGCCCCACAATACCACAAACCATCTATCATCTAACGCCACAAGTGTCCGCGGCAAGCAGCTCTTATGCATCGGCGATTGTACACAACACCACCAACGCCGTCGCCATGACTGCCGGTATGCCGGCGGGCGCTATGGCTGCTGCTGCGGCAATGATGTCATCACATGAAATGTCCCAACTGAAAAAGGAATCGCAGCATAGCACAACGGCGAGTGCCAGCAGTGCCGTCTCATCGGAGGATGGTGAACGTTGGTATGTGTGCGATCATGAGACGTGCGGTCTGAAGTTCAAATATCAATCGCGTTTGGAATTGCATCGCGCGGTGCACAGTAAGGAGCGACGTTTTGCGTGCGAACTGTGTGGCGCATCGTTTAAGCAATCGTGTAATTTGTCGACGCATCGAAAGAAGAAGCACTTTTTGAAGGGTTCGAAGAGTTTGGTGCCGCCGTCGCATTTTTGAAAGTAAATTGAAATGAAAAAAAAAAAAAACAGAAATAGAAAGAAAAAACAAACAGAATGTAGAAATTGAAGGAATAGCAAAGCAAGTTAAGGAAAAAAATATGCGTAATACATAGAGAATTTTGTATTTTTAATAGCAATTTTTTTTTATCACTTGCATCTTTTTATAATTTTTTTTTTTGTTTTTTTTTTATCGAAAATTTTTAAGTAATAGCAAAATAATATAGTATGTATCGTTGAAAACTTTTTTTCTTTACTCAGTTAATTGTGTTGAAAATTAATTAAAAGACAAGCAAATACTTTTTTAATTAAATTTTCTAGTTAATTTCTTTAAGAACGTTTAATTTTTTGTGAATGAATTTTTTTTAACACATCTAAATTTTTGTTTCTTTTGCACATAAAAGAATAACAAAAGTTTTTTTAAGTGAAAAATAAATTTTTAAGTTTTATTTGTAACAAAACAATTGAAAAAAATCTAAAATTTCAAGTTGCAAGAAAATTTAATTTTTTGAAAGGAAAAACTGTACTTTTTTTTACATGATCGTTTATTTTTAATAATTACTTTATGTGTATTTTTTATAGAGCTACTTATTTGGCCAGTTTTAATTAAGAAAAATTTTAATTCTTAATTTTTCTTAAACTTTTATCACTTCTTTTCTTTAAATACTATTATTTACATATATGTATGTATGTAGTTGACTCTTTTTAATATATTTTTTTGCTTTACTTTTTTAATGTTAATTGACAAACATACTAGTGTAGATTTTAAGCAGAATTAGCATTATTTAAGGCAAAGTATAAGAAAACAAAAAAAATTAAAAAACAATAACAAAAACAACAAAAAAAAAAACAATAGCAAAAGCAAAGCACACAAAATTTAATACAAAACGTGCAATTAAAAAAATAATAAAAAAAATTAATTTTTAGTTTTTGTCATTAGTCTTAAGAGATTTCTTTTGAAATGTAGAATACAGATAAATACATACATAGATAAATATGTACATATGTATGCAAATATATAGATATATAAGAAGGCAAAAAATTAAAAACGTTTTACACTATTAATGTGCGTTTGCAAATAAACAAAACAAAAAAAAAAAAAACAAAAAAAACAAGCCACAATTTGAAAATACATACAGTAACCAGTTTATATGTAATTTGCAGAGAACAAAAAAAAAAAAACGTGCAAAAAACATAACTCAATGGTACAATTATTTAATGATTTTTCTTTTTTAAGATTTTTTAGTGGATAATGAACTTTGATTTTGCCCCGATTCAGTACAAAAAATAAACGTAAATACTTTTTTTTGTTTGTTATTAGTTATAAGAAAAATTTATTATAATAAAATAAGAAATAAATAAAAAAAAAATGAAAAATTGTTGCATTCATGTAAGAATGTGGATACTAAATGGAGGCGTCTAATTGTAAAGACCCGCTGAATCGTAACCGTATGTATGTGTTGCTTTTCTTGAAAATGGACATTTGACAATTGAGATAGCAAAACGGGCAACAACAAAATGTATTGCAGGGTTGCTTTTCCGCACTGCGGTAACCTTATGGATCAACCTTGGGCTAAGTTATAACACAATGTGTGAATTTGATAACATACACTTGTTTGTACCAGACCTGGGTAATATCAAGTACCAGTACGACTTGTGACAAGTACATTTTAAAGGAATTGTACTGGTACTGGCATTCCCAAAATTTTCAAGTGCAAGTACAAGTACAAGGAATTGAAAAAGAATTGAAGTTTTAGCAAGTATGTACTTCAAAGTATTTGAAAAGAATTGAAAGTACTTGAAAAGATTTGAAAAATGTTCTTGAATTGATTTTTCAATTCTTTTCAAGTACTTTCAATTACTTACAAACTTGAAACCAATATTTAAAAAAAATTACAAAAATAAACGATATTTTATATTTTTTACATATCGCTTGTAGTCCATATTATGTTTGTTTAACAAAATGCATTTCAAATTTAACATAAATAAATAATTAAATTTAATTTAAAACAAAAAAATTCAACATAAATAAAATTATAAGCAAAAATTTAACGCATCTTAAGCCTAAATATCTAGAAAAAATGTCGAAATTCGACAGTAGGCGCACTTTAGTTTTTTTTTTTTTAAATATTGGTTTCAACTTGACGTTCCGTCGTAGATTGTAAGTAATTGAAAGTACTTGAAAAGAATTGAAAAATCGATTCAAATACATTTTTCAATTCTTTTTAAGTACTTTCAATTCTTTTCAATTAATTTGAAGTATTTTCTAAAACTTCAATTATTTTTCAATTCCTTGTACTTGTACTTGAAAATTCTGAAAGTACTTAGTACGGACTAATTACTTCAAGATCAAAATATAAAGTATTTAAGTACGTAATAGTCCAATTACTACTCATTACCCAGGTATGATTTGTACTATGTATTTCATTTTTTGAATTAATGGCCAAAATGGTCATGAAATACCCCATTGTGCGCTGTAACCTAATCTAACCTAAAAGAAAAAAGTAGAAGCAATAATACAATAGCAGATTTTTATAAAAGCGGTCTTTTTTGTTTTATCCGTTTTCTTTTTTCTTTTTTTATTAAAAAATATATTTACATATGCATTATGCTAAGCATTTTTATACGTAAAAACATTAAAAGCGAAAAAATGCACTTTGATGAGTATTATACAACGGTAATAAATAGTATGTATGTTATGAAAAATTTCAATACAGTCAGCCTTTAAGGCTATTCTAAATACATATCGCTAGCTTAGAGTGCAAATTGTGTAAGTCCTTTTTTCAAACTTTGTAGGAGAGACAAAAATTAAAAAATAAAAAAATAAAAAAAATTCAAAATGAAAAAAAAATTTCTGTTCGTATAAAAATTTTGGACTTACACAATTTTCTTCGCTTTTTGGACTTACACAATTTGCGTATCACTGAATAACAACGAGTAGAAATATGACAAGAGACACAGACTTGTTCAGCGTGGTGCGTATTTGATTTTTCTAGCTTTCTACACTTAAAAACACTTTTTCATAAAAATGGACTTACACAGTTTGCACTCTAAGCGATATGTAGGTTTTTTTTGAATTTTTTGTTTTTTTTTTTGGCATTTGATTAAAACTAGCAAAAATATTCGAAAAATACATACGTACATATGTAATACATATTATGTATGCACTTACATTATTTTCTTTAAGTTTTACATTACATGTATGTCTATTTTTTTTACATATATTTAATACTTTCTTTTGCTAATGGAACCCAGCAGAATTTGAGGTAAGGATGTGCATATTCAGTAGAATATTTAGTATGAAAAATACGCTGAAACTGAGTTAAAAATTCATTGCTGAAAAACTAAGCTGAACACGCAGTGAAGACATCAGGTGTATTGAAATATATGCTATGGAAGTTCTCCCTGCGTATTCAGACCTTTTTTAATGCAGAAACTCTCCCTTTATATTTAGCAGTTTTTTAGGTAGTTGATTTTCAACGCCACCTCTATATACCTATATACATATATAAAAACGAAAGGCAAAGTTCAGATTTTAGAACTACATCTCTACTGAATATTCAGTAGGAAATATGTGCTATTTTCCAGCTGATAAATACTGCTGGGAATAGCTATATTTCTTAACAAAGTGCTTAAATAAAGTTGTTTTTTTTGTTATGTTGTATGTATGTAGTTTAACTTATTATGTATGTATGTAGTTTAACTTACGATATTATGTATGTATATAGTTTAAGAGTCTTCTATAACAAAATACTTTTTTTCATGGAATGTTGATTTTTTTTCTGGTAGAAAACTGTGTGTTGGAATCAGACTTGGGCATTATTCGAATAAATTTTTATTTAGATAGTTATTCGAATAAAAAATTTATTTTTCAAATTTTATTCAGATAAGTTCCCTACAAATAAATTATTCTGAATTTTATTCGTTATTTCAAATAATAAATAAAAACTCAGGGTAAACCAAAAACTGAGCAATAGTAAAAAAAAAATTTTTGTTAAATTTTTTTTGTTTGTATGTTTGTTTGTTTTTACATATCGCTAGCTTAGACTGCAAATTGTGTAAGTCCTTTTTTAAAACTTTGTAGGAGAGACAAAAAAACAAAAATTAAAAAAATTTCGAAATGAAAAAAAAAAAAAAATTCTGTTCATATAAATATTTTGGACTTACACAATTTTCTTCGTTTTTTGGTATTACACAATTTGCGTATCACTGAATAACAACGAGTAGAAATATGACAAGTTTCACAGACTTGTTTAGCGCGGTGCGTATTTGATTTTTCTAGCGTTCTACATAAAAATACAGATTCCATAAAAGTGGACTTACACAGTTTGCAATCTAAGCTAGCGATATGTAAATGAAAATTATCTATTATTCGAATAATTTTTTGTTTGAATAAACGAAATTATTTATTATTCAAATAAAGATAAAAAAATTTATTCATCTATTATTCGTTATTCGAATAAATTTTGCCCAACTCTGGTTGGGATCTACATAGTAAATATTGGGTGAGTTTCTAAGAAAAAGCTGCTCCGCAACTGTTGAGCTGAACAGTTGCCAACAGTTGTGTAGCAGTTGAGTTAAACAGCTACGTCTTAGAAACGGTTTGATGAATTTATCAGCTGTTTGGCTTTACACAACATGTTGAGCTCAAGTAGCGAAGAAAATTTGTGATGCAAAAAATGGCGAAAAGTTGCCAACTGTTGAGCTGAGCGGAATTACTCAACAGTGCGTTTCTAAGACAAACACTCAACAGTTGCACAACAGCTCAGTCTTAGAAACTCACCCATTATGTACAAATTTTGTTCCAACGGCAGACTTGCTAAACAGTTCTTTGTGTTCTATGTCTATTATATCAATTTTGTCTTCTGGTTGTAAATCTGCTTGTACAAAATATGCTATTTATCAAAATTCTGCTTATAACTAATAGTTATTAACTATTAAAAATGTTTTTTGTTTTTGTTGATATGCCAACATTTAAAAATTTAAAGCCCTGAGCTACATAGAAAACTTGTTTTTTGTTTTTTTAAATGCTGGAATATTATGCTGCTTATCTTATATGCAAAAAAATACTGTTCGCTCAACCACTATATACTTCTTCTTCTTCTTGTTCTTCAAATATCACCGCATCCATGTCATCATTATCATTGTCATTATTAGCAATAGCAAATGCAACAGCCACTTCATTCTCAAACTCAACATTTCGCACACGCTTAATATGACACTCCGCGCTTTGCTCGCCGGCGCCATCAAATGATTCTTTGCTATATGGAAAATCAGTGGCGCTATTATTATCACTACTGCTATCAGCTTTACTCATCAATTGTTTGCGTTTCAAACGGTCATGTGCCCTATTGAAATAGATTACAGTGCGATCTTTTAAAAAGTTGTGCGCATGTTCAGGAAATTTTTCACGAAATGCACCTGTTGTATATGAGAGAGTGAATATTTAATATGAATAGATTTAAGAAAAACAGCTGTTTTACTTACTTTGAAATACTTCCAACATGGTCATGTCTCTAATAGGATATTTAATAACTTTATCATCATTAACAACACCACGCCAACAAAATTGATTTGATACTTCGTCTGTCATAATGAAGCGCCAAACCATGCGACAAAAGACATCGGCATTTTGTGTAGCCAAAGCGAGCGTTTCTTCGTACTATGGAGTGCATAGGTTTTGGAATATACAAATCAAGATTTATACTATGCATATATTTTGTTTCATTAATAAAACTCACCAGCGCATCACGCATTTCCTTGCTATGATGTAGCTCATCATCCAATGTCAACACTTCGTCACGACTGCTAAATGGTTGATCGGGTATGATTTTCATATAACGTTTAAGTGTTCGTTGACCCGGCTCCTTTTTCAGTTCACTCTCAATTAATTTAACAGCTTGTGTTAGTTTACTAATTTTGTATTTGAATTCATTATTGGCACGTTGTATTTGTAGCAGCAAAAACTTTAATAGTTCACCATCACCGAGTAGTTGCTTTGGCATTAGCTTTTCGACATCGATGAATTTTGTTGGAAGTGCGCCATTTAGAGATGATGTATGCGACTTTTTAAGCACTCGGTGGCGTTCAACTGAAAATGTTTAGATAGTAGATTAGCGTATCTATGAATAGCTGCTCGTAAACATGACACTTGCTTACCTCGCTCTATATTTTCGTTTTGTGGCAGCACTCCATTTGTAATTTCCATACTTCCGTCGCCTTCTTCTGCTGATGGCTCTTTCTCTTTAAACTCGAAAAATGTATGTGTGATATCTTCATTCAAATCTAAAATTGCTTGCGAATCATTTAAGCCAACACCTTCCAAGCATTCTGCTGCTGCTGCTGCATACTGTGGTGATGAATCATCCGAAGCAATCGGTTGCAACGTCTGCGTTGTTGAATCATTTCTAAATCTATTTGCATCTTCATTTTTACCAGTATCCATCTTGCATAGTTGCGCTGGCGTATAATCGTGCATCTGTTGCATATGCGCCCAGAAGTCATCTTCGCAATCGTATACCTCTTGACAGAAACAGCATATAACACAACATTGGTTTGGTGCCGCTTCCGAAGTGCAATAATCGCCAAATTTTCTGTAAATTTTATTATTTTGTCCCAGTATCCGTGTAATGTTCATAGTTTTTTGGCAGGTTGGGCGAGTGCGTGAATTGACTGCTGGGCGACAGGGCAAGAACGCCGGTTGTACGTGTGTTCGCTGGAGCTATTTGGTGCCTGAGTGAGGAATTGGTTGCCAAAATAATTCTTTGTTTTCCGCTAAGTATCACTTTAATTTCACACACAAAGCACTGCAACGAATTAAAATTTGCAAAATAAATGAAAATGTACGTGCAAATATTTTATATGGGCGATTGCATTTCTGCTGCTTCTTGATAAGAAAATTGTGTACAGTTTGAAAGCTTGCAGCGTATCCAACAGCTGAAGAACAGTTTGGTGGCTACGGCTTCATTGCAATTGTAGGTTTGTTTCTCTATCCACCAATTAACGTTAATAAACATTTGACATATAATTTGTGTTTCTTTGGTTTCTCTCCAGTAAAAGAGAGCGAACTTAACGAAAATTGAGGGGTCGGCTTTCCAATAATGCCGCACGCCCCCAAAAAAATGACTTTTACTGGATGGTAGGGGAGGGGAAGTAGGTTCTGAATTTGTTAAATTTGGGTGCCGGACGTACCTGGTTTTCCCGGAATTTGTTAAAGTTGTTAAATTTTTACCTATTTTTACACACAACTGACATAGGTACAAGGTAAGTATTTGTACAATTTTGCGAGTTGAAATGGCCGCAAAAGTACTGTTGACCGGGCCATAGATATTACGCTGAAGGGTGTACTACGCAGAAGGACATCACCGTGGCGGTAGCCACGGTTAGGTTGTATATCCGGACTTTGGTGGCGTAGCCCAGGGTTATTTTAAATAAGCGCGGCCGAAGGCCGCCAACACAGAAAAGTGTTCTGCGCAAAAGCACTGTGTTTTTTCTTTATCTATCGAATTTATATGGAGTTACTAAACTTTAACCATAAATTCCTCGAAAACGAGGTACGTCCGGCGCCTAAATTTTACGGATTCAGAACACCCTTTCCCTCCCCTAACCCACGGTACAAATCGTTTTTTTGGGGGCGTGCGGCATTATTGGAAAATTTCCCCAAATTGAGAGAGCACTGAACGAAACTGGAGAGAGCGGCAATAATAGTTCTACTAACTTTTTTACTGTTCAAATTTCCACTAGCAAGTCACCAGCAAGAAGAAAAAGAAATATAAGCTTTGTTTCTCTATCCACTAATAATCGTTAATAAACACTAATTTTGAGATTTGACATATAATTTGTGTTTCTTTGGTTTCTCTCCAGTAAAAGAGAGCGAACTGAACGAAAATTGAGAGAGCACTGAGAAAAATTGTGAGAGCGGCAATGATAGTTCTACTAACTTTTTTACTGTTCAAATTTCCACTAGCAAGTCACTAGCAAGAAGAAGAAGGAATTCAAATTTGTATTTGAAAATACAAAAGTAAATATATACGTAGTAAATCAAGTTATATAGCTATTTTTATTAAAAACAAAGGTTGAATATGGAAACGGGTTGTTATATATAATGTCTTCCGCCGGATCGGCTGTAATGGAAGAAGTAAGAAAAATTATTCTTA
This sequence comes from Urophora cardui, assembly GCA_960531455.1. NCBI lineage: Eukaryota > Metazoa > Arthropoda > Insecta > Diptera > Tephritidae > Urophora > Urophora cardui. Next base: position 15,752,009 of record OY482671.1, on the reverse strand, counting down.
CAATTCACTCTTTGCTATTAGACAAATTCATCTTCATACATGCAGAAATTTTTAAGAACTGTAACAATGCAAATTTCGTTAAAAGAGATTAGCAAGAGATGTTAGTTAATGTTTTGCTGGAAAGTATAGAAAAGAACCTTGTGTGTGGAGTTTTCAGTGGCATTGGTTGCGTTCAGAAGTCGCAACGGTTGCGTTATAATATTAAATAACCGTTATGGCAACCAAACAACTGTTTTGGGCCTGAATAACCGTTATTCAGATTTTATTTTTTTTTGGTCAGCTATAAAAATCAAGCCTATTTATTTGTCATTATTTCTGGACGATATTGGTATCAAACGAAAGGTGATCTGTAGATCTGCCTTGATCTGGCTCACCATTTGACGTTTAGCTAATGGAACGCTGCAAGGAGCTTGACGGCTTGGTCTTACATCACCAGTGTCAATCTGAAGATCCTGGGATATTCTACGATTTATAAAAAAAAAAAACAACACACTGATAAATACTTAGTTGAAGAAAGTAATTTTCGCTTGCAGTTGACTTTTTTTAACGTAATTTTTTTTATGTTTTTATTACAAAGAAAAGTGTTTTTTTTTGTGTCAAACAAAAATTTTTTTGTTGGTGAAAGTGCTATGTACATAATATATTATATTATTAATCGGGTTTTGATTAACCTCCATTAGCCCTTTATTGGCGATCGCTACTGACATCGCTTCTCAGATTACTGTTAACGTCTGATTCGTTAAAATCTACTACGAAAGAGCCTGTGGATTGGATACTGGATGTAGAGCTACTACTTCCTCCGCTACTGCTTCTTCCGTTACTGCTTCTTCTGCTACTGCTTCTTCCGCTACTGCTTCCTCCGCTACTGCTTCCTCCGCTACTGCTTCCTCCGCTACTGCTTCTTCCGCTATTGCTTCTTCCGCTACTGCTTCTTCTGCTACTGCTTCCTCCGCTACTGTCTTTTCTGCCAGTAGAGCTAACGTGTTTGCTTCCATCGCTAGATGAGCTACTAACACGGGGTGTGCTACTCGGCCCAGCGTCACTGGCTCCTCTAAGACCAACTTTCTTGTCGCCACCGGGCCTACCTTCCTAGATCTGCCTTGGAGGTGAATGCCATTTTTCGGAGATGGACTCGAGTAAATTCAATTATCGCAATAGCATTTATTAATTTTCGTTAATTCTTACTTTACACGAAGAAATTCCTTGTTGGGCTTTAATTTACCATTTAAAACTCTACTCAAGAAACTCAAAAGCTCGGACGATATCGAAGAAGAAGGAGATTTTCTAGAATGTATTCGCCAATGAGCCTAAATCTCGAATCGCCAACGATCCGAGTATATACAAATGCGCGAATCGCTAATGAGAGGTGACTGGCCTGGCCTGGGAATTCGAATTCGTCGATCTATCGTCGCGAAGTATCGCCGCGATAATATAATCAACGAAGCGAACTCGTCGCGAGTTCGAGGCAAATCCGTTGTGTTTATTGGGTAGGTAAAACTTTTTGTTTTATTGTTTGTTTGTCAGCTCGAATGTTTGTTTAAAAACTTTCGCGCGTTCGAGCAGCAAACGTGCTTCCGGTTATCTAGAGCTCTGTATTCAATGCTATTTTTGCAGAATACGAAAGGATTTTGCAATAAATTCTTAAATGAACATAATAAACCTTCAAATACTGGCGCACAATCTATCAAAAACTCTATATCCCTGCAGTAAAAATCCGCAATGAATCCTTAATGAATCACTGATGCAATTCACCCATGACGAGGAGGCATCAGTGAATACTTTCATATAAAGACTGATGAATTTTTCATATAAATGGTTTGCTTTCCTCAGAAAAAAAAAATAAGAACAAATAAAAATATACTGAGTTATGACGACAGTGGTGAATATTCAACAAAGAATCATCACTGATCCTTCAGCAGTGAAACAAATTTACTGCAGGGATGGAAAACAATTTTATACATATAACCACTTTTGAAAGTGAAATACTCCTTAATTCAAGTACATATGTATGTATGTATTTTATACTTAATTTTTTTTTAACAGTTGTTCTTAAAACAAGACTTTTAGTAGTAATTTTAAGACTTTCTTTTAAATAAAAGACATACATACATACATACATATGTACAAGAAAAAAAGACAAGAGGAAAAAAACAGCAAAAAAAAAACAAAGAAAAAACATACTTCGCACAAGACACGACCGAAATGTGGTTCTAGTTTACTTTTTTGGTGAATTTTAGTTCATATACATATGTATGTATAACTTCTTGCATAAAACATAAGAGAATTTGCGTGGTTACCAAATAACCGCATGAGGTAAAAGGCATACACTTCAATTCTATTCATTACAACTTTTCGGTCGCTACCGAATTAAATTTTCCAGAACATTTTAACCCTCTAATGACCTTCAAAATACTACATATTTCTTTCGCACTTTATAAAAGAGGTCAAAACTACCTCTTCGTGGAGGTGTTAAAGGGTTAAAGTATTCTACGAAATTAAAGCTCGTGCAATTTTACTACATACATACATATACATATATGTATTTCCTAACAACATCCCACATAGCATTTGGAAGATTGTTTTATGAAAACTGTACCGAGTCTTTTTCGATGCCCTTTGATGATCATTGATCAAAAACTAATTAATTACCTCTGCGGTTAGAATAAGACTCGAAAATGAGTAACACCAGCGATTGATAAGTGATTTTATTTTTTGTCATATAAAAATCACCTAACTGACCCTTTTTCGACCCCCTTTGCTGATTAAAAAAATAATTTATCACTTTGAGGAATAAAAGAAGACTGGAAAACGAGTCAGACCAACGATTGAAAAGTGATTTTATTTTTTATCATATAAAAATAACCTAGCTGAGTCTTTTTCGATCCCCTTTGCTGATTAAAACAATAATTTATCACAAATTGATCATGCTAAAGATCGAAATGCGATCGATTACTTTGCTTTTTTAGAAAAAAGAAAAGAAATATTCCTTAGCAAGCTTAGTATATAAAGCTATCATTTTTCAAAAAAAAATTTCAGAGAATTTTATATTAGATTTCGGTATTGATTGTTCCGAATGTTGTAGAGCAGGAACATATGGGTGCATGTCTTCCGTGTTGCCGTATATGAGAGTGCCAAAATGCGCATATGCATTTTCATAGGAATTCATTTATGGATTGAAATTTTTAGATCTTAAACTCCTTATTTGCTTAATATTATTGTAGGCTTAAAATCTGTTTCAAAAGTTCCAACCAAAATGTGGACTGAGGGTGACTGTGGAAGTTCTTTTTGCGATATTGTAAGGCTAAGGGTAGAATATGTGAGAGGATAGAAGATGGGAAAGAAAAGCGGTTGAAAACTGACCCAAAAATGATAGGAAAATGAGTTGAAAAGTATTAGAAAATGATTAGAAATTGATCAGAAAGTTACTGAAAAACGACCCAAATAGATTCAAAAATGACCAGAAAAACGATTGGAAAATGACTCAAAAATGATTGGAAAGCCAATCGAAAATTATCAGAAAAACGATTCAAAAATGACCAAAATAAGATTCAAAATCGAAAAAAATAAAATCGGACGGGCCTCGAAAATGATAATAATACGATTAAAATAAGACTTGAAAACGACTCCCCAAGAAGAGTTGGACGTAGGGTACCATTTTCTACAGACAAGAGGATCTTTTATGATCAGAAAATGAGCGCATTTTCCATTGTTTTAAACGTGCATAGGGATCGAAAAAGACTGGAATATGATCAAAAAATTCATAAAATGCTATGTGGGATATTTCTATACGATATGTATGTATTTTAACCCCTGAAGTACATAACAAAGTTAGATGGTGGGCAGCTATGTATATATTCGGCACTACAATAATGCTACCATTCATGCTGAATACCTAACAAGAGTATCATAACGACCATATGAAAAAATCATGCGGTTTGGAATGAAAGCTCCAAGGTTTCGCTTCATTGATTTTTTTACTATGCAAAGTCATTCATGCGAAGGCGGCCATCGCCGTGCAATAGTCATGGGGCATAGTCATGGAAGTTGTTATGTTCCAGAAAGGAAATGTAAGGAGGAATGTATTGATGATTTGTAGTACTTTTGGGCCTACTGGATATTTTGAGCAGCCATAATATGTAATTGTAAATATTTACATATTTTGCCAACCACGTAGGAAGCAAGTACATAATACATACATATGTACATATGTAGGAACGGCCTATGCGATTTGTTATTTTTTTATTTATTTTTTTTTTAAATTATCCGAAAAAATTTAAGAATCATAAAACTTGTTCATATGCGGTAGTTGTACTGCTCTCTCAACAGAAAAAAAAATAATAATAATATAGGAGAAGTGATCCATCACCTTGAAGTTTTCTGCGCGTAGTCTGCCACATGTAAAACGCCAAAACGATCCGAGGCAATATGTAAATTGTCGCCATTCACCATCGTATTTATATGCGGATTATGGAGCTCGGCGATAAGCGTGCTGCAAGCGGCCGCAGGATCACCAGAGCCAGTGAGGGAACCCTTTGAAAATGTCGAAAAGGAGAGTTAGAAAAAAAAAAATACATACATACAAAATTAATAAAAAATTACACTTACCAACCAAAATTCATTGCCGGGCAAAGCATTGCCGTCCCACGCATATGATTCCACAATTAGATTATTTGCATATTCCGGAGGCTGTAGAAAAGTTTAGGTAAAAAATATTAGAAGAGAACAATATACATATATGTATCTATGTATGTATGTACATTCCACCGCATCGCAAACACAAAGTTCGCCGTACGACCGCCTTTCCCCCATATTATATCTTTTTTTTTCAATTTCCTTGAAATGTTGTGGTATAAACAAAGTAATAGGTGGTAGTGACACCAATGGCGCACATAGGGTTAATACGATTAGAAGCCGTTCTCTCAAGCCAAAGACATTGATGTATTAAACTTAGAGATCGGATTATATACATATAAATAAAGATTTTGTGTGGAGCAGACCTGGGTAATATCAAGTACCAGTACGACTTGTGACAAGTACATTTTAAAGGAATTGTACTGGTACTGGTACTGACATTCCCAAAATTTTCAAGTACAAGTACAAATACAAGTACAAGTAATTGAAAAATAATAAATAATAAATATAATAAATAATTTAGCAAATACTTCAAAGTATTTGAAAAGAATTTAAAGTACTTGAAAAGAATTGAAAAATGTACTTGAATCGATTTTTCAATTCTGATCAAGTACTTTCAATTACTTACAATCTTGAAACCAATATTTAAAAAAAAATTACAAAAATAAACGATATTTTATATTTTTTACATGTTGCTTGTAGTCCATATTAAGTTTTTTTAACAAAATGCATTTGAAATTTAACGCAAATAAATAATTAAATTTAATTTAAAACAAACAAAAAATAATTCAACATAAATAAAATTATAAAAAAAAATATAACGTATCTTAATCCTAAATATCTAGAAAAACTGTCGAAATTCGACAGTAGGCGCACTTTAGTTTTTTTTTTTTTAAATATTTGTTTAAACTTGACGTTCCGTCGTCGTTTGTAAGTAATTGAAAGTACTTGAAAAGAAAAAAAAATCGATTCAAGTAAATTTTTCAATTCTTTTCAAGTACTTTCAATTCTTTTCAAATACTTTGAATATTTGCTAAAACTTCAATTATTTTTCAATTCCGTGTACTTGTACTTGAATATCCTGAAAGTACTTAGTACGAACTAATTACTTCAAGATCAAAATATAAAGTATTTAAGTACGTAATAGTCCAATTACTACTCAGTATTACCCAGGTCTGGTGTGGAGTGGGTAGAGTGCTCGTCTGCCATACCAGAGGTCTCGGTTTCTAATTTCAGTCCCGACAAACAACAAGAAGTTTAATTAAGACCCAATTATTGGATTTTTAAAATTTGCGGCCAACCATCGGCACTGAATAACAACCAATGCCTATAGGCCGCGGATTGAATGTATGTATGTATGATCTTTCAACAACAAAAAAAAAAAACACTCACCAGTTTCGCTGCCGGATTGCGATTACTCAACAATATCTTAATGCCACTACTGGGATGCGTCTCCGATGCAAACACGCCACCATCTTGCAGACTAATCCGAGTACTTGCTTTGAAATGCGAGAAATGCACCACACCTACATGCGACAATTTCGGCAGCAGCACCCGCAGACGTTGAGCAAAGGTTTCCAAAAAGATTTCGTATTGATGTTGAACAGCACGCCAAACACCCAAACCAATGCCAACAACATGCAGATAAATTTGGCGCTCGGCCACCTTACCACGTGCCTCCGCTTCCAGCAGCAAAGTATCGAATGAGATGGCGTAACGTTTCTTCATTAGCACATTATCAAATATGAAATCGGTGTCGGGCAATTTAAAGTAACGCGGCGATGACGAATGCAGCCGCTGCACATCCGTGTAAAGTTTGTCTTGCTCCTCGTAGAAGCGTGACCAAAGTTGGCGAGCAGAGACAATGCGACCGCACGCCGCATCGGCTACCGAAACAGTGAAACCATAACCGTGTTCCGGCGTATTTTGTGCAGGTGTGATCATTATGTCTTGCCATTCCATGACATTGGGCACCTCAAAACGGCCACCGATCAGGCCAATCACAACGCCGTCAGCTTCAATTTTTGTTTTATCTCTTTCAATAACGCCCGCATTGTAACGATTGCCATCGTTAAGGAATTCCGTGTGCGAGGAGACGGAGAGAAAGGCGGAGAGCTGTGTGGAAACAAAAATAATTTAGGCTAAAAGAATTTCTACTTCTTCTTCTTCGTATCTGGTATACCTACTCACCTTTATTTCATCATAACTCAACACATTCTTTAACTTCAATGCTGCGTCACGTTCGGCTGCAGTGCCGACAACATGAAATCCACCTGCTCCCTTTTCACCCGACAACAAGAGGTAATTGTCGGCGGCACCCATGAAAACGACGCAACGTTTTGTCAACAAACGTTGCACGAGCTCGGTGAGTGTCATGTCTTGATAGATGGCGCGTTCGATGTCGTTGCCTGGAAAGAGAGAGAGACAGAGAGAAAAAATTGATTTTTTTTTAAAACTCCGATAAATTCTAAGAAATTTCGGCTCAAAATAGTCGCGAGGCATAAAAATTCAGGATGACTGTATCAAAAGACCTTCCTCAAAAAATTCATCCAGGTTTTTAGGCGTCTTTGAAATTTAGTTCATGGCAGCGGCGCCTAAGCATCGGTACAATACGAACTTACAACCTTTCAATGATGGCTTCCGACTGCGGCTGCGCTCTTGTTGGTATTAGTGGTGGGCTGTTGTATGGCTTTTTGCTCTTTCTACGAGCTCGACGCTCATGAGAATATTTCGAAAGACTTCAGAATTTCGTCGTAGACTTGTAAATCCAGGTTCCGGATTAGTTGATCTGCGTTTTCAACTACAGAAACTGCCTGTCACTGAAACTCGAGAGGACCTTCCCTCAGACTGAAGAAAACCTTCCTCATGATAGTATTCCGGGACGTCCACCAGCCCCATTAATTCACTTCCAATTTATCTACTTTCTCGAACTGCGGCTCCACCAATATACAGAACATCCAACTGAAGCACTATTGCACAATGTATTCAACGGTTTTCCGTACTCACCAGCTACACCGTTTTAGAATACATGCACTAGTTGCAATAATTCACCGGTTTCATCTTTTTTTTTGAAGTCACCAGTTCAACCAATTTAAGTATTTCACCGATTTCCGTTTTTTTTTTGCATTTACCGCTTCCACCAATTATGATCACTTCCACCAAATGCGATAATTCACTGCTTTCATCGTTTATTTTTTGCATTAAACGGTTCCACCAATTATCACCACTTCCACCAATTGCGATATTTTACCGCTTTCATCGTTTTTTTTTTTTGCATTCAACGGTTCCACCAATTGTGAGCACTTCCACCAATTGCGTTAATTCACCGGTTTCGTTTTTTTTTGCATTCAAGGGTTCCACCAATTACGAGCACTTCTACCAATTGCGTTAATTCCCCGGATGCGTTTTTTTTGCATTCACTGTCCCACCAATTATGAGCACTTTCGCCGATTGCGTTAATTCACCGGTTTCGTTTTTTTTGCATTCAACGGTTCCACCAATTATGCACTTCCACCAATTGAAATAAGTCACCGGTTTCGTTTTTTTGCATTAAACGGTTCCACCAATTAACAGCACTTCCACCAATTCCGTTAATTCACCGGTTTCGTTTTTTTTGCATTCAATGGTTCCACCAATTATGATCACTTCCACCAATTGCGTTAATTCACCGGTTTCGTTTTTTTGCACTCAACGGTTGCACCAATTATCAGCCCTTCCACCAATTGCGATAATTCACCGTTTTCATCGTTTTTGTTGCATTCGCCGTTTAAACCAGTTATGAACACTTCCACCGATTGTGATATTTCACCGTTTCCATTGTTTTTGTTGCATTCACCGTTTCCACCAATTATGAACACTTCCACCGATTGCGACAACTCACCGGCTTCGCCTATGTTTTTTTGCATTCACCGCTTCCACCAATTATGAGCACTTCCACAGATTGCGATAAGTCACCGGCTTCATCCATTTTTTTGCATTCACCGGTTCCACAAATTTAAAGCACTTCCACCAATTGTGATAATTCAACGGCTTCGTCGATGTTTTTTGCATTCACCGGTTCCACAAATTTTAAGCACTTTCACCAATTGCGATAATTCACCGTTTTCATCGTTTTTGTTGCATTCACCTTTTCCATCAGTTATGAGCACTTCCACCAATTGCGATAATTCACCGTTTTCATCGTTTTTGTTGCATTCACCGTTTCCACCAGTTATGAGCACTTACACCGATTGCGATAATTCACCGTTTTCATCGTTTTTATTGCATTCGCCGGTTCCACTAATTAAATTTAAGTTATTTTTTTTACTTTTTCGATAAATTAAAAAAAAATATATTATCGGATCACATGGATGGTCATCGATCATCACGCTGTGGTGCAGTGGGTAGAGTGCTCGCCTGCTATGCCAGAGGTCTCGGGTTCAAACCACGGTCCGAGCCAAACAAATTTTTCTAATTAGTAAAAATCCAATTATTGGGTTTTTTAAGAGCAGCGGTCACCTCTCGGCAGTGGGCGGGATACCCTCCGAGAGTATTTCTGCCATGAAAAAGCTTCTCACAAAAAAATGCATTCGCCGTTCGGAGCCGGCATAAAACTGTAGGTCCACCCAATTAGTAGGAAAAACAAAAAGGAGCACACCTCGAATTGGGAGAGAAGCTCGGCCATAAAACTCGTCAGAGTTATAATAGCGCCATTGTATTATATTATTATATATAAATGTTAAAGATATTAACTTTTCCTATTGAAAATAAATCTGATCCCTGGAACTGTCGTCTATTGCATTTATAACTTAATATTTTTGTTAATTTAGCATTGAACAGTATTTACTATTTAATAATTACATATATATGTATGTATGCACATAAATACATTAAACAAATGTAAAACTGCAGTAATTATACATATTCAAAATGAAACAAAACAAAGCTTCTAAACTAATTAACGCCGATTTCCAATTGCACATTTTCCCATTATCAATTCCAATTGCTTGTTTGCTCATCTTGAGAACTCCATTTATGCCAACAACTTGTTTGCATAATCCGCAATATGCAACACACCATACTCCGCCGAAGCAATATGCAGATTTTCGCCATTCACACTCTCCGAATTGATGTGTGGATTGTGTAGTTCGGCGATGAGCGTACTGCAGGCGGTTGAAGAGTCGCCGGTGGATTTTAGCATTTTCTTTGTACAAATGTGAGATATAGTAAGAAAAGGAAACGCTGATTAAATACAAAATTTCTAAGGCTAAGGAAAACGACGAAAGCGCTTACCATCCAGAATTCATTCCCAGGCAAAGCATTGCCGTCCCAGGCATAAGAGACAATCAGCAGCATATTTTCCAGCTCAGCAGATTTCTGCGTATGAAAAAACAAAACAGAGCTTTAGCTAAAAAAATTAATAAATAACTTCATAATGTTGCACAATGGAGATATAAATCTGTGGTCACAAGTCATAACGACCTAACTCGAGATAAGAAATGTGTACTAAAAATATCAAAGGGAAATATTTTAAGTACATGTTTCTCTTTCAAAAATGGTTTGAAGTTTAATAATCGAAAACGGTTTTATAAATGTACTACCACTTTAGTACACATTTCTTAGCTCGAGCTTGGTCGTTATGACTTGTGACCAGATGGTTTCACAAATATACATACATATGTATATCGAAATTTCCCAAATAATATTTTTTTACTTTTGAGTTTTGGTCGTTTTTATTTTCAGAACTACTTCATTCTTGAGCTCTCAAGACCATTTATTTTTAGTACAAATAATATTAATCAATTTAATTATTTTCTAGCACCAAATTTTTTGCAAATAAATCGATGTTGTGTACTAAATATCCAAAAGTGTTCACACAAATAACGAAATTTAGCATATAATAATTTTTTAGTACAAATAATATTAAACAATTTCAATATTTTTTAGTACACAATTTTTTTGGTACTAAGTATCCAAATGTCTTTACAGAAATATCGAAATTTCGCATATAATAATTTTTTAGTACAAAAAATATTAATCCATTTAATTATCTTTTCATATACATTTTTTGCACTAAATCAACGTTGTGCGCTAAATATACAAATGTTTTGACAAAAATTTTTCATATAATAATTTTTTAGTACAAAAAATATTAATCAATTTAATTATTTTTTCATATAAATTTTTTGCACTAAATCAACATTGTGCTAAATGTGCAAATGTTTTAACAGAGGTATTAAAATTTCGCATATACATAATAATTTTTTAGTACAAATATTATTAATCAATTTAAATATTTTTAGCACAAATAATATTAAACAATTTAAATATTTTTAGTACAAAATTTTTTTGGCACTAAGTATCGAAATGTCTTTACAGAAATATCAAAATTTCGCATATAATAATTTTTTAGTACAAAAAATATTAATCCATTTAATTATCTTTTCATATAATTTTTTTGCACTAAATAAACGTTGTGCACTAAATATGCAAATGTTTTGACAGAGGTATTAAAATTTCCCATATAATATTTTTTTAGTACAAATATTATTAATCAATTTAAATATTTTTAGTAGAAATAATATTAATTTATGTATTTTAATATTTTAGTATAAATTTTTTCCAAGTTGTGTACTGAAAATCCAAATTTTTTCACAGAAATATCGCATATAGAAATTTTTAGTACAAATATTATTAATCAATTTAAATATTTTTAGGAGAAATAATAATAATAATAATAACTTTTTGGTAGAATTAATAATCAATTAAAATATTTTTAGTACACAATTTTTTGCACTAAATCGACGTTGTGTACTAAATATGCAAAATATTTAAAAATAAGATTTTCGCAACTATTTTCACAGTGAAATTTTGCACCTAAGTGTACAGTACCAGAAATATTTTAGTTTAGTATCAATTTGGAAATGTTTAGTACTAACTTTTCGAGCTAACTTTTAGTACTATTTTTTATTTATTTATTTATTTTATTTTTTTTTTCAAGAAACCACAAAACCACACATTTTTCTCACCAACTTATCGGCTGGATTCCGTTTCGAAAGAAAAGTTCTCACGCCCCCAGCTGGATGCGTTGTCGACTCCAATAAACCACCATTTTTCAAATCACCCCACTCGCTCAACTGAAACCACGAGAAATGCACCACACCCACATGCGACAATTTCGGCAGCAGCACACGAAGGCGTTGCGCAAATGTTTCCAAAAAGATTTTCTCCTGCTGCTCCGCAGCACGCCAAACACCCAAACCAAAGCCGACCACATGGATGTATGCTTGTTTGCTGGCAGCAGCAGCGCGTGCCTCACTCTCCAGCAGCAACGTATCAAATGATATTGTATAACGTTTCTTCATCACCACATTATCGAATATGTCCGCTTGGGCACGTGCATTGCCAAAACGTTTGTCATCTTTTTTCACTTGATCATAGAGATAATCGCGCTCTTCATAGAATTCTCGCCATAAGCGTCTGTAGTCGGTGGCACGAGTTGTAGTTTCGGCTTCTATTGGTAAACCATAACCATTTTCTTTGGTATTCTGTTTGCTGGCGATTATTATATCTTGAAATTCCATGACATCACGTCGTACGAGTCGTGCGCCAATCAGACCGATAATCACGCCATCCCGTTCGATGCGTGACTTATCGTGTTCGAGTTTGCCACAGTTTTGACGATTGCCATCGTTGAGGAATTCGGTGTGTGATGAGACGGAAAGCAGCGCTGAGAGCTAAGCAACGCGGGTGGCGAAGAAAAGGATGATTAAATAGAAGCACCAAAAAGATATGCATTGCACTCACCTTAATTTCATCATAGCAGAGCACATCTTGCAGCAACAATGGGGGTTTCTCGGCATCGGTGCCAATATCTAAAAAGCCACTGCAGCCACGATGGCGTGACAACAAAAGATATTTATCATTTTTACCAAAGAAGCTAACACAGCGCTTGGTGAGCAAACGTTGTACAAAATCGGTGAGCGTCAAGTTTTTGTACAGCTCAAGTTCGCGTTTATTACCTGGAAGTTTTGTAGTTTTTACTACATATTTTTGTTATTGGAATTTTGAATAAGATCTTAAAGAGATTTGCTTAGTAAGCAGTCAGCCGAAACCGAAATATTCTCTATAGTGTTGCCAGTGATCCTACCAAGCTTGAACAAGTCACAGCGGCAGTGAACAGCGAAGCTACTGGCTCAAAAGGTATATTTTTAAAAGGCACGTGATTCTACAGTTGAAGAGGGACAGATGCGTACTCTGGTAACATTTTATACAACTAGGTAATAAGGCATTCATTCAAGAAAAAAAAAACATAAAGAAAACTGATCAATTTAATTTTGGTGTAGTGTTTTTGCACACACACTCATATCATCAGCTACACTTAAGCGATAAGCCAAGGCTTCCGGCCGGTCTGTGGTTAGTTACAGTTACAACAAAAATGTGCTACTGCTGTTACATTCACTTGTGAAATCTTAATTTAATTGCAAAGGTATGTATGTATATAATATGCAGTATTTTTTCACAATTACCCACCATATTGGTTTTTATGTTCCAGAAATGCCAAATACAAGCCCAACACTCGTTCATGTATGATCGGATAAGCCGAAAGAATTTGTTTTTCAATTTCCGGATAACGCTGTTTGGGCTGACTCATTACACGGCAGCTGTTGGTGCCAAACTGAAGTGGGTGAGCATAAAAAAAAACAATTAAAATATATGTATATTTTTTGCTACATATATGCATGTCGCGCACTTACCTCTACGGGAAAATCTGATGACTTCTTGAGAAAACTCTTTATGTCAATGTGCTCCTCCTTGGGCTTCTCCACGTTGATGCATTTCTGTAAAATCTGCTTGCCGTATTCTGTGAATTTTACAGCAGAGCCGGCTTTTGGCCATATTTGCTCGAATTCTGCGCCAAATATGGACATTTTCTTTGATGTAAAATTTAATGTTATTTACTTTCTCTAATTTTGTTTAATTGATATTTCTAAAATGTATGTATTTGCTTTACTTGACACGCCCAACAAAGTCAATTTCCACTCTCCTAATGAGAATTTGCCACGCCAACCGCACAATTTATTCTAATTCATTGGTTGCTGATTCCAGCTTAAGTATTTCACAGAAACAAATTGCTAAAGATAAACTTTGCTATTTCACAATGGGCTCAGTCGCCATTCTATAGCATTTTTTATTTACTACTTATTTTCAGTTTTTGTTTTGATTACTCCTTTCTCAACATATGTATGTAGGTGCGAATGAATTCGCATAAAGAATATTTTTTTCCAATTGGAAAAGTGACCTTCAGATACATTTGTCAGATGCAGCGTTGCCAAATTTTTTTGAAGAAAAAAGGTAATTTTTGAAATAAAACATCGTAATTTTCGCGAAAAAATCGTTAATATCTTGTTTCTTTCTCATCTTTACTAAAAACACTTTATAAACAAAAAACGGGTCGGCTTTCCATTAACGAAGCACGCCCCGAGAGAAATAACTTTTTCATAAAATATAATGATTTATTTCTTGAAGATAGCCATTTAATTATTGTACTGATATGGTTTAAATTTTTAATAATGCTACTTTTACTATTTAGTAATAAAAGGTAACTAGTATCGCCGGTGCTCGAAATTCGACCACGCAATTTATCTTTCCAACTTTGTATTGGTACAAAAATTAACCCTTTTCGCGGAGAAAAGCAACACTTTCTAAATTCCAGTTGTCCTGCAACACTGATTTGCCCTTTTGATCACGGTCCGACGCGAAATCATGGTCAAAATCAAGGCAGATCTAGGAAGGAAGGCCCGGTGGCGAAGTTTTTAAATTCGCCGCCGAGCCTACCTGTTAGATATGTCTTGGTCAAAATTAAAATTACTCAGTGTGCTCTCCCGCCCTCTCTCTCATTTTTCGCTTTAATGGAAAAGCAATAGGAGACATTTGGCCGCGTTGATTTTGATCTGAGCGTAAACTGGCCCAATGCATATAAAATAGAGAGAGCGCTTTTATATTAAAGCGACGAGAGATGAGCGAAACTGCGATTTTTCGATATCTGTGATTTCGGTGATTGCTATTTTTAAATCACTGTGATTTTAAACTGCTATTGCGATTGCATGGACTGGTATAAAATCATCAGTTACCGGTAGAGATTAATTTTGCGTTTTCTGAGCGATATAACCTGTCTTTATTTTATGTTAACAAAATGATAGCAATAACAACGCATTCCGCAGTAATATTGCTGTTTGTAAATATTTTTCAAAGACAAATTGTAAATTCAATAATTTTTTTTTCTTATATGTGGTCTGCTCAAAAGTGTAAACAAAAAGAAATTTATAATGCTTTTGCGATTGCGATTCACATAGGTGAACTGCTTACTTGCTACATCGATAGCAGTTGCCAATAAGTAGTGAACTGCTATTTTGAAAAAGTGATCGCAATTGCGATTTGTGATTTTTTATTCACAGTGAAAAAATCACCGTTTGCGATATATCGCTCATCACTAAAAGCGACTTCAACTTTGAAGTCGAAAGGCTGCACATGATGCAGACAGCCAATAAATACACCACTCGGCTCTCACTCCTGCTCTCTGAGAGCAATCCTTCCCCAAACGATGTATCTGAGGAATGAGAACACATCGCTCGTTCACTTCGTATCGCCGCTGAGGAATCGATAGGATACAAGCGAGCCCGCAAAAACACCTGGTACGACAAGGAATGTCGCGATGCCTCGGAAAGAAAGAACGCCGCCTACAGGGCTACATTGTGTGCGGGCGCAACGCGAAGCGTATGGGAGCGTTATCGAACGGCGAGGAAGGAAGAGAGGCGCCTTTTTCGAAAGAAGAAAAGGGAGGCTGAAAGGCGCGAGTGTGAAGAGCTTGAGATGCTGGCGGGTAGGAACGATGCTCGAAAATTCTATAAAAAAAATCAGGCGGATGACTGAAGGTTTCAAAACCGGGGCAAATTCCTGCCGGAATGATAACGGCGATCTGGTAACTGATGTCCAGAGCATACTTAAGTTGTGGAGGGATCACTTCTCCTCCTTGCTAGATAATGGGCCATATTAATAAAAGCCAAGCATTTGCTTTTGCTTAGGATTTCAGACCTTTTACTCAAATTTTGAAATTTGGTTCATACCAATTATTGTCAAATTTTTAAAATCTTGAGTAAAAGCATTTGCTTGGTTTTTATTAATACGGCCCAATGGCAACAGTGAAATTGCTGAAGGAGAAGATGTACGACCCGAATTCCCAATAGCAGATGATGGTAGGCATGTTCCACCACCCGATCATGACGAAGTGCGAATAGCAATGTCTCGGCTTAAAAATAACAAGGCCCCGGGCGCTGACGGTTTGCCAGCCGAGCTATTCAAACATGGTGGCGAAGAGTTGATAAGGAGCATGCATCAACTCCTATGCAGAATATGGTCGGACGAGCGCATGCCCGACGACTGGAACTTAAGTGTTCTCTGCCCAATCCACAAAAAAGGAGACTCGACAGTACGCGCGAATTATCGTGGGATAAGCCTCCTGAATATCGCATATAAGGTCTTAGCAAGTGTATTGTGCGAAAGACTGAAGCCCACCGTCAACAAGCTGATTGGACCTTATCAGTGTGGCTTCAGACCTGGTAAATCTACCATCGACCAGATATTCACAATACGCCAAATACTGGAAAAAACCCATGAAAAAGGAACCGACACACACCATCTCTTTGTCGATTTTAAAGCCGCTTTTGATAGCACGAATAGGAATTGCCTATATGCCGCAATGTCTGAATTTGGTTTCCCTGCAAAACTTATACGGCTATGCCAAATGACGTTGACTAGCACCACCAGCTCCGTCAGAATTGGGAAGGACCTCTCCGAACCGTTCGAGACCAAACGAGGTTTCAGACAAGGTGATTCCCTTTCGTGTGACTTCTTCAATTTGATGCTGGAAAAGATAATACGAGCTGCAGAACTTAACCATACAGGAAGCATTCTATACCACAAGAGTGTACAACTGCTGGCGTACGCCGATGATATCGACATTATTGGCACTAACACTCGCGCCGTATGTTCTACCTTCTCCAAGCTGGATAAAGAGGCTAAGAAAATGGGTTTGGCGGTTAACGAGGACAAGACGAAGTACCTCCTGTCATCACACAAAGAAACAGCACGCCTTGGCAGCCACGTCAATGTTGATAGCTACAAATTCGAAACTGTTAAGGACTTCGTCTATCTGGGAACCAGCATTAACACCAAGAATGATGTCAGCACGGAGATCCAACGAAGAATCACGCTTGCCAATAAATGCTACTTCGGACTAAGTAGGCAACTGAAAAGTAAAGTCATCTCTCGAAAAACAAAAATCACACTCTACAGGACGCTCATCGTTCCAGTCCTCACTTACGTCGCAGAAGCATGGACAATTTCAAAATCAGATGAGATGGCACTTGGAGTATTCGAGAGAAAAGTTCTTCGTAAGATTTATGGACCTTTGCGCGTTGGCGTGGGCGAGTATCGACGGAGATTTAACGATGAGCTGTACGAGCTTTACACAGACATCGACATTGTTCAGCGAATAAAGATCCAGCGGCTGCGTTGGGCAGGTCATGTCGTGAGAATGGACGAAGGCGCTCCGGCCAAGAAAGCATTTCTATCGAAACCCGCTGAACGCAAAAGAAAAGGGAGACCTCCACTGCGTTGGGAAAATCAGGTTTACAGCGATGCTGCCTCCCTAGGTGTTCCCAAGTGGCGCCATGCTGCACGAAACAGAAGCAATTGGCGCGCTCTGTTGGACTCGGCCAGAATCGTCTAGATGGTTAAGCGCCAATCAAGAAGAAGACTCTTCAACTGTGTTTACGATATTTGTAAACACGTTTACGATAACTAGTTCTCTTAACTAAAAATTTTATTTATTAATTATAAACAAATTAAATAATTTATAGAAAAAATTATATGCCTATGCACTGCTCCTGACTCATACGAACACATCCATATCAATTTTATGTGGATATGAGTATGTTAAATGTGCTAAACAGCCTGGCAATTGTTTGTATGGGAAAAATGTTAGCCTATTAATATATAGATAAACGAAAAAAATCGTCATAGCTTAGGAAAATCTTCAAAATGATGGTAAAATTTGTCAATTCGGCAACGCTGTTCAGATGAACTACACAAAAAAAACTATAGGCGCATTTCAGTTATTACATCTGGGTCTGAGTCAAGATAAATTTTTACTGAAACAATCCGGATCATAATGAAATTTGGCTGCACTTGAAAAGAAGTAAAAAGAAGAAGAAATATCAACAAACCATTTGTGATTTGAGAAAGTAAAAAAAAACAAAATAAAAAATCATGGATCAAGAATTATTTTAGGCAAATTTATATATAATTTAAATATATGACCTTTATACTCATATTTTATGTGTTACTTCCATAATTTGTTTTTTTTTTTCACGGCGTCTGAATGAAAAATATGGCCGACAGCTGCTTGTGTATATACATATACAAACATATACCCCGCAGTAAAAATCTGAAATGAATCCTTTATGAATCACTGATGAAATTCATCATGAGGAGGCATCAGTGAATACTTTCATATAAAGGCTGCTGAATTTTTTCAAATAAATGGTTTGCTTTCCTCATGCCTAAATGTGGGTAGAGTGCTCGCCTGCTATGCCAGAGGTCTCGGGTTCAAATCTCAAGAGCAAAAAAAATCAAAAAAATTTTTTCTAATTAGTAAAAATCCAATTATTGGGTTTTTTAAGAGCAGCGGTCACCTCTCGGCTGTGGGTGGCATACCCTCCGAGTGTATTTCTGCCATGAAAAAGCTTCTCACAAAAAATGCATTCGCCGTTCGGAGCCGGCATAAAACTGTAGGTCCACCCAGTTAGTAGGAAAAACAAAAAGGAGCACACCTCGAATTGGGAGAGAAGCTCGGCCATAAACGGCCAAAGCAGAAGCTTACAAGAGGCAAATTTAAAATTTGTATTTCCATATACATATTTTTTATTTTAAATATAATTTATTTTATAGTTGTCACATTGAAAAATTTGTCAGAAAACCTGCCGAATGTCAAAAAACCTACCGAAATACAAGCTGGCTCGTTGGTTTTTAACCGCCTAGATGGTATTTCGTTTGGTTTTTTCAATATAGCTTGCTCGCTTGCACCAACGTAAAACGATAATGATGAATATTCAACAAAGAATCATCAATGATTATTTAGCAGTGAAACAAATTGACTGCAGGGTATATGTATATATATGTATACATACACAAATGTCACTTTTCAGTTCTGCCAAATCAAAAAGCACTGTGCTGCCAATTCAGCACGGAAAAAACAAATCGAACAGGGCGGATCATAAATTGAACCAGCAATTTATCTGGTTTAATCGAGCTGAAATCGTTGTTGTTGCATTTACATGCAAAAATTTTTATCTGGGTTAGGATCACCGTATGTGAAACACGGCTAATGTTAGAACAGCTGATTTTTAGTGTTGCCAGCTAATTAAAAATTAGGATTTTGAGGAATGCAACAGCGAATGATGAGATCGATTTTGTTTTCAAAACAAAAACTAAAAATAAAAACACAAAAAGAAAAAGCAAGGAAAATAGAAAAAACAAGGGGAAGAAATGAAAACAAGAGCAATCACTATCGGCTGATGTTTTATTTACATTCTCTGCTATCGGTTTGCGATAAGAAAGCTTCATTCATAATTATTCCCATAACAGGGCCGTTGAAAAGTAGCTTTTAATAGTATTGCGAAAGGCAAGATTTACATATGAAATATTCCTGGAATATGTACTACATATTTTTTGTTTGCGAATTTACTACTTAAAATTATGTTTATAAACTTATATTTGTAATAGCATGTACATATGTATGTATGTGCACCTTATGCATGTAAAAAACAACAACAAAATATTAGCTACACTGATACCTGCCACTTAAACTTTCATATGTATGTAAATATCAATTGCAATTATCCGTATTATTACAATTTTGTATCTCTTTCATTAAATTATCTATCTCGTTTACTGTATAACTGTGTACTTTTCGTTGCTCAACACTTTTCTCCTCCTCGCACTCTTGCTTTATCGCAGACTGATTACCCTTTTCTAAAATTTTCGCAGAAAAATTAGCATCACGCATAAAATGACGATATTCTGGTGAAATTGACTCTAAACGTAGCAGACGATCTTCAATATCTTTCAGCCTCTTATTTACAGGTAAATGCTCATATGATGACTGAAACAAATGTTGTTCGATAGCTTCAATGCGTTGTTGGTCGCTTGCATTGATATTGGCTGGTTTTTCAATATTGGGTAGCGTTTTGGTACCCACTGCCCCTGCTGTTTGCTCATTTGTCATGAGTTTGTCCAGCGCGTTAAGATATTTGGGACGTGTTTGTGGACCATCCGGATTTTTCACGCGACTCACTTTCAGATGACCTTTGGAATTTTCTTGCTTTACAATTCCAGCGCTATTTACTCTGGCACAGCCTTCCGTTGGCGGATCATTCATATCTGTAATTGTGTAATCAATAATATTGTTCTGATCGATTTCTTCACGTTTCTTGGCGAGAAAGCAAGCTATACGGTTTTTTAGTTCCGACTTTTCTGCAGAGATTTGTATGAGTTCTTTTGGTATTGGCATATCAGAGCTAATTTTTGTTTTGGAGAAACAAAAGGCTTCTTTATTTGCCTTCCACTCAGATTCGCCATTGCCGTACAATTCCTTTTTCCAAATTGGCACATTTTTCTTTAGCTCATCAATTGCATATGCGACCGCCTCTAACGAAGCTTGACGATGTGGTGTAGCTATTGCTATGACAACGCTAGCCTCTTTTGGTGGCACTAAACCCAAGCGATGGTATACGGCTATGTTAACAATATCTGGCCAACGCGTACGTAAATTACTGCATAATTTTTCCAATTCCTTGTAAGCCATAGATTCATATGCTTCATATTCCAATGAGCGCACTTCTTTGTCCTCAAAGGTGTCGCGTGTGGTACCAACAAATAACGAAACTGCTCCACATTTCTCATGGCATACCAGCTTGCTAATATCTCCAACATTCAGCGTATCATTTGTAATAGCCAAAAAGCTTGTCATTTTCATTTGTTGGTTGCTTGCTTTAGTGTTGTTTACTGCACCTGCTAGCCGCCACTAACCGGTGGAATAATTGCTATTTCGTCGTCTGGCCGCAGCTCCAAGATCTCTTCCAAATCCTCACGGTATACCTCGTTAACGGCTAATATAAAATTGAAATTGATGTCTTGTAGCTGGAATTTATTGTTTAATTCTTCTATTAGCACGCCAACGGGTATTTGTCGTTGGCAAACAAATTGTGCATCATCCACGCCGGCAAGCTCACGTGCCTTAGCAAAAAACAAAACCTTGACACGTACACAATTATTACTGCCGTATACAGACATTAGTACTACTTGAATTGAATATTGTTATCGCTTATCAGCGCGTTGATTAATTTACTAAAATTATAAATAAATCTGTGTCAATTGAAATTCGAATGCACTTTACGAACACAGCTGATTGGCTGCTTTGCCAACCGACAGTAAAGCTGAAAAGTTGAGCACTAGCGTTGCCAACTATTGTATATGAGTGGATTTAAATCCTTTGGCGCCAATTGTAGAATTCAAACTATTCGCATATATATGTATATGTACTCATTCCTATAAAACAAAATATAATACATAATAACAATTGGGAAATAAAACAATTCAAAAACAAATTTAAGTTTTCTTTTAAGAATTTATTTTATCATTTATTTTATAATACTTTTTAACTAATTAGATTTTATTCCATAATATGTTAACATAGTTTTGCTTTTTATATTTGCATTTTTCAACAAACTTTTTTTTCAACTTAAATTAGCTTCATAAGACAACTATTTTAAGTGGTTTTCCAATTTTCTTCTTATACATTCTTTTGGAATACTGAAAATTAATTTCTGGATTTCTTGAATTTAACTTAAGAAAAGAAAAAAATGCATATTTGTTAGGCATACTATTTTGGAATACCTAAATATTTATGTGCATATGTACATATAATATATGATATATAACTAATATTAAATCAAAAATTATATGATTTTATATTTTTTTCAAAATCCATATGCATATGGCTTTTGAGTCTGCAGTGACCTGTTAGAAGTCCAGTCACTATTCTCATTTTGCTTTTGGGAGGTCCATTACCGCTTTAAAGCGTTTTTTATTTTATCCCCCCAGCAATAACTTCGCCTGGCGCATTCCAGTAGAGTGCTGCCAGTGCTGCTCCCTAGCTAAATTTTCCTCAATCCTGAGCTCTCTTATGGTATGTGGTCCTATACCTAGAAATGGCTCAGGTCCTATAGGTTTTGCGGCCGCTTCCTTTCTGGCCAGGCTGTCAGTTATCTCGTTACCTTGCACTCCTCTGTGTCCAGGAACCCATGCCAGAAGTACTGAGTTCTTGGCGCCAAGCTTGTTGAGTTTATCTATGCACTCTAGGACTAGCGAGGAGCTAATCTCATAAGTATTTTTTTCATACATACTAATTTTTTCTACGAACAAACATTTAATTCAGGTGTTATGAACTTCAGACTTTTAAAGAAATTCAGAAATTATATCAGTTTTTTCTTAGTTTTGTTTTCTTTCTTTAATTAATAAAGCTTGCAAAAACTTGTGAGTTTTAAAAAACTAAAAATTTTGAGCCGTTATTTACGCTATTGATAGCTAGTTAATAAGAAACCAACCTTTGTAAAATCCGCTTGCGTTGCCAACCATAATAAAATCATACAGTGGGAACAAGCTTTTCCAATAGGCGATAAATCCTTCAGTTCTTTTATCCGCCACAGGCGTCGCTGTTGTCACGGCAGATTTACCAGGTAGGCTCGGTGGCGAATCCGAAATTTCCCACGTATTTTGTTATTGTAATTGGTAGAGTGTAATGTCAAAATGATATTTCGACGTGGTTAAAATCTGAATTCGCCTGGGACTCGCCCATTCCTATTGGCCATGATGTGAATCCGCTTTGATTTTGACATTACACTCTACCTTTGTAAATAAAGGAAGTAGTTTCTGAATTCACCACCGAACCTACCTTTGTAGATTTGCTTGGCTGGTGTAGTGGAAGAAAAATGTCGAAGTTTGTTTATATATTTGGCGCGTTTCCACCATATTTTACGTTGATTAGAAAATATTATATTAAATAAGTATTGACTTAAAAAAAGGGGGCAAAATGAGTATGTTCCGTAGATATTTGTGTCGAATGTCTACATATATGCAAAGAGAGATAAGAAATCGCTTTAAAAGTAAAAAAAACTTTTGCGGGAGTCCACAGCTCCATTCTCTATTGCAGAAGAACGTTTCGTTGAAATTTTGCGACTTCCAAAGGAGATATGCAGAAATATTTTTGCGTAAGTAGCGTGTATTTTTGCTTTTTTGCTATCCTTTTTAAGTTACAATTCTCCATTTTTCCTATAATTATGAATATTTTCAATGCGATGAAGTGTTTTAAAAATACCATGGAGCAACAATAATTATTAATTATTGTTGAATCATGAAAAATACTAAAATCCGCTAAACATGTGCTAAAATAGGAGATTTTTAGCATATTTTTATCACACATTTTTATGATAGAATCGTAAAAATCGCTAAAATCAAATTGGCGATGGAGTTTTGGAGATAGCCATGAATTGAATCATGGAGATAGCTAAAACTAGATTCCGGCTACTGAAGTGGTAAATAACGGGTAATTTTTTGTATTGAGGAATCAACGACTGAATAGCATCTTTTGAACACTGCGTCTGGTATTAACTGGACTTTTTTTGCACGAAGCTTTTTACATTCCTTTTAAGACTTTAAAATGAACTAAATAAATATATGTAATTATTTCACAATGCACTTTTTGCAATTTTTTACCTCATTAGCCTCATATAAAAGCCATTCAAAATATCTGAACAAAACCCCTATGCAAAT
This sequence comes from Urophora cardui, assembly GCA_960531455.1. Taxonomy (NCBI): domain Eukaryota; kingdom Metazoa; phylum Arthropoda; class Insecta; order Diptera; family Tephritidae; genus Urophora; species Urophora cardui. The sequence continues at coordinate 15,728,447 of OY482671.1, read as the reverse complement.
TTCAACAAAAATGTATGGGCTTCACATTTTTTTTATTGCATTTTGGCAATCATTATTTAAGTGGAGTGGGGAGTGTTGGAATTATTAGTTTATTTCATTTTATATTTATGCTATTTATTACTAAAATCTGTTAGTTGTATGTACAGTTTTATGCCTGTAGGCAGCTATGTACATGTGTATGTTGTATATGCATTTTTTCATTATAGGTATGTATGTATGTAATATAGTAAGTAAATAGGTGGTGAGGCGGAAACTCAAAGTTGCTCGTACATTTAATACGCATTTCGTTTTGGGTTTATTATTATCTACATACATATTTATTTAATAATTTTCTTTAAAACTCATTTAACTTTCATTGGATACGTTAATTTTAGCACTTACATATATACATGCATACATATGTATGTTTACATGTCATGCATTTTTTGGTTTTACACCCTTTTTCGCTAGTAATAAGCATCTATGTATTTCTTTACAATTTGCTAATTTTTGTTTTTAATTTTCTTTCCATTTATTTTTTTTTATCTTACTAGTTACATTTTTCCTGCTTTGGTTCTTTTCGCTTACTTTTTAATTTCTAGCCAAGTACACACCTTATAAAAGGTAACTAATGCATTAAACAGTTATATTGCATTTTTTTTACTTTGCTATTTATTTAAAGATTTTATTTTATTTCAACTTTTTTTTTTAATTTTTTTATAGTAACATAACAGTGTAGTACATACATGGAAAATCGGTTACTTTCAATTGCGCTAATGTTTTCACATTTTTTTTTTTTTTTATTTAAATTTTTTAGAAATAAAGTTCTAAAGCAAAAACCGGTTAATTTCAATTTTGCTAATGGTCATAATGGTCGTTGCAATTTTTTAAACTTCAGTTTTCAATTTTAATTTTTTTATACATTAATTTAGCTTTTAATCGGTATTTGATTTTTCTTTAACCTTTAACAATATTCACTTAGTCATAAAATTTTTTTTGTTGGAATTGCAATTATCACTACGTTTTAAAGTATTTATTTAGTATGTATGTACATATTTTTCATACCTATGTACATATGTATGTACATTCATATGCAAGTATGTATATATGTATAATTTCATTGGTTAAATATGTGCATACATGTATATGTATATAATTTCATGTTGTTTTGCTTTAAATACAAGTATTATTTTTTTTATTTAAAATACGTTTTACATGCTTTATACACTGTTTCGTTTTTAGTATTTTTTTTTTTCAGTTTTTAAAAAACGTTTTTTTTCAGAAATAATTTTCTACTTTTTGGTTTTTTTTAGCATTTTCATAAATATTTAAAATAGTGTAAATATTTCTTAATTCGATTACAATTTCAAATTTGTTTCTTTTGATATTTTCTAAGTAAAAAGTTTAGTAGCTGAACTCCAGTTTCAGTTACGTATTAGATTCCTTGGCATAACAACTGTCATCATACATACGCTATGCGTCTGACAGTTTCGCTCACATTTCAACTGACATTCAATATGACATTTCGTTTGACATTTTGAGCGCCGCTTCGCTGAATATGTGTGTATTATAAAAGCGGTCCTAGCTCTTGTGTTGGCGAATCCTAGGCATAGAATTCAGATTTGCCTTGTATTTTATACGCCTCCTCCTCCATTTTGTACATGTCAAGTAGCTGAACGTTGTTGCATTGTTGCAGTATGAAGTGGGAGAAGAAGAAAAAAAACAAGTTTTGTGAAATGGCAGTTTGCATATTTTTCAAATACAACATATGACATTGAAGTACAACAAAAATGCATGACGTTCACTTGACAGCAATTATGGTACTTTATTTAAAATTATATTTAAGTTTAAATGTTTTACAGAGAAACTATGTAGAAAGTAAAAAAAATATAAAGAAAATTACATTGGAAATAATATACAAACAAAATTAACAGAGCAATAAGTAATTAATTGAGCACACAAATAACGGCAATTTTTTGGTAGCAATTATTACTCATTCTAAAAATTATACTTATTATTAAATATAAAACTTAGAAAACTAAAGAGCACAAAAATAAATTTTTCTAATAATAAAAACTAAGGCAACTTAAATTAAAATAAATTAACAAAAATTACAAATGAAAAACATTTTAATTAAAAATACTAATTTAAAAGTACTAATTTTTTTTATATACTAAATTTATGTACAAAGAAATAAATGCTAATAATAATAACAATAAATATTAATATATATATATATATATAGATATATATTTTACATAACTTTAATAAATTATATTATATTTTATATAACTTTATAAAGTTCTACTTAAATTTTCGTATACAAATATGTGTAGCTTTTATAAGGCTTTGATTAGTACTGAATTTTTATTTGCAACCCCTAAATACCTAAATAGTACTTATACACAATATTTAGACGCAAAAATGAACAAAAAAAAATTAATCTACTAATACTCTGCTTGTTCTGTTACGGTATTTTGTTTGGCACTGAGCCTTTAAACAAATGTTGCCATTTGACAGGGTGAAGTGCAACCTTTAACAAATTTTGCACCTGAAAATGACAACATATTTGTGTAAAAAAGAAAACGCTATTAATTTATAAGTTTTTTTTAGTTAAATTAATAATTAAGTACAATCATATTAATTAAAATTAACTTTTCCAATTTTTTGTGCTAAAAATACTTGCATACGATACTATTATAAGAGCCTATGACTACACCATTTCCAGATGGATTTTAGAAAGCGTTAACTGGATTTTAGATAAGACAATTGGATTTTAGAAAGAGAGAATTGGATTTTAGAAATGTCAATTGGATTTTAGGGAGGGGAAATTGGATTTTAGAAATGTCAATTGGATTTTATATAATATAATACAATGGCGATATTATAACTCTGACGAGTTTTATGGCCGAGCTTCTCTCCCAATTCGAGGTGTGCTCCTTTTTGTTTTTCCTACTAATTGGATTTTAGAAAGGGGAAATTGGATTTTAGAAATGTCAGTTGGATTTTAGAAAGGGCAAATTGGATTTTAGAAATGTCAGTTGGATTTTCGAAAGCGTCAATTGGATTTCAGAATGTGCGTGTAAAATAAATTTTACACAGAATTTTTCGAATAGAAATTCTTTATTGCGTATGAAAGTATAATGTACATATACGTAATTATATAAATTTTCGAAAATCCAATTTACAGTTTCTAAAGTCCAATTTCCTTTTTCTAAAATCCAACTGATATTTCTAAAATCCAATTTCCCCTTTCTAAAATCCAATTGACATTTCTAAAATCCAATTTCCCCTTTCCAAAATCCAATTGACATTTCTAAAATCCAATTTCCTCTTTCTAAAATCCAATTGCCTCTTTCTAAAATCCAATTGACATTTCTAAAATCCAATTTCCCCTTTCTAAAATCCAGTTGACGCTTCCTAAAATCCAGCTGGAAATGGTGTAGTACAAATAAAATGTAGTTTTAACTGTAAATAAAAAAGTTTGTGCTAAAAATTGAGTACTAAAAATATTAGTACAAAAATGTTAGTACTAAAAACATTAGTACTAAAAGAACTCCCCTTTGAAAAAAATACCTCTTCATAAATGATTTAGTACTAAACATTTAGAAAAAAATCTAATAAAGGAAAATTTTTGAACAAAAAATATCTAGTGTTGAGCACTAAAAACGCTTTTTAAAAAAGAACTAGTTATATGAAAAGGATCACATTAGAATGTACTAAAATTGCATTCATATAAGGAAAACTTTAGCACAAAGAAAATTTTTGTACTAAAAATTTAGTACTGTAAGGATTTCCTTTGGACAAAATGTATGGTATTTGGCAATAAAAACGCTTTATAAAAAAGAACTATGTAGTTAGAAAATACCCCACCAAAGTGTACCAAAAATAGGCGTTTAGCACAAAAACACATTATTGCATTATTGCATTTTTGTACTAAAACTGCGCAATACCTTAGCTATATTTTTTGGCATTAAATTGTAAAACTATATACATTTCTATTAGATAATTTTAGTACAAAACTTACTTTACGAAATTTAGCAAAATGTACTAACTAATAAATATAATTTATAGGAACTCTTAGCACCAAAACTTAATTTTGTATTCGAAGTTATCATATATATAAATATTACTTATGTAAAAATTGTACTAGAAAATATTAATTTCTACTGCGACTATTGTAAGGTTCTTTTTTTCATTTAATCTAGTACCTACATATATATTTTTTTTTTTTTTAATTTTTACATACAACAATCAAATTTCTACATTTTTTTTGTTTATATTTGGTGTATTGTTATTAATATTTATTTATTTTTTTTTTTAAACTGCACTAAAGCACAGTTTCAATACTGGTTATAGTCTCGTTTTGCCGCAGTGTTTCATTTACTACCTTTTGTACATCAGTACTAAATTCCTCGACTTGTTTGTTGTGTGCCATTTTTAATTTTTCCATAGCACGTCCCTGTTTAACACCGATTTGCTGTAAAGAGAAAACATATGTAAGTGAGGATGGCAAGAATATTAAGAAAAGCAGCTAAAAATGCAACTCTGTGTGCAAAGTAGCATAAAAACCGTACATACAAATATTATTTTCGACTTGCCCACTTACCTTTTTCTCCTCCATAAAGCGTTTAATATTATTTTGCCGCTTCTCACGCAATCGTCGATCCTTTTCATTTTTCGTCTTAAGCGTTTTATCATTTTGTACCTCTTTGGCGGTGTCAGCGGAGGTTTTGGCTTGCTTAGCGTTCAGGTCTTTAATATCTCTGGAAATAAAAAAGGTAAACATATCTTAGAATTCTACACATTAAATAATGGAGTTTTGAGCTTCATCAGACATATTTTGTTGCTCAGTTTTAGTATTTATTAAAAATTAATGAAATACAACGAAAAATTTGGTACTTATTTTAGACTGAATTTTATTTCAATAAAGTAAAATATACTCAAAATTCAGTATTAAAATTAGTACTAAAAATTTACTACTAAGACTTAGTACTTAATCTAAACTGCCAAATTTGGCACTAAAATAAGTACCAAAATTAGAACAAATTAAAGTAAAAAGTACTTAAAATTCCGTATTAAAATTAGTACTAAAAATTGATTGATAGAAAATTTAGTACTGAAATAAGTACTAAAGAAATTTACTACTAAAATTTAGTACTTAATTTAGACTAACTCATTTAGTACTAAAATAAGTATCATAATTAGAGCAAGAAATGGAAGGAAAATAAAATTAAAAAGTACTTAGTAGGTACCAAAAACAAAACAAACAAAAATGGAAACAAAATAAAATAAAAAATTACTGAAAAATTTAGGACTAAAAAATTTACTACTAAAATTCAGTACTGAATTTAAACTGCCTAATTATGTAGGTGCAGTGGGTAGAGTGCTCGTCTGCTATGCCAGAGGTCTCGGGTTCAAACCCCAGTCCAAGCAAACACCAAAAAAATTTTCTAATTACCAAAAATCCAATTATTGGGTTTTAAAGAGCAGCGGTCACCTCTCGACAGTGGGCGGCATACCCTCCGAGAGTATTTCTGCCATGAAAAAGCTTCTCACAAAAAATGCATTCGCCGTTCGGAGCCGGCATAAAACTGTAGGTCTACCCAATTAGTAGGAAAAACAAAAAGGAGCACACCTCGAATTGGGAGAGAAGCTTGGCCATAAAACTCGTCAGAGTTATAATAGCGCCATTGTAGTAGTAGTAGTAGTAGTAGTAGTAATTATGTAGAAACAAAAATTAGAGCAAAAATGGAAATAAAGTAAAATTAAAAAGTACTTAAAATTCAGTATTAAAATTAGAACTTACTAAAAAATTTATTACTAAAAAAATTAGTATCAAAATTAGTACTAAAAAATTTGCTACTAAAATTTAGAACTTGATTTAAATTGCCTAAATTTGATTCCAGGCAAAAGTAATTAAAAAAGATATACTACTAAAAAATTGCGTACTAAAATAAGTACTAAAACATTTATGTATTGTGGCACGATTTTCCGTCACAATATATCATATTCCTACACTGTCGGAAAAGCAAGCAACCAAAAAGTAATATTAAAAAATTGGCTACTAAAATTTTGAACTTAATTTATACTGCCTAAATTTGATTCCACGTAAAAGCAAAAATTACTTAAAATTCAGTATCAAAATTAGTACTAAGAAATTTAGTACCAGAATTACTACTAAAAATTGAATATGTACTAAAAATTAGCACTTCATTTAGACTGCCTAAATATGGAAAACAATAAAAAAATAAAAAGTACTAAAGATTAAGTACTAAAATTAGTACCAAAATTAGAAACAAAAAAGGTATTACAATTAACACTAACAAATTGATTACTAAAAAATGTAGTACCAAAATTAGTACTAAAAAATTGACTAGGCACTTTATTGAGACTGCCTAAAATGGCATACAATTAAAAACTACTAAAAATGAAGTACTGCAATAAGTATAAAAATTAGAATAAAAATGGAAACAAAAAATATTTTCAAATCGCTTCACTATTGAACTTTAGAAAGTACTAAAAATATATTTATTTAGTTAAGGACATTTTTAATAGCGCTTAAAAATCAACATCCATCTGCCTCTCTAAACACATCGCACTTACCGTGCATGTCGCTCCTCTAGCTGTTTCACCTGTTGCGCCTGCACTGTCAACATCAAAGCCTTCATAGCTTCTTGCGAATCTTGTACATGCTGCCGCAGCATATCCCATTCCTCCTTCTTATGTTTGGCAATCATTTCGGTCCATTGCTGAGTCTGCTCGGTGATGGCATTTTTGATCGATGTATCGTTGCGTATCTCGTCTTTGCTGTGTGTATAGCAGGGGGAGAGAAAAAAATGTAAAACAAATTGTATTCTTTAAGTTCTTGAGCTCTACTATAACCAACATTCCAACCTCTTGCCTTTGATGAGCCGATCGATTGCCGCATTTTGATTCTTCTGCATGGTCATGCGTTCTTTGGTATGTTTCTTCTTCAACGTATCCAATTCTTTGTTCTGCTTTTTGGCCACTTTCTGGAAGCCCTTCTCACCGCGCAGCGACTCCAATGTCACCGGTTCGAATACCAATGGCGGTTCCTTTTTCTCTTCCTCCTTGGCTTTGCCGGCATCACGCGCTGCGCCACCACTTTGCTCCTCAATGCCCAGCGCTTTCATTTGTTCATTCTGCTTTTGGGCAGCGCCCGCGAAGCCCTTCGGATCCGAAAGCATAGCCATGAAATCCTCAAAGCCATCAGGTACATAAATCTTCAATTCGATGTTGACAAAGAGCATAGGCAATGACATGGGAAAATTCGCTTCGGTACGCAACGAGACATGCCGATAGCCCGCTTGAAGACCATCCAATGGCAGAATGCGTTGTCCAATCATCTTGCCACTCTCCTCATACACGCCAAAGCGCAGCACAGCCAAGTCGGGTAGTACGACTTTACGGAATACAAATGGATCCTCATTATACACTGGATTCAAACCATTATTTGGCACCAAACGTGTACGGAATTCCTTTTTCACTGTGTCCGATGGCAAACCGAACATATCCACTTCAACGTAGGTGCCCACTTTCTTATCGGACAAAAATTGGCCAGCAATAATTTTCACCGAACATTGTGCCGCAATTACACCGTCCACTGGCGCATCGGCGAACGGATCGAAATCCTTATCGGAACGACGCATAAAGTCTGGCTTCAGCAAATAGCCACAGCCGCCGTTATATTCGAATTTGCCCTGATTTAGTTGCATGGGCAAATCGGAAGTCTGAAAGTTCAGTGAGACCATTTGACAGCCGGCATTCCAGAAGACTTGCGGCATATAATTGGAAGAGTCAGCGCGTGTGCCCTTCGGATAGATGCGCGACATTTGACGTTTATTGTAATTGACAAAGTCAATGGAACTCTGTTTCAGGTAATTCATGCCAGCCGCCTCGGCGAATGAGGACATATTGTGAGCGATGTTCTTTTCTGGAAAATGAAGAAGACCAAAAAAAAAAAATAATAAGAATTAATACCATTTCAAAAACCTAGTTTTCTCCTCTCTTCTCCCAAACTCACCAATCGCCTTATCGAAGCCCTGAAATTTAATCGGTTGCGCATAATTCACCATTGACGACAGCCACGGATGTACGTTCGTCGTTGAGCCGCTATAATTGACTGCGGCTGCCTCGGCTTCAGGTGGTGCACCGTCAGCGCCTGGTTCGGCGGCTTCTGGTGGTGGTGCTGCTGCTTCGGGTGGTGGTGCGCCCTCTGGCGGTTTGGCACTTGCATCCTCTTCGGGATCATCGTCCGTTTTCAGTTCACCTTTTAGCCACAATTCCAATTCGACCTTCTCAACCTCGGGTTTCATGCGTTTGTTTTTAATGAGAATTTTTCGCTTTAATTTGCTTGGCGGTGGGAGCGGTAAACCGGGGTCGAGCTGCATACAGGGACGACAGAATGTTAGTAAATATGCGTAGTTGTAGTAAGCTTTGAAATACGCGTACTTACCGGATGATCGGGCAACGGTTCCTTTAGTAATAATTCACCAAAGAAGTCATCACAGTATTTAGCTAATTTATATTGTTGCGCACGATTGCAGTGATTCTCGAATGATAATATAACCGGATAATCGGATGCAACAAATGCACAATCGGCAATGGCTTGTATGCAATCCTGAAGTGAGTGGAGGGAGAAAAAAATGATTGAGCGCTTGCTTTGACTTTTTCAGCTTCTTCGATGCACAAGACTTACTTTGAATAAGATTTCAGTGCAGTAGGCGTGGCCGTGTGTAACGATGGGTTCTTCATCTTCACCTTTGCCATTCCAGCAGTCCAATTCGACGCATCTAAGAGAGAAAAAATGCGCAAGATATGAGTATTAAAAAATTATCGCTAAAATTTTAGAACCAAAAAAATATACTATTTGATGACAAAAATGCTTTATATGAATACTAAAAATTTAGTACTAAAAACGCTTAATATGAATATTGGTATTAAAAATTAGTACAGAATTTTAGAACAAAAAAAATATACTATTTGATAACAAAAATGCTTTATATGAATACTAAAAATTTAGTACTAAAAACGCTTAATATGAATATTGGTACTAAAATTAGTAAAAAATTGAGTACCAAAAATGCTCAATATGAATATTGGTACTAAAAGCTAGTAATGAATTTTAGAACCAAAAAAATATATACCATTTGGTGATAAAAAATGCTTTATATGAATTGGTACTAAAAATTAGTACAAAATTTGGTACTAAAAATGCTTAAAATGAATATTGGTACTAAAAATTAGTACAGAATTTTAGAACAAAAAAAATCAAATAACAAACAAACAATAACAAAAATTCTTTGTTCAGAAGAAAAATCCCTGTTTGATACCCAAATAGCTTCACTAACGGTATTGGTACTAATTAAAAAATTATATGAGTACTAAAAATGTACTAATTTGTAGAATAAAAAGATTAATAATACGATGCTTTAGTATTCATTAAATAAAGAATGAGTAGGCACTAAATTTTTTAGTACTAAATTTTTAGAACAATGGTTTCATAGCAACAATGTGTCAAAACATGTTCTGATACTATTTATAAAATATAATATGAGTACTAAAAAATTTAGTACTAACTTTTTGAACAAAAAAGTCATTATTTGTTACCAAATTGCTTTACTAATAGTTTTAGAAGATATTAAAAAAAATGTTTAGCACCAAAAAATACTAACGATACCAAAATAGGTTCACTAACGGTTTTACTACTAATTAAAGAAAATTTATGAGCACTAAAGAATTTAGTACAAAATTTGTAGAAAAAAACTACAAATTCATTGCTTTAGTACTACTTAAATACATAAAGGATGAGTACTAAAAATTTTAGCACTAAATTTTTAGAACAGGTTTTATAACATTGTGCCACAAAATGTTCTGGTACTATTTAAAAAATATACGAGTGCTAACAAATTTAGTACTACATTTTGAGAACAAGAAAGTCATGGTTTGGTACCAAAATTGCTTCACATGGTTTTAGAACAAATAAACAAATTTTTTAGCAACAAAAAAACATTGATTCAAAAAGTGTTTCACTGGTTATTTTAGTACTGAAAAAAATTAGTACTAAATTAGTAGAATGAAAAAATCACTAATACAATGCTTTAGTAGTAATTAAATAAATGAGTACTACAAATTTTAGTACTACATTTCTAAAACAAGGGCTTTATAACAATAATGTGTGACGAAATTTGCTGGTACTAGTTAAAAAATATAATATGAGTAGGTACTAAAAAATTTGGTACTACATTTTGGGAACAAGAAAGTCATTGTTTGGCACCAAACTTGCTTCAGATGGTTTTAGAACAAATTAAAGAAATTATTTTTAGCAAAAAAAAAAAGCTAATTTATACAAAAAGTGCTTTACTGATTATTTTAGTACTGATTAAAAATAATATGAGTACTAAGAAAACTTAGTACCAAATTTATAGAACCAAAAATTAACTTTTTAGGTGAAATGAAATGATACCAGAAATGCTTAAAAGATAGTGCTTATACTAAAAAAATAGTACTAAATTTTAAGACAAAAAAAAAAATATTTCAAACGAAATGAAATGGTACAAAAAAACTTCGTAGATATTTTTATATATATAAATTAATAGAGCCAGTTTTTTTACTGAAAAAAAAAAAATTAGTACTAAATTTATAGATCCAGTTTTTTTTACTGAAAAAAAAAAAAAAAAAAATTAGTACTAAATGTTTAGACCAAAAATAATACTGATAGGTATTAAATAAATATTCCGCGATAGCTTTAGTCGAAATTGAAAAGATAATAAGAGCACTAAAAATTAGAACTACATTTCTAGAACAAAGCAATAAACGTTTTGCAAAATGATTTGCGGTTTCATAACCTTCTCGTTTTAACGACGTTTCAAACAGCATTCATACGTTTTATTTGCATTACAAAGACTGTCAACAGATTTAACACTCTCCATTTGACACACACTTACTCACCTACAACCTGCCAACAATGTCTGTCGATACATTTCCACCGAACTTTTACCACCAATTTGACGTCCCGACAGATACGTATTATGCGAGCTATTGATATAGTAATGAGCCAACGGTTGATCCATATCCATATACATTTCCAAACGATCTAAAAATACTGGAGCATTCTCATCCGACATCAAATAACGTTTAAAGCCATCCATGGAAAATTGACCTGTATGAAAAAAAAAAACAAAACCAAACAAATTAATAAAGCAAAAATTCCAGAAGTAAAATATGCCATGATAAACCCACCAGCAGTCTTGTTTGCATCATCCATTTCGTAATCGTTGATAATTTCCGTGCAACGTTTCTCATCGTAAAGTGGATATAAAATTTCATTCATGCGTGGATCACGTTGCTTTTCATTCATAAATTGTACGAATTGTGCCATCGAAATGACTTCCGACTTACCCTTTGTACTGCAAATACAAGAGGGGGAAAAGTGTTGTGATGTTGGTAAAATGTATGTACATAAATAAATAAGAATTAAGCGGATAACGAGTAACGAATAACGGCAGTGTGTGTTTATGGTGTGTGGATAGGGATGGCAACTATAACCGGAAAAACGATTATAATCGGTTAATTTCTTTCGGTTAACGGTTAAAATGTATCGGTTTTTTTCTTTTGATTATTTTTTCGATTTACCTTTTTCCTCTCAAGTCGAAAATAATCAAAAGGAAATAATCGAAGTTGAGAATTACCGCCTTTTCATTCGAGTACGAATTCGGTTACCTACGGTTTTGTGAGTATATCCAAAAAACCGCAATAAACGTTCCCTCCCAGCCAGTGTTGCCGAATTGACGATTTTATCGTCATTTTGACGATTTTTCTAAGCAATGATTTGACGATTTTTCCCAATAAATGACGATTTTTTCTTTTATTTTATTTTTTTTAAGGAAAGTGGCATTATTAAAAATTTAAACCATCTCAGTACAATAATTAAATGGTTATCTTCATGAAATAAATCCCTCTATTTTGTAAATTATTTTTCAAGGCAAAATGTTATGAATTAGTATTAATGAATGATTGATGATGTTATTTATGTATTTATTTTATTATATAAGTAAGCGCAACGTGTAGATAAATGTGCACAGCTTTTTTAATATGATTTCATTTTTATACGAATTTGTATGAATTCGTACCTCTTTAAAATTGTTTTTGGGAAAATTTTCCATTAAGGAACAACGCCCCGAAATAAATGACTATTTCAGGGGGGGTAGAGGGGCTCTCACAGGACTTGGAACTGAAATCAAAAATTTCCGGAGGCGCGAATGGAGATGTGCGCTTAGAAATCCATACAAAATTTAAGCGCAGATGAATATGCGCTTAAATAAAAACACGGCTAATAAAAACGAACACACATACATAATATGTATAAAAAATTAGCTTGTTTGTCCTCTTGGGGTACTACGTATTAATTTGTCAGTAATTGTAATCGAAAAACGGTTATAATCGGTTAGTTCCCTACGATTACACTGGATCACAAAATGAAATTTTTTGTCTGTACTTTGGACGTGACTATCCTATCTATATGTAAAATCGGTCGCTGATTCCGAAAATCGGGTTCATTTTTAATGCATTGCGCGACCTGGCTGTATTTACTTGATCGCCTATAACTTTTCCATTTTACAATGGATTTTCATCGTTGATAGCTTATTTCTTTGGTAATAGAATAGAGCTTCATGAAAAGGAGTAAAACCGAAGGTAAAAGTATTGGTTTTAAAGATATTGCCTGACAAAGTCAATTTTTTCTTCAAAAAATCGTAAAAAATCGAAAAAATTAAAATTTAATCGTCAATATTTCAGAAACTATAAGAGTTAGAGAAAAATGTTATAGGAGCCGTGAAAAGGAAATTTAATTTTCTTTCGTTTGGTGTCACCCTAAGGAATATAACTCACTGTGTTAAAGAGATATACAGGATTAAGTGGACACATTGGCCAAATAACGGTAAATTGCCGATATCTCAAAAACCTTCCCATAGAATTAAAAATGAACCCGATTTTCGGAATCAGCGACCGATTTTACATATAGAAAGGATGGTTGCGTTCAGAGTATTTTTTGGCTGTAGAGCAGTGTTATTCGCGATTAATAATCGAACACTTTCGGTTAACCTAAAAAACGGTTAATCGATTATTAAATTTTTTTTGCCATCCCTATGTGTGGATAGCTTAGTCTGGAGACCAGCGACTATCTGTGAGACCAGCCGCTAGCTCTGTGAGCCATTATGGAGATATATATATATGTATGGCTGCTGTTTATTTGCAAAATGAACTACACACGTAGAATATGAAAAATCTCATGGATAAAAAAGAAAATGTTATATTATTCTGGTCAAGGCTTTTCGATTTTCTACTTCCTTTCGGCATTTCTTTTTAAATTTTTCCCTCAAGGGTACTCATGCAATAATGCAAGCGAAATGATTATTACCATCCCTCAGCGATTGATAAACGAATGTCTTTGTAATGAAATATAAAAATATTCTGTAAGTTTCTCTTTTAGGGGAACTTCTGGCGTTTTCGGAATGAATCGATGCTAATTCTTCAATAACAACAAACAAGATATCGGGACGAAAAAAATTTAAAAAATTTATTTTTTATGAGTAAGGCGGTTAGCATATATATACCCGACAAGGCCGTCGCTGTTTCTGTTTCTCTCGGAGCTCGCGGGCACTGTGCAGTACATCAGGCAATCCATGAGTGAGACTCACGGTAAACGCTGAACATAGGTAGATTTTCAAGTTTTATGCGGCCAAAATTGAATTTTGTGAAGTTGTTAAAATTACAGAAAAAAACATACCAACATATTGGAAATAGACTGGGGAACAATAATTCATCGCTTTTTTCACGACCCCATACTCTGCACTTGCTCCCAGATGGTCGAAATTTAGCGTATCTAAAGTTAATATTTAAATTTTTTTTTTACATATTTTTAAGTGCTAGTTTCAACGTGAATATTTATTATTTAAAGCATTTCACTTAAGTAATCGTGATGGATCCTAAATCTTCAACTAATTATTAACACTTTTCAATAATATCCTTGATTTCCAATAATTCTAAGTTTATAGTTATAAGCTTTTAAAGTTGGAATATTTAAAAAAAAATGTTCACCCTTTTTTGTGTTCAAAATTGATTTTGTTATGTTGCTCTGTCAGACTCAGTTAAATTAACCCGCGGACATGATATCTAGTACAATTAGTATTTTTCCGGCAAAAAATTACGTCGCACAAAGCCGCACTTCACTACTAGATACAGGGTTTTTCATATGTACCTACAATAATTTTCTTTTTTGTGTTTTATATTTGATTTTAATGTTTATATTTCTGACGCATATCTTGGTTAATGTAGGTGATGCTCGAATGTAACCGAGATATTTATCACCGATTATTGTTAACTTTTTGGGCAGTATTTTTAGTATTTCAAATTTTTCAAAGTAAAGGAAATACTTATCATAAAAAGGGGCTAAGAATTCTAAAGCTACATTTTTTAGAAGATTTTTGAGTATGCAATTTTGCAGCTCATTCAATATTAATATCATAATATGCAACATTCAACTTTTTGAAAATTTTCATTGGCTTTTCGGAAATTTTAATTGGAACGGTCTCACGTACATATAAGGCAAACACCCAGAAAAAAATTTCTAAAATCAACGGAATTTTTCACAGCATTGAGAATTGCACTTTTGACACTAAAATTGGTTGGCTACAAAACAGTATACTTCGAAATCTCCTCAAAATCTTCTAAATATTCTGGCCTCGCTTTGAAATTTTTAATCCACTTTTAGAAATTTCTACGATTTTTCGGATTTTTTCTATAAGCTTAAAAATCCTGCTTAAAACGATTTTTATTGAAAAATTGTCTATATTTTTAAACGAAAATAAGAAAGCAAAATTTTCGGCAGCTCTTTGAAATAAATTTAAAAACTCTGGCGCATGATTTTTTTTGAGTCACTGTATATAATTTTCAATAAAATCGACTTTTAACAGAAATTATTAAAATTTTGCATTAAACAAGCAATTTGGAATATGTAGATGTAAACAATAAAATATTTTTGGCCGCATAAAACTTGAAAATCTACCTATGTGCGCTGGAACTCTACAGATTTTTGTAAAACTAAAAAGTTCTGTGTGTAAAAAAGCCTAACAGGGAGGTAGCAAACTTCCTCCTCAAGCAGAGCAGGAGGGTGCTTCGAGCTCTTGTGGGGTTGATTACAGGACACAATCTATGGGGACGGCACATGGCCATCATAGGCATGATCGAGAGCTCATTATGCCTATCTTATCTGGCGAAGGACGACGATGACACAGAACAACATTTCTCTACACCTGACCGGTCTTCGCTAGACTAAGTTTACGCATGCTCGTGTCATGGCGGATGCACATTTTCTACCACACGACAAACTTCTCAGATTTTTTAAAGAATATGGGAATGTGCTTGCAGAGGAACTCTGATGCTAACAGCCCAACTTTCCCCTACATCCTGATACTTTCTAAAGGCCTTAAGTATAATGGGCAAATATACCTGAGTGCTTGGGAAACACATAGTTTTCACCGGCTTACCACAATTAAATTTCATTCCATTTCAATCCACAACTCGACTAATGGAAAAGGGTATAACTTTTAATAATTGAAAGCCAGATAAGATTGTCTTGTAGATCGTTTCCACGTCAGTCGGATTCAATGAATGCTACTCTGTAGGATTTTGGAGTGTTTTTGTTGCCATTTGTAACTGCAAAAAGCGGATGTGACTAATATAATAGCCAGCCTTCTAGCGCTGGCTCTTCTAACTTTGTGCTATAAAACGCTTCAAATGTCTGGTTGGACTGTTTTTCAGAAAGAGCCAATAAGTTATTACTTTTCGCACTTTAATGCAAATGCCCACACGGCGCGAAAAACTACAAATTTTTTGTTATTTTTTTTCTTATTATGCCACATAAGAGCACATTCGCATTTTACTGCGTTAACCAACCAAATCCACCCACCACATATTTATCCTGAATGCATTTCTGCTTTTATTTTAATTTCTTTTTTGTTATTTTTTTTTTTTGTTATGCATGTACTTACATGGATGTGAATAGTTCCTCGATGTCGTTACGTGGACAAACCTTATGGTAGAGCGCATAAAATTTATCGAATGTAAACTCCTCTTTGGTCATATTCGCGCTCTTGTCGTCCGGCAAGCCGACATCCTTAAAGCATTGATAAACCAACTTTTCCGTTTTGCCAGAGGCAAATGTTTTCGCCACCACTTTAATTGGTATTTTGCCGCCTTTCTCCACGGAGAAACATAAACGCATCCAACTGTGTGTGTGTGTAGGAGACAAGCGGAAGCAAAAAAAGTAGAAAAGTTAGTGATATGGGAAATATTTGCAAAGAGGAAGAGGTACATACTAAAAATGTTAAGGAATGTTAGTATGAGAATGTTTGTTTGTAGGCGAGGAAGATATTAAAAAGTTACATAAAAAATGTGTAAGAAAAAGAAAGAAAAACGAAAGCAATAATTGTGTGGTACTTACTTTGTATTTTTTTGTGGCTTGTGTATTCTTACTTACCATGAGGTGAGCTGAGGAGACTTAAAGCTTCAGCTGTGTGTTTACAGGTTTCTTATAAGAGAAATTGTTAATTATTAAAAAAAATACCAATGGGCACGACTCGGAGTGTGAATAAATAGACGTCGGCAGCGCTGAAAAGCCATAACTGAAGATCGAAAGCTTTTGAAACTTTGCGATTCCTTAGTTGAGTAATATACCCTTTCTAGATTGCCTATTAAATTTGAAGCTTGGTCTTTCTTGATATTTCGGCTGCCTTTAACAATGTCTCGACTGAGATGCTGCTGGACGGACTAGAATCGATTGGAATATCCCCAATCATTCAGGCGCTGGATCGACAAGCTTTTGAGTTGTCGGATGGTGACAAGTGATTGGGGCCTTTCGACGATGTCAAGCAGTGCATATAGAGGCAGCCCGCAAAGGGAAGTACTCTCACCCCTGCTAAGGAATCTTGTGGTCAACAAAATACACTTACAAATGGATGGGGGCGGAGCTAAGATCACCGCCTATGCAGATGGTCTTGCCGTCATCATACCAGGCAAATGCCTAAACACAATGAAAGAAATATGCTCAAGAATATAAAAAAATTGGGCCATAAGAATAGGGTTGGAAATAAATCCAGACAAAACGTACCTTGTGCTCGAATCAGTGCTGGGCCAAGTTACATGAATTCTGTGCGAATAGAAGCATTACTAATAGACGCATTCGCGAACATTAGGGAATCGAGGGAAATGAGAGAGCGCACGTATAAGCCCAAGAACAAGACATCACTAGCACAAGTGAATGTGGAAAACAGTTTCGCCTCTCTAAACTACCATAAGTCTCAAATACGTACAGGCGATTACCAGTGGAGGACTTTTTCAACTTGCAAGATCGCCAAAATCATCGGTCATTTTCGGTCATACAACGGTGGACCTCTCCGAACCGTTCGAGACCAAACGAGGTTTCAGACAAGGTGACTCCCTTTCGTGTGACTTCTTCAATTTGATGCTGGAAAAGATAATACGAGCTGCAGAATTTAACCATACAGGAAGGCTTTTTATACCACAAGAGTGTACAACTGCTGGCGTAAGCCGATGATATCGACACTAACACTCGCGCCGTATGTTCTGCCTTCTCCAAGCTGGATAGAGGCTAAGAAAATGGGTTTGGCGGTAAACGAGGACAAGACGAAGTACCTCCTGTCATCACACAAAGAAACAGCACGCCTTGGCAGCCACGTCACTGTTGACAGCTACAAATTCGAAACTGTTAAGGACTTCGTCTATTTGGAAATCAGCATTAACACCAGTAATGATGTCAGCACGGAGATCCAACGAAGAATCACTCTTGCCAATAAATGCTACTTTGGACTAAGTAGGCAATTGAAAAGTAAAGTTCGCCCTCTCGACAAACAAAAATCACACTCTACAAGACGCTCATCGTTCCAGTCCTCATGTACGGCGCAGAAGCATGGACAATTTCAAAATCCGATGAGATGGCGCTTGGAGTATTCGAGAGAAAATTTCTTCGGAAGAATATGGACCTTTGCGCGTTGGCGTGGGCGAGTATCTACGGAGATTTAACGATGAGCTGTACGAGCTTTACACAGACATCGACATTGTCCAGCGAATAAAGATCCAGCGGCTGCGTTGGGCAGGTCATGTCGTGAGAATGGACGAAGGCGCTCCGGCCAAGAAAGCATTTCTATCGAAACCCGCTGAACGCAAAAGAAAAGGGAGACCTCAACTGCGTTGAGAAAATCAGGTGGACAGCGATGCTGCCTCCCTAGGTGTTTCCAAGTGGCGCCATGCTGCATGAAACAGAAGCAATTGGCGCGCTCTGTTGGACTCAGCCAGAATCGTCTAGAGTCTAGACGGTTAAGCGCCAATCAAGAAGAAGAAGAAGCTGGCATGCAAAGATGGCAGCCAAATCATGGCTCATCATCATAACGCTTCCAGATGCCTGCCAACAACTTTAAACATGAATTATAGATCCAGTTATCCAAAGAAACGGTCACTACGCTCATTCTGAAAGCATTCTTCTTTCGATGATAACACTGGTCGGCAACGAAATCCTCCTTTTAGGTTTGATAGTTGATTTTACTCGATTTTGGGATGCTGATTACGAAAATCATATTGAAAAAGTGCCATCACATCAGGTTTTTAAACTGCAATTTAGCTAAATTAGTTTTGGCCAAATTAGGCTAGGTCTCCATAGATTTTAATTTATATTATTTTTTAATCGTCTTTTATTTAACAAAAACGCAGCGAATGGCTGCATAAGACATAAATGAATAAGTTTTCATAAATGTTGAGTTAAATGTAACTTAAATGACTTAATGACATATCTTTATTTTCGAAAAATAGTTAGATTTTTGAGTCATTTGTTTAAGACCACATTTCTGGTAAACCTAATGCTTTTTTATACTGAATTAACTTAAATCGTGTGAAGAGGGTTAATGAAAGTAGATTCTTCATAATTTTTTTTACCACGACTCTTCGCCATCAAAAAAAAAAAAATGAAAAATTTAAATTCTCAGGTAAGTAGCCCAAATGCGACTACTTAGCGTCCAGTCGCATACAGACTTAAATCAACTACCGAATTGAATAACACTCATCCCATCACTTGTATGTATTTACATATATTTTACCAAACATTTTCGAGTAAATAATTGAATTGCATATATGTATGTATGTATGTATGTATGTATGTTAAATTATTTCCGCTTTAGTCGTCCGTTACAATCGTAATCTTTGACATCAAAGTCGGAGTCGCTGGTACACTCATCGGATTGACAACTGGTACCGCCGGTAGAGCTTTTTGCGTCACTGATTTTTCCGCTATTTCCGCTACTGCTTTTTCCGCTATTGCTGCTTTTTTCGGTAGACGAAGGACTTAAACTGCGCTTTCGACTAGGTCCAGCGGCATCGCCTCTTACGTTACGAGAGTCTATGCCAGAATTTTTATCGCTACTTGAATCGGCAGATACATTATGCTTATTGACAATGGAACCACCAATATTAATTACTCTTTCAAGACCTGGACTGCCAAGTGCACGGGTAGGTGTAGATTTTCTTCTATGTGTGCGCTTGGGATCTTTTTCAGCCATACGAAACTCAGTTTCGCCAACAACAACGGTCTTGGTGTGTATTTTATTATTAGCACTGCTAGTAGTCAAAACTTCTTTCGAAACTTTGGTAGCAGCAGCCATATTACTTATTTTTGCCTCGTTGTTGTTGTTGGTTGGAGTGATGGCGTTAGCAGTAGCAGCAGCAGCAGCAGCGGTCTGCTGGGCGGCCAGCAGCAATGCAGCCACAATAACAGTTACAAAATTGTTTAAGAACTTCATTATTTTAAATTGTATTCACAAGTACTTAGTTGTGTAGAGTCTTAAGTCAGTCTCTAACTTTGAAATTTTCGAAGCAGTTGGCCACCTTATATACTAAAAATTCTCTGAAAATTTTAGTTTAATTTTGAAGGTCACTCACATTTTAGCACAATGACTTTTCGAACAAAAAAACAAGTAAAAGCGTGGCTGTCTTCGGCCGTACCGAAGACTTCATACCTTTCATGAGTGGGGAAATGAAAAGTTACCTATGTATGTACATAGCCGGATTAAGTTTAATTTATAATTTTAATTCTGTGGGTTATTTATGGAAAGATTTATTAGAAAAAATGGTGTCTTGGCTATTTAAATGGAGGAGTTATACACCAAAATGTCCATATCTCAACAATCGGTTGTATGGGAGCTATATGTTGTAATGGTCCGATCTTGACAATTTTCGGTAACCCCGTTTGGGCCCATATGGGTACAAATACTTAAAAATTTCACGCCGTTAGCTGTCAAAATGGAGGAGTTATACACCAAAATGTCCATATCTGAACAATCGGTTGTATGGGAGCTATATGTTGTAATGGTCCGATCTTGACAATTTTCGGTAACCCCGTTTGGGCCCATATGGGTACAAATACTTCAAAATTTCACGCCGTTAGATGTTAAAATGGAGGAGTTATACACCAAAATGTCCATATCTGAACAATCGGTTGTAGGGGAGCTATATGTTATAGTGGTCCGATCTTGACAATTTTCGGTAACCCTGTTTGGGCCCATATGGGTACAAATACTTCAAAATTTCACGCCGTTAGCTGTTAAAATGGAGGAGTTCTACACCAAAATGTGTATATCTGAACAATCGGTTGTAGGGGAGGTATAGGTTATAGTGGTCCGATCTTAACAATTTTCGGCAATCCCGTTTGGGTCCATATGGGTACAAATACTTCAAAATTTCAGGCCGTTCGCTGTTAAAATGGAGGAGTTATACACCAAAATGTGTATATCTGAATAATCGGATGTTGTGGAACTATATGTTATAGTGGTCCGATCTTGACAATTTTCGGTAACCTTGTTTGGGCCAAAATGGGCACGTCTACTTCAAAGTTTCATGTCCTTAGCTGTTTAAATGGGGAAGTTATGCACAAATTACATCCAAAAATTTCATGTATATCTGAATAATAGGTAGTTTTCTATATGTTATAGTGGTCCGATTCGGCCGGTTCCGACAAATGATCAGCTGCATATAACAACATACCTGTATTCCGAATTTCATTCAGATATCTCAAAAACTGAGGAACTAGTTTGCGTTCACACAGACGGACGGACGGACAGACGGACAGACGGACAGAAGGACAGACGGACAGACGGACATGGCTTAATCGACTCAGCTCGTGATTCTGATCATATCGGTATATATTTTGGTGGGTCCCCCACGCTTCCTTCTGGTACTTTCGACAAAAATTTTTTGGCACTAAGTTATAATACCATTTCATTCTCATGAAAGGTATAATAATATAAATAAAAAAGAAAAAGCACAAGTAGGTACTTGCTTAATTGGACCACGTATTCAGTTAATTTTTTGCAAGAAAAGCAATAAGAAGGCACATACATACCAGTGGCGGCCCTAGCATAAATTGGCTGGGCAAGCCTATATAGATATGAAGCACAGCCGTTAGCGATTTATGCAATTTTGTTTGCCGTATTATCTGAAAATCTGATTGTGTTCCGTCATTGACTTTGATTGTAAATTCAAGTTCTTCACCATCAGAACGTGAATCATATATATACAAAAGCAGAGGAGAAGTTATTATTAGAATCATTTGGAAAGAATTCAACTGAATTGATTGATGACGCCAAGCTTATACAGAAATCTCTAAATCTCACACGAAAGCGCAGAGGTCTTTTTAGTTTCCTTGAACATTTGAGCCTAACAACACGATTTGATTAATACTTTCATGGAACGGCTGCTTTTAGTATGACATAAGTCTGCAATTGAAAAACCGTCGCCATTGTACCCAAAAAAAAAATTTAAGTCAAAAAATAACTTTTTGATCGTAACTTTTATCATAAAAGTCATAACTGGTTGGGTCCCTGATTTATTTTAAGTATATTTAAATAATAAATGGTTGCTAAGGCTTAAAAAAATGTTTTATAATTTTTTTTTGTTTTACAGAGATACGTGTATTTGTAAAAGTGAATTTGTATAAAAGTGATGAATTAAAAAAAAACTATTCGCTAATGCCTATATGACACTACATTTTTTTCTTGGTTTTTTTGGTTTGGAAAACCCACCGAAAGTCAAAATACAAAAACAATTCTTCTGTAGGTTGAAAAGAGACAAATACTCCCTCAAAAACAATTTGATTGACATTAAACTTCAAACTAAATGAAAATAATATTTATTTCAAAAATAAATTTTTTCAGAAATTTTAATTTAAATTACTGAAATAAAAAAGTTATGAAACTCAAAGGGCAGGATAGCTGTGTATTCCATGCTATAAAGGGAAGCCAGTACGCAATATAATTTTTCTTCCGGACTTCTTCTTTACCCTTACGGCCATATCAGAAGCTTACAAGAGGCAAATTTAAAATTTGTATTTCCATATATTTTTTATTTTAAATATAATTTATTTTCTAGTTGTCAAATTGAAACAATTGTCAGAAAAAATAACTGAATGCCAAAAAACCTACCGAAATACAAGCTGGCTCGTTGGTTTTTAATCGCCTAGATGGTATTTTGTTTGGTTTTTTTCAATATAGCTTGCTCGCTTGCACCAACGCAAAACTGTATTTGACCATCTCCTTCACACAAAAAACCTGGTAGAATACCAGAAAAAAATGTAGTGTCATATGGGCTTTAGGGAAGGAATTTCGAAAAACCTTTTTTTCTCAATAAAATAAAAATAACAATTTTATACATATTTGTTTTTCATTGACACTTTTTACACAGTGAACCCGTAATTTTCAATTGCATATTTCAAAACAGCGTTGTCTAGGAAAAAAGTATATACCTACAAAATTTTTTAACTTTTTACAGGGTTGACATTTATTTTAAGTAATTTTAAATAAGAAAGGGTTGCCAACGCTTAAAAATTCAATTTTTATAGATTTTTGGTTTTTACAGAGATATATGTATTTGTAAAAGCTGCCTACGTTAATTTTTGACAAACAATAATTTGATTAAAAAAATAATCGCAATGGAAAGGAATTTCGAAGAATTTTTTCTTACTTTTCATAACATAAAAATAACAAGTTTGTATTTGTTTTTCGACGCCACTTTTATTATAAAACTTTACAAAAAATGTTTAGTTGTTTTTTTGTTCTTTTGTATTCATTTAGCAATAAAGAAAATGATTGATTTAGGCGTATAAAACAAACTATCTACATATTTTATTTTTAACACGCTTTTATTAGATTCAGCTGTATGTATGTAAACATTGCATACTTTAAGGCCAAAGCGTGTGTATTCATACATTGAATAGAAGCTTTACTGTGGATTAGGTGCACACGTTCCTTTTTCACCTTCCTGCAAGTCTTGGCATCGCGCAAGCGGCACTTCTTTGTATTCTAAAAGAAGGAATAATAAAAAAATGATATTTAACAAAGTTTTTATTTAATTTTAATTTCAATACAATTCCCTTTAACACTCACTATTTATTTTGCGATCGCGATTCGCGTTTTCCAACTCATAACGATTGCGAAATAAGCAACACTTCTTTCTTGCTTTGCCACATATCGGTATACGCTCGTTAACATTAATTCTTTGTGTGGATGTACTGACATTGCCAGTGTTATCAGTCGGTGGTGGACAGGAGGCTGGCGTCAGCCATGGCAAAAGCCCGACAACGACGAGTGTAACGATTGTTATTAATTGTAAATATTGCATTCTAAAATATCCTAACAACTAGCAAGCTACCTAGCGCGCTGAATACTGTATTGCTACTGGAAGCAAAGAAGATGGAATTTACATTGGAATTATTCTAGGCGTTATACGTAGTACGAGTATAGTATTCAGCAAAAAATAACTTTAAACTTTTTGTTTATTTTGTTTTGTTTTCTTTTGCATTGTTTCAGGTCTGCAAATTCTGAGAAGGTACATAATGAATAATATCTATAAATATGTATGTAGAAACGTATATATTAGTTGCGTTTTTTTTGGTATGAGATTCTTTAAACCTTCTCAGATCCTCCCTCCGGCACCGGAATATGAAAATTGGTGTTTTAGAGTAACTCAACTAAAAAAAATTCCCTTTTCCAAAAAATTCCCTTTTTCAAAAACCGCGCATTCTCCCAGAATTTCAAGGTACATATGTTTAAATTTATGTATGGATTTATGTTAGGATTTTGCACAAGAAAAAAAAAATTTATATCTAGCCATACGTAGAATTAATCGCTAAAGCGAATGGCGAGTATTTTGGTGCACTCCCCAGGGAAGATAATATCGCGGCGTAAAATGATAATTTTCTTTTTTTTTCTCATGAATTTTCAAATTCTTGCCCTATACTCTTCGCGAAAGCGGACATAATTTTTTAATTAAATCACACGGTAGGCTGTGTTATTTAATGCGCTTTCCATAAATGCATAGCTATTAAAAATCTAATAAAATTTGGATGAGTTCATCAAATTTAAGTGAAGTAAAGTTGGGTATAAAACTGCTGATATGATTCAAAATTAAAAAAAAATATCAACAATTTTGCTCTTGAAGTTGGTTTTTTGGGTTATTAGTGATTGTTTTATGGTGCTGGATAACTCCAAAAATATAAAAAAAAAAATTCGAAAGATCGAGACCGTGGATAGCGCAAAAAAAACGTGGACCCAAAATTGCTCCAAAATATTAATGGGCAATATTGGTATCAAATTAAAGATCTTAACTATGGCATGCATATGGAACTCATTATATGCCAATTTCTTAGCCAATTTCCGATATACTGGCCGATAAGTGGTCCAGTAAACCCTTCAGAATATTTTAAAGAATAGCAGCGACATTTGAGTCTAATTTTTGGCTTATATGTGTCGAAACGGTGGACACAGCAAAATGGAATGGCTTCACTTTGAAGTCCTAGGAAAATCTTTATTTTGGTACCCATATTGCCGACAAATGTTGTGGCGCCATCCGGCTCCAAAATTGTTAAAAAATTTAAGAAATTTTAAGGTATGTAAACTCTATTATACCCGACTTTACTCCACTTGATGTACTCATCCAAATATTATTCGATTTTTAATATGTAGCTATACATTTCTGGAAAGCGTATTAAATAACGCAGCCTACCGTGTGACTTAATTAAAAAATAAGGTTCCCTTTCAGGAAAAGTAACAAAAAACTGAATACGCCATTCGCTTTAGGGTGGATATCATTTTTTTCTTGTGTAAAATCCTAACGTAATTCTAAACATACCTTGAACTTCTGGGAATTTGCGCCGTTTTTGGTGTAGCTTCATACAGTTTTTGGAAAAGTGAAATTTTTTTTTTCAATTTACTTACTCTAAAACAAACTTGTATTTTCATATTCCGGTGCCGGAGGGAGGATCTAAAAAGAAACGCATTTAGTATATATGTACACATACATAGTTATGTACATATGTATGTTTACCAAGTTTATGTTGTTATTATTGCTAATTAGTTTGCGAAACAATCTTCATATTATGTTTAACACCTATTTAAATATTTGTTAGATTTTAGATTGGATAAGTGACAAAGAGGACCCTACATACATACATATGTAGGTAAGTGGGCGAATTTTTGGTATATAGATATCACACAAATTACATGTGTTCAAAAAAAAGAACTTTAAAAGAGTAAAAAATATTTCCAAGCAGAGTTGCCACCTGCTTAAAAATTGCGCAAACTGCAATAAATAATAATGCAATGAAAGCAGAAAAACAATACTAAACATAAAAAAAAAAACAAAAAAAGGGTTACGAGTCCGCCAAGAAAAATATTTGTAAACAGAGTTGCCACCTACTTAAAAATTTCACAAACAGCAATAAATATAAACGCAATGGAAACAGGATAGATTTAAGTGAGACTTCCTTTGAAAATGTATCAAAAGCAGTTGCCACCAGTTTGAAATTTTATAAATCAAATTAAATAACATCACCATAATAAGACTTTTTAGCTGCATATTGGTGAGTTGAGGGGAAGTACACAACTAATCTTTTTTTTTTATTATGGAGAACTTTAGAGCCACAATAAAAGTTAAATTAAAATTTTAATGAGTTTTTGTGACATCCTTTTACCGATTGCTTTTTCCAAGAAATAAATGATTTCAAAATAAATTAAACTTATTTCTCAAAAAAAAGGGTTGCCATCTAAAAAGTTTATTTGTAGATACCAAGTTACCGATTTATTTTTCAACAAGTAAAAAGTTTCCAAAAAATAAATTAATCTTATTTTCAAAAAAAAGGTTGCCAAATTAAACTAATTTCTCAAAAAAAAAAAAGGGTTGCCACCTAGAAAGTTTATTTGTAGATTCCAAGTTACCGATTTATTTTTAAAGAAATAAAAGGTTTCCAAAACGTAAATTAATCTTATTTCCAACAAAAAAAAATTAATTAATCTTATTTAAAAAAAAAATACTAAAATGGTTTGCCAGCTATTGAAAAAAGCATTCATTATTGACATCTGAAACTTATATTTACAAAGCATGCCACATAATATATTTATTTATTTATTTATTTATTTCAAGTCTATAACATTATTATAATTATAATATTATGCAAGGTTGACATATAAATTAACTTAGTTTTAAATGCGCTGCAGTAGATGGCAACCACTTTGGTAACAATACTTCAAAAAATT
This sequence comes from Urophora cardui, assembly GCA_960531455.1. Lineage (NCBI taxonomy): Eukaryota > Metazoa > Arthropoda > Insecta > Diptera > Tephritidae > Urophora > Urophora cardui. The sequence goes on along the minus strand of OY482671.1, from coordinate 15,701,796 downwards.
ACTATTAAAACAATGCACTAAATTCACCTTAAACAATTTGCTTCAAGAAACCCTAATGTTCTCGCTGCGGTGCTATAATGTTTACACAAGTAATTGTAATTAGCTAATAAATTTATTGACTGCTCAAATACATATATACGTAAATTGATTGCAAATTATGTGGGCGGTGTAGCCATATTGTTTGCATTGTTCAATTTGCCGTAATGATATACGAATATGTGTTTGTACAAATGTTTGTACGCAAAAGCAAAGATAGATATGCTAGAAGGATTGAAGGCGCGGAATGAGGCAAGTACTTGCTTCTTGTTCTGGGGTGGCAGATGAGCAGGAGGAAGTGGCAGCCCAAATGTGTTTGATATCCACACATGAGAAGCACGTTCACTCAGTCGCAATTGAAGATGGCGGCAGAATGCCTTTATGGGTAGTAAAAGATCAAAGCTTGAATAATAGAAAAGATAACTCTGTCATGCTCTTTCATTGGCAAAACCTTCGGAAGCTCGTAAAGTAATTGAGAATTGCCAAAGAAAATCTTTGTATATTCGACAGTGTAAAATGATGTTTATTTAGGATAAGTGAAAACAATAGGAAATGCTTCGTTTTTTTATTTCTAATTCATCTTCATCATCTACTACCGCTTTAGGTATGCTCTCAGCGTAATCTGCGATCTTCGACAGCTGTCATGTATCAACTAGAAAACAACAACAACAACAGATGCAAATTGAAATTGAAAGCAAACAAGCAGCTGGCCTTCTTGCGCTAGCTCATTTCATGCCATCTCCACGGTTATGCGCGGAAATTTGCAAAGCAAACAAATATTGAATAGGTACTCGCTGGCTCACTATGCGCACTCATCAACATATTCATACCAAGCTTGAAGTTGGCTTCTCTATTATAATATATAATAACACAATGGCGCTATTATAACTCTGACGAGTTTTATGGCCGAGCTTCTCTCCCAATTCGAGGTGTGCTCCTTTTTGTTTTTCCTACTAATTGGGTGGACCTACAGTTTTATGCCGGCTCCGAACGGCGAATGCATTTTTTGTGAGAAGCTTTTTCATGGCAGAAATACTCTCGGAGGGTATGCCGCCCACTGCCGAGAGGTGACCGCTGCTCTTAAAAAACCCAATAATTGGATTTTTACTAATTAGAAAAATTTGTTTGGCTCGGACCGTGGTTTGAACCCGAGACCTCTGGCATAGCAGGCGAGCACTCTACCCACTGCACCACAGCGACCACATTGCTTCTCTATTGCAGTCATAAATATTCAATAAATAAATATCTCCTCCTCTCACTCAATTACCATTAACAGCTGCTGTAAGTCATTTGCCAAATTATTGCATTTGCGTTTGTGTACGTAACGCTTTTGGCTGATTGCTGCCTGCCAGCGAAATATGCAAGAGTATCAGCAGCTCAACAGCTCCCTTTGCTCGACGCGTTGGTTGGAAGAAAAGGAAAATGCCAATGAAAACATAAGAGAAAATACAAATAAAATAAAATGCTTACTAAATCTTGGGCTCACAAAATGATATTGGTAATTTTGTTGGATGAGAACGTGCGAATGGGCAAGTAATGCAATAAGTGGGCGAAATAAAGAAATGAGAGGAATAGTCAAAAAAAATAAAAAATTGTGCGGGAGCGCAGCATGAATATGCTATTGGGAATTAAAACATGAATGACAGTTTCCTGAGAGAGTTCAAACGTGCACTTACAATACTAATTCAGCAGTGGAATAAAATGAAGTACTGAATTAGCAAGTCTAGAGATGAAGGCGCGGTCGAAAAGATTTTTTATATATGGTAAAGAGGGGAGACCTCCACTGCGTTGGGAAAAGCAGGTGGACAGTGCCGCTGACTCGCTAGTTGTTCCCAAGTGGCGCCATGCTGCACGAAACAGAAACAGCTGGCGCGCTTTATTGGACTCGGCCAGAATTGTCTCTAGACGGTTTCGTGCCAAGGAAGGAAGGAAAGAGCCTTCTCTGGTGTCCCGGAAAAGAAAGCGCAAGAGGGGAGGAGAGTGTGTTTTATTATTGCCATTTGCCTTTCCTGTTCTGTTTTTAACTTCCATTTTAACGGCTTCTCATTCAGTCTTGAGACTAGTTTCTAATTCTTTTTTGCCCACTTTCCCCGTTTTTTTTTTCAATTTATCAAGCGCTTAAGATTCCAAAGTCTCTTGTTGATAAAGACAAATAGCAGTACAGCCCTTGAAATGTCCGCTCTAATGCATGCTCATATGTATGTATATTGTGCTTTCTGTTCCCCACTTCCATCTCTTATATTCTACTGTTTCACCCTTTTTTCTACATATTCCTGTTTACATTAGGGATTTGCGTAATAACAAAAAACAAAAGATTTTCCCTCTTTGCCTCCTTTATTGCACCATTGCCTATATATCATTTATTCAAGTGTTTTTGTTGTTGTTGTCTTGGCTCTCTGAAACTATTTGTTGATTGCTGTCATTGATATTTTAAGCAACGACTACGTTGGCGCGAAGATTCGCGGAACACTAAAGCCGGAATTACAATAGCGCTGTGGCTGTGGCAGCGACTGTTTTTCGAAATCAGCTGATTTTTAGAAACTACGGTTTGTAATGAAGCGGCACATAATACAGCAGAGGCAGCTGGCAGCACCGCTCCGTTTAGCCCAAATTCTAAATTCGCTGCCGCTGCCTTGAATCGCAGCCAACTTCAAAGTGTTGATGTGAACTTACGTCTGTTTCCGTACTATCCAATGTAATATATTTTTTTACTAATTTTGTGTTTCCGTACTTTGATGCCAGCAAGCGGGAGAGAATTTAATTTTTACTTAATTAATTTCCACTAGCAAATATTGCTGGCGGGATGCAAAAGCAAAGAAGAAGAAAGAGCAGAGGAAAAAATTAAACAAGATTGATTATTTTAATTGAAAAAAGTGGACATGAAAATGGTAAGTAAATTTATGTCACCACGTGTCCAAGGTAAAAGGAAACAGACCTAATATATAAAGAGTCACTGCCAAATACTGCGAACGCTCTATTGTGTTTGGTCTGGCAGTCACTGCTCATATTAGACGCATCAGCTGATTCCGAAAACCGTCGCTGCCCGCTGCCACATCGCTGATGTAATTTGGGCTTAAGAATGTTCATACAAAGCGATTACATGGAATTTGCTGGTTTTGTATTGTCTGCAGGGGGCGGCGGAGGGGGCATATGCGATATATGTATGTTTATACTAATAGTTGGGGATTAACACAATTTCAATTGTGTAAGATGGATGTTAGACGACAACTAATTTATGTATTGAGAGGAAGGAGAGCATTTGCTTAATGGTGCAACAATTAATTTCGGCTGATCTTAAGGATTATACATACATAAGTATGTGTGTACTTACCTTAAACTCGTTTAATGAAAAACATCGAAACTTTTGAAATTTAAAAATTATTCAAGGGTTTTGGGTTTGGAAGTTTTTTGAATTTTAAAAATATTAAAAAAAAATTTTGACGTTCGAAAATCACTTAAAAAAAAAATGTTTAATTTAAATTTTTTTCGAGTTTTTTCGAGATTTTTGAAATTTCAAAATATTTCGAAATTCGAAAATAAGTTCTTTTTTGATTAAAATTTTTCGACGTTTTGGATTTTTGAATTTAAAAAAATCGAATTTCGAAAATAAAATTTTCCTGATCTACGTTCTTTGAATCTTTTAAATAGTATTTAGAAAATTTTCGAAGTTCGAAAAACACCTTTTTTAAATTTTTAATTGAAAATTTTTCGAGGTTTGCGGTCTACACTTTATTTGAATTAGCCAAATATTTTAATTTCGAAGTTCGAAAATCAATTTTTTATTTTTTTATTGCAAAATTTCGAGGGTTTGGGATTAAAGAACTTTTGAACTTTCCAAGTATTTTGAAAATTTTCGAAGTTCGAAAATTAATTCTTCTAAATTTTTTAATTGAAATTTTACGAAGTTATAGGGTAATTTGAATTTTCAGAATATTTAAAAAATTTCGAAGTTTAATCAATTTTTTTTTTTTTTGTTTTTTTTTTTAATTTTTTATTTCTTAGAAACTAGAAAAAAAAAACTTTTTAAGCATGGATGTAACTACAGCTGTTTCACCTTAGATCCCTCTAAGACTCATCAGGTTACTTTTGCTTCTGCCAAGACTCGAACTTGCGCACCTTGCAGTACAATAACTACAGTTCTAACCGCTGAGCTATTGCCTGCCTTCGACATCTGTTAATTGAAATTTTGCGTTTCGAGGTTTTTGGGTGACACAATTTTTGAATTTTCAAAATATTTAAAAAATTTCGAAGCATTTCTGTGATTGAAAATTTTTGAAATTAATGGGTTGAACGATTTTTTAATTTTCCGAATATTTCAAAAAATTTTTAATTGCAATTTTTGCAGATTTCTCGGTTAGACAATTTTTGAATTTTTAGAAAATTTTCGAATTTCGGAAATCATTTTTTTTTTATATTTTAATTGAAATATTTACGAGGCTTTTGGTTTATACGATTTTTGAATTTTAAAAATGTTTCAAAAATTTTCGGTTCGAAAATATTTTTTTTTTAATTTTTTCGCCTGCAAACTTTTTTGCATTTTCCGGAAGCAAAATGAGAAATTGCTTTAGTTATGATTTTATCTTTTTTTTTATTTTTTTTTTGTATTTAAAGGCAATTCTCGACATAAATATTTCATTTAAATTAATATTTTGAGTTTTTCAAAACTTTCCGTAGTTGGCTTTTTTCTTCGACAATTTCTCGCTTTATTGAGATATTTGGAAGTATTATTGAAACTTTTGCAATTTTTTTTGCTTCGAGTTTTTAGACTTTTTTTTAAATATTCGGCTTATACAAAAATTTCGATATTATTTTATATAACCTGAAAAAAAGTTTATACAGTTATGCTTAAAATTTGCAGTACTCACTGTTTCATTAGATTGGTTCTGGGACAGACATTGGTGGCTTTATTATTATGGGTTATAAAACGTAAACCTTCTTGCCAACGCTGTTTAGTATATAGAGTTTATAATTTTTTTGTTATATAAATAAAATGTGCAGACATGCAAAATAAAAGAAATTTGAAGAAAAAAACAGTTAATAAAAAATAGTAAAACAAAGAACAAAGTAAGAGTATCACTTTGAAAAGGGACAACTATATTATGAATGTGACAGCAAGAAAGGTATAAAAACGTATACATATATTTATATAATACAAACAATGTGTTAAAAAGAGACAAACATATGTATATATGTACAAAAATCCAGTGACAGTTAAGCTGTTGGATTTAATTTCTATAAGGTTGTTCTCTGTGTCTAATATTTTTGCCGGGATATCATGATATCTTGAGAAATTTGCCACACATAGAGAGCGCACCTTTAAGAAAATAAAATTCTAACTGAGTTCATTGTGAACTAGCATGTTAGTCATATTCTTTCCACTCTTTATACGACTGTTGTCGCTTTGCTTTGCTTGCTTCAATTTCGAATTAATTAATTTTTTATCTGAATAAAATAAAATAATTAAAAAAAAGAACTAGAAACATAAATTTTAACTCACTTCTAATAGAAGACTATTGTGAATGTAATAACATGGTTGCATTTCCCGTGATATTTTTCTCATGATATCAAATATCACGGGTTGGGGTATGAGAAATTTGCCGAAGCTCCAAATTTGACAGGACGTGTATTTTGTTGTTGTGCTCGGCAAATTTATCACACTTATGTCATCTCGGCAAATTTGCCAGGCCAAAATCACACAGAGAGAACAACCTTTATATAACACACAATTATTGTTAGGATAGAATGAGACACTAAAATTTTGTTAGTAACAAGTGTTTGAAAAAATCAATTTCTTTGTTTAAATACGAAAACAATTCATGTAGTAAATCATGCAAAAAAAATTATCAACACTAAAGAGTTAAATTTTCCACAACTCGTAAAAATTGCACTTACTGTTTTTTCAAACACATCATCGGACAAATATTATTCGCTTTAACATTATGTGTGATTTTACGTATGCCATTTAACCAGATCTAAAATGAAAGATATGTTTACATACATACATATGTGGATAGGTTAATGAGATGAATGAGATAATCAACATTTAAAAGTGATGATGGAAAATCGTTTCATTATACTCGTAGATACATACATCATATTCCTTGTCTAAATTTACATTCAAAAATGCACACAAACGTCCTTCGTAGCTCTAATTTTACGAGTATTTTAGCTTCAATTCAATTTCCCTTCTTGTTTTATGACAATACGTAACAACAACTCTTGTGTCTAGTTAATGCTATCTTTTTATGTTATGGGCAAGCGACAATTTTTTAATTAAAAGTACCAAGGGGTCATGTTAAATAACAAAAATAATAAAAAAAGGAAAGAAAGCCCAAATTTTACTGTATACGAGTAGAAACAAACCCACGTAGCAAATGCGCAAAACTTTTCCAAAATGTGTAAAATGTGTTGCTGCACTGACATAGTTTTTTTTGCTTTTTATGGAGCGCAGTGTTGCATTTTAGTTACTGATTTTTTTGCTATTTTTTGTTGTTGTTTTTTTCGGCTCATCAACATTAACTACATCTCGAAAATTGGCCTTGAAGAGTGAGTGTCCAATGGCGTTGCCCACTCGGCAGTAGATACTTACATACGTAAATATATGTATGTATGTACATTAAGGTGGGTCCACAAATTTAAAAACCAAAAAATCATTGCGGAACAATGCTATTTTTATGCTATTATTCCTAAAACAATTTGCGTTTCCTTGTTTAAAGACAAAAAAACGCGTTTCTTGTTGATTATGATGTTTCCCAAATATTATGTAACATCACTGATGTAAAAGTAGTAGGAAATTTGGACGCATTTGCGCGACCTCTATACTTTAATATACGACGTTTGTTTGATAAGTACGCAACATTTTGTATAAGAAATATTTTTTTTGACAGAATTGTAGTTTTTTTTTTTTTTTTAACATAAGCTACCTCTAGCTCGATACACTTACAGCGAGTTTCACGAAAAAATTTAAGTGAAAATTTATTTAATTTTTTCCCTATCAGATTTCATATAAAATTCAAGTAAAAAAAAATTAAATTAAATCATTCGTGAAACTGGCTGTTAGTCCAGCATTTTTCCAATTTTTTTATTCTATAGGATTTTTCAAGGCTATCAAAATAGGCATTTGTTTCTGTGTGATGACCTCTTCATTTGGCCCGTATCTCTTACTGCCCAGCCATTTATTCAGGTTTGGACATGCATACATAGAAAATAAGCGTAGGGGGCTAATTAATATCAGCTATTTCATGCACTTTCATTAGCCGATCGTCCAATATCATTCCATGGCTACCTCTTTTGGGCGAGCTGAACATTCTGCATAACTTGTGCCAATACGACCGCAACGACATCCAGTAAAGCACTTTCCAACCATTGAAAATGATGGAGCAGAGTCCCCGTAGTATTTAGCAAGCCTTCCCTTGGTTTTTTTCGTTTTTTTTACGAGAAAAAATAATGTTTACTTAATCAGCACACGAAATTCACTTTTTTCTATTTTTGTGAAAACTGACGAGGTTAGCGGTTTTAAATAGCTGTCAAGCACAAATCAAATTGCGCTGGTTTCTCGGTAGTCTTTTAAGTGATGGTAGTTGACGTGGGCAGTGTGACTTATCAAACCACCCTCGTATTAAGGTAAAATTTTCGGTATAGAACAGTCGCATGAAATGTGCATTGCTTCGCATATTTCGGGAGAGCTTTATTTTCTTCATGCAATTTTGAACCACCGCAATGTACGTACATAACCTTAAAAAACTTATGCATGTCGCGCATGTTGCATTTATTACCTACGGTTACATTCATTTGTCGCCCGGGAATTGTATTGTGCGAAAAAAAGGAACAGCAAAATTCACAAAAAATTTTGATAGGAATTGGAAAAGGCCGAGGCTTAGTATTCCAATTTAGAATGAGCAAATGGAAGAAAGCTGAAATGAAGGCAGATTAAAGAGGAGGAGGAGGCGCGCTAGAAAATTGTTATTACTGTGGCAAAAAGGAAAGTGTGATTGTGTGTGCGTGAAAAGACTCTAAGTGGCTTAGCTCTTGAATTTTTTCAAATCAAATCCAATCAATTGAATGCGATTTCCTCTTTTTTTTACTCATGGAAAGAAGTGCTTAATTCCTTTAGATGGAAATTGCATGTGTTTTAAGTGGTTGCTGAATTTTCCACATATATTTAGGTGCTACAAACTCAAACAAAACAAGTAAGGAAGCCTAAGTTCGAGTGGAATCGAACATTAGATACTCAGCTGTATGTTTTCATTGTTTGTTTGCGTTTGATGGAAACACTGTGTACTTTAAATAAATTGAGTGCTGCATAAAGTGGGCGTAGCCACGCCCATTGTTAACATTTTTATCAGTCATCCAACTAAGCATTTGAATATTATTCTTTGTGCAAAATTTCATTCCTTTATGACTTCTAGTTACAAAGATGTCACATTACAAATTTCCAAAGCATGTTCCAGAAATATCTTTGCTAAAAAGTAGGCGTGGTCTTAAACCGATTTCAATAAATTTTTGCGTGTCTATTAATACAAGTTATAAAAGTGTATAAACCAAGTTTCATCATAATATCTCAATTATTTGTCGACTTATGGGCTCCGAAATCTCGTATATTCCTTTGTCTAAAAGGAGGCGGTGCCACGCCCATTTTCCAAAATTTTTCTATTTTGTGTTTCCGGTCTATTGTAGAAATCATACCACAAAACTTCAATGAATTATCTTTACATTTGACAAAGATATCGCTTAAAATGTTTTTATTATGTCACTTTATAATACCCATATATAAAAGTGGGCGTGGTCGCCAAACCGATTTCGCTAAAATTTTGAACATGTATTACCACAAGCAATAAAAGTGTACACACCCAGTTTCGTCAATATATATAAATTATTTGTCGAGTTATGGGCTCAGAAATCTCGTATATTCCTGTTTCTAAAAAGAGGCGGTGCCACGCCCATTTTCCAAAATTTTTGTGTTTTTCGTTTTATGTCCGCAGTTGGACTTCTGCTATAAAATTTCAATGATATATCTTTATACTTGACAGAGATATGGCTTAAAATGTTTTTATTAGGTCACTTTGTAATATTCATATATAAAAGTGGGCGTGGCCGTCAACCGATTTTAACTATTTTCCGTCCAAACGTTTGCCTAGGTAAGTAAATCACGCGTACCAAATTTCATCGATATATCTTCAATGGTTTCTGAGTTATGACATATAAAACTTTCCATGTTTGACCCTTAATAAGTGGGCGTGGCACCGCCCATTTTCCAAAATTTCATCAAATTTCTTCCTAGGGGCCTGAGCTGAACACGTGAGTAAAATTTCATCGCTCCAGCTATATTAGTGACTGAGGTACCAAATTTACGATTTTTTCTATATAGGAAAAGTGGGCGTGGTCATGGTCCGATTTCGCCCATTTTCAATACCAACCGTCCCAGTCCCGATACCAACTTGCATTTCAAATTTCATCAAAATATCTCAATTTTTGCGCCAGTTAGAGTGTTTACAGACGGACGGATGGACAGACGGACGGACGGACGGACGGACGGACGGACGGACGGACATGGCTCAATCGATTTCTCTTTTCACCCTGATCATTTTGATATATATAAGTCTATATCTATCTCGATTATTTCATTCTGTTACAATCCACCGTTATGTGATTAAAACTATAATACTCTGTGTACTAGTACAGCTGAGTATAAAAAGAAGGCTATTCCTTCATTAATGAGTCATCTTATTTTTTTTTTTCGGATATAGTTTTTATTGTATCATTCTTAGAGAATATGACAATTTTTATAAAATCTTAACCTAGAATACAATGACGTTATTCGTTGCCACTGCTTCAAATAACATATGGACATAACATATCTTATTTAAACTCAAATATGTATATGTCTCAACCAGTGGCGCACACAGAAAAATATTTTGGGGGGGATTTTCAATATCCAACGCCAAATTAAAAAAATATACTTAAAACTCGTCCAGACAATTTTTACTTAAATTTATGTTTCGGGAGTGGACCTACGATGGTACACATTAAACAAAGGCACCTTTAAAGTCTCAATTCATTGCATTTTCTCTGTACTTAAACTAAAACTAACAAGTAAGGAAGCCTAAGTTCGAGTGGAATCGAACATTAGATACTCAGCTGTATGCTTTCATTGTTTGTTTGCGTTTGTTCGATTAGGGTGTATTTTATATGAATCGATTGCCGCACAAAGTGGGCGCAGCCACGTCCATTTTCAAAATTTTTATCAACCATCCAACTAAGCATATAAATATTATTCTTAGTGCAAATTTGCAACCCTTTATGACTTCTAATTACAAAGATGTCACGTTACAAATTCCCAAAGGGTTTTCCAGAAATATCTTTGTTAAAAAGTAGGCGTGGTCATAAACCGACTTCGCTAAATTTTTGAGAATGTATTACCACAAGTTATTAAAGTGTACAAACTGATTTTCGTCATAACATCTCAATTATTTGTAGAGTTATGGGTTCCAAAATCTCGTAGATTCCTTTGTCTGAAAACGTCCACGCCCATTTTCCAACATTTATCTATTTTTTGTTTTATGCCTATGGTTGGACTCATGACATAAAAATTCAATGACATATCTTTATATTTGACAAAGATATCACTTAAAATGTTTTTATTAGGACCCTTAATAGTTCCCATATATAAAAGTGGGCGTGGCCGTCAACCGATTTTTACAATTTTGCGTCAAAACGTTTGCCTAGGTAAGTATATCACGCTTACCAAATTTCATCGATATATCTTCAACGGTTTCTTAGTTATGGCTTATAAACCTTTCAATGTTTGCCCCTTAATAAGTGGGCGTGGCACCGCCCATTTTCCAAAATTTCGTCATAGGGGCATGAGCTCAATACGTGGATGAAATTTTGTCACTACAGCTCTATTAGTGACTGAGATACCAAATATCCGATTTTTTCTATATAGGAAAAGTGGGCGTGGTCATGGTCCGATTTCGCCCATTTTCAATACCAACCGTCCCAGTCTCGATACCAACTTGCATTTCAAATTTCATCAAAATATCTCAATTTTTGCGCGAGTTAGAGTGTTTACAGACGGACGGACTGACAGACGGACGGACGGACATGGCTCAATCGATTTCTCTTTTCACCCTGATCATTTTGATATATATAAGTCTATATCTATCTCGATTATTTCATTCTGTTACAATCCACCGTTATGTGATTAAAACTATAATACTCTGTGTACTAGTACAGCTGAGTATAACAAACCTCAGCTAATATCCACAGCTTACTTTTAGGGAAATGTCTCCACACTGCTTGTTTATAAACATAATCAGTAGTTGTTGACAAACATTGGCAATGTACATCCACGAATATTCATAGATTTTGCAACATGTATTTACACAAATATTTGTGCATGTGCCATCTTTTATAAAATTATTTTTTTATGGTGTTGTAAAATTTTGGGGTTAAACACTCCCCCCCACACCCCCTTGAGTGCGCCAATGGTCTCAACATAGTGGTAAATTGTACCTCTATGATTAGTCTCCCAATTTCCTATCTGCCATCAAGTTTTTCTCCAACTGTTTAGCATTCAAAAGCTCATGCTTGCGTAACATAACAACTGCACTTTATTCCTATTCTTCCGCTTTCTTATTGCAAACTGTCATAATTTCAACACTTTAAGCAACTCTCATAACAATTTCACACCTCAATGTGCGCTCGCTCGCTCACCTCTTCCATATTTCCGCAATAGTGAAGTGAATTGTGGCAACAGCGCAAAGCACGAAAAAAGCCGTTAGAGAAAATATTCAAAGTTTTTAAGTACACACCCACACATTTAACTGTTATTGCTGCACTTGAGTGCCGGAAGTGAAAGAGCGGATGAAGTTTTGCTTATTAGAAAACGACTCAGTGCGTTGAGCAGGTCTGCTAAGCAAACTATTGCCGTTGCATTGGCGGAATAATATGCATTTCTAACCAGGGATTGCAAATAATCGTTATTTTTAAAATTTTGACTAAAAAATCATACTGAAGGAGAAATGCTAAACAAAAAAAGAAGTACACAGATCTAATCACCGTAACGCAGACTACCTCTACGTGCATTAACTTTAATTTTTTCGATTTTTATAAAAAAATTGATTTTTAATCATTATTTTCTGAGTTTTATTTTCTGCTCCGAAAATAAAAGTTATTTTTTGAGTTTTATTTTTTCCTCAGAAAATAAAAGTTATTTTTTGAGTTTTATTTTTCGCTTAGAAAATAAAAGTTATTTTTTGAGTTTTATTTCTCCCTCAGAAAACTCAAAAGTAACTTTTATTTTCTGAGCAGAAAATAAAACTCAGAAAATTATAAACTTTTTGCATATAACTCATAACCGTTACGGTCCCTGTTTCTAACAGAATTGCACCACTCAAGTGTGTAATTTTATGAGAAATTCTCCTCGAGCAAAGCTTAGAGCAATATTTAAAGGCAGTTACAATTTTTGAAAAGTTTGTTGTTTTTTTTAAGTACAGTTAGGCAAAGTTGCTTCGTTAGAAGTTGCGAGAGGGAAGACATGGTTCTTGTAGCTTTGGAAAGTGGCGGTAATATGGGAACCATGTAAGTCATTAAGCATCTATAAGTATATTTCATACAAGTTGGAATAAGTACATATGCATTAAGCTTTAGGCTACTTTAATACAATTTATTAAAAGTTCAGCTTTTTAGGAAGTTCCAAGGCTTCACAAATTTTTTAAACTCAACATAAGTACTGTTTAAGTGTATTGATATGAAAAGTTACGCTCAAGTGTTGTCAAATTAAACTGTATATGAATTGATGATGTTTCATTCAGTAAAGAGCTTTAAGCTTCACTAGTATTTATTTAGATACATTTACAACGTTATAAGAGTTTTAAGCGTATATGTGAAGGACAGGAGAATCTTACAGAGTTTATAAAAAATAAAAACAAGCTAGCCATTTAGTCCATAAACGCTCTCAGCTATTCATACAGTTCTTGAAGATCATGCAAGTTTTTGAAAAGAATTAAAATTGAGATATCTGCGGACCTTAATAAGCTTTACAAGACCGTTTTTTATACCTTTCATGAGAATGAAATGGTATTATAACTTTGTGCCGAAAATCAAATCTTGAAAGTACTAGAAGGAGGCGTGACAGACCCATCAATATATATACCGATATAATCAGAATCATGAGCTGAGTCGTTTAAGCCATGTCCGTCTGTCCGTCCGTCCGTCCGTCCGTCTGTGTGAACGCAAACTAGTCCTTCAGTTTTTGAGATATTTGATTGAAATTTGGAACACGGGTGAGTTTTGATGCTCAATCGATCATTTGTCGGAATTGGCCGAATCGGACCACTATAACATATAGCTCCCATACAATCGATTGTTCAGATATACACATTTTGGGGTATAACTTCTCCCTTTTTACAGCTAAGGACTCGAAGCTTTGGGGTATTTGTACCCATATTGACCCAAAGAAAGTTACCGAAAATTGTCAAGATCGGACCACTATAACATATAGCTGCCATACAACCGATTGTTCAGATATACACATTTTGGTATATAACTTCCCCATTTAAACAGCTAAGGACATGCAATTTTGACGTATTTGTACACATGTTGGCCTAAACAAGGTTACCGAAAATTGTCAAGATCGGACCACTATAACATATAGCTGCCATACAACCGATTGTTCAGATATACACATTTTGGTATATAACTTCCCCATTTAAACAACTAAGGACATGAAATTTTGAAGTATTTGTACACATGTCAGCCTAAACAAGGTTACCGAAAATTGTCAAGATCGGACCACTATAACATATAGCTCCCATACAACCGATTGTTCAGATATACACATTTTGTCGTATAACTCCTCCATTTAAATAGCCCAGACACCATTTTTTCTAATAAATCGTTCCATAAATAACCCACAAAATTGAAATTATAAATTATACTAAATCAGGCTATGTACATACATACATAGGTAGCTCTTCATTTCCCCACTCATGAAAGGTATGAAGTCTTCGGTACGGCCGAAGACAGCCGCGCTCTTACTTGTTTTTGTTTAGTTTTTTACCGCTTTTAAGTTTTTTTTTTAAAGCATGCACGTTTACTGCCAAAAATTGGTTCACTTTCCAAAAGCTAATATGGGAGTTTTTAGCCTATGAGGTGGTATATTAAAGTTTTGACATAAACAGAGCGAGAAACAAACACTTGAGCTCATGAGATTTCGGTTGTGCTTAGGTACAACTTTTAGAGTCTTAGAACGCTGACAAGATGACTATTTAGAAACTAGCGGAGCACATGAGGGCTTTTCTACGGATGATCTTCTTAATGAGGGGTTTGTATAAAGTGCCCTGAGTTAAGCGACTTAGATAACTAAGACCGATTAGAGCTTTGGAAGTAGAAAGAGACTTTCTTTCATGTTAAAAAATATACATATTTGTATTTTTTTTTTTGTTCTTTTATTTTTCTCATCAAATTACTCTCAACTCACCTTAGCCGTATCCGCGTCCGGACAAATAACATGATGATATGTTATATTTATATAATCTGTATTTGAACATATTGTCAGTGAACGTTTATCCAATGCTGCCATATCGGTGCCATTTTTCTTTGTTACTTTATCGAGAATTTTTGGATCCTGCAAAGGGAAGAGGGAATTAAGAATTAAGTAAATTGTTTACACATACGTATAAGTATATGTGCATCACGTAAAGAAACTCCTCGAAAGCTTTCAAAGCTCTTCATAATCTCTGGAGTATTTTTCAGCTTCTTAAGGGATCTCAATGCATTACTTGCGCCAGCGCAGAGTTGCATTTTCTTTTACTGCATATCGAATCTGTCAATATTTTGTACGTAACATAAATCACAATGTAATTCATTTCGATTTTTTAATCAAATTTAAGTTAAATTTAAATTTTTTGCTTATACAATTGGAATTAAAGGCCGTTCAGCGTGTGTTTTTTACATCCAAAAATACTTATCGACATGCTTATGCAACTCCTTGTTAGTAATTGTTGTTTGTAGCTGTGTTTTTAGGCAGTGAAAGCTTTAAAGCAGACAGTAACGGTAAATTATAAGTCGATTGTGGCATTATGAAACCATTCAGGTGATTGAATGAATTGAAGTGCGAAGTTGATGAATAAATGATGAGGGTTTATGAGGCTCATGCTAATTTACATACAAAAATATGTATGTGCATACTTACATATGTAGGCCTGACAATGGAGAAAAGTAGTATATTTTTTTTTTCAACAAAAATTCTCTCATACCCGCAGTCAAGGCAAATTCATTATGGTAATGGCAGGCCGAATTCGGCAATATTCGCCTCGATTCGCTTTAAGTTTATATCCATCAGAAGTCAAACTCAAAGTCAAATATTTCTTTGTTTCCATTCTTCTGTATTCTTCTGTACACGGCGAGTTAAAAACGAGAAGAAGAAGAAGTCAGCTGTTCACTTACCATCACCATAAGAAAAAATTTGCCTTGCCCGCAGTTTTATAGTCCAAAAGAGTTAAATTTGATGTTTCAAAAAAATTTCACTGATTTTTAATAATTTTTTCAAGGGCGTAGCCAGGATTTTATCCAGGGGGGGGAAAGCACATCAAATATTTGAAGCAGTCAAAAATCAATTTTTTTGCGACTAAAATCAAGCGTTGCTGTTCCGCTCTTAAATGTCAAAAATAATACAAATTTGTGAGTGCGACTACAGCAACACTGCTAATATAAAAATGACAACAACAACTATCAAATAAACTGGGTTGCGCAAAGTCAAAAAGTAGTAAAAAAACTACTAAAATACTACTATGTATAAAACAGCTGATCGGGTTGTTGTGTGCAAAATTATTCAAGTCGCTCATTTGGTGAAACCCAAAAGTAAGTTAACCTCAAATCTGGGCTAACTTAAGTCAAAACTTAGTTTTATACTGTTTTCAGACAGAAAATTAATGTAGTGCAATACATTTATAATATAACAATAAATTCTTGTGTTTCACACACACTCAATTAACAAGGAGATGTCACTTTTCATTAAATAATTTGTTATTATTGACAAGAATTTTTTAATAAGTAATCCCAGTAAACATTCGGAGTCATAAAAAAATCAGAAAGGAATCGTAAACTGGAGCATTCACACTCATTATGAGCTCATTTTGGAGTCCGAAATGTATTTCTGTTCTTAAGGTGGTCCCCTGATATGAGCCTAATTTCATACATTTTATGAGCCTGAATATGTAGTGAAACCAAAAAAAATGTCTTTTGTTTTTGCATTTTCCTTCGCCTAACCCAATTCCCTTTATCCCCTCTCTCCATTCACCCAGCTTATTCTCCTCTTCTCTCATTGGCTGCGTTCAGAAGTCGGAACTGTTGAGCAAAACTGTTGTGTAGATATCACTGAGCGGAAAGGGATATAATTTGCTCCTTCTGAACGAGCTGATACAGAAAATAAACAAACTATTATTATAATTACCTATCCACAACATAATCGGCAATAATTTCGCTACTTTGAAACATTTTTATCACATTAAAAAATTCATAAATATAGGTATGTATTTATATATTTGTACATATGTCAAAATCGTAAGCACAAATGTTGTCCGAAGTGAGCCTAAAAAATTTATGATGAAAAAAAGTGTCCAAACTCACGTGTTAGTCAAAAATACTCAACTTTGCGTTCAGAAGATAAAAACACAACTGTTGCGCAACCGTTGGGATTCTGAACATAACCATTGTGGGACATTCATTCCTTGCTTTATAGTGTTGTCTATTTGTATTCTCCTCCTGATGAACTTTAGTGATACTTTTATACCTACTTCCCATTTTTCGAATTAGAATTATCATTTAAAAAAAAAAAACAAGAAAAAAAATTATAAAAAAATTTCTCCTAAGCTCATACATATTTCACACATGTTTGTGATGCATATCCGACTCCAAATTATGAGTGCTCTGAGAATGTTTGTTGGGATAATAAATTCATGCCAAAACGAATTGACGGTTGACACTGAAAACTTCAAAATTAATAAAAACGAACTTACCTCCCAGAGTTGTATTGGATTTTTATTCGATTAAAAATTCAATTAATTAGTAATGGATCCATTACTAATTGAACTTCTGGATGGAAGATCGAGCTTCATTATCAACTTAATGAAGAAAATGTGGATATTTACTCCATTAACAGCCTGTGTGAAATCAGTATTAGCTTTAGTCACGCTGGTGAAACCGGGCCTTAGATTCTGCTTATCAATGCTAATGCTAAAATATTTAGTGAACTGTAGACACGAATTGAAACAAATCTCACTGTTTTATTTTGACATGTAAATTTCTGTACTATTCTCTGATGCTATTATAATGTTAAGCAGTACCTAGCCAGGGGGGGCAGCTGCCCCCCCCAGCCCCTACCTGCCTACGCCCTTGAATTTTTTATTCTGAAGGATATTTATTATATAAATAACACACATGAAAATGTAATTTTCTACCTCAATTCTTGTTTCGCATAAAATTCGTTAGAAGCATTTGTTTTTTTTCTTGCTTGTTTTGTGTGGTTTTAATTATGTGAATGGTAAATTTAATTAATTGGCAATGAGTGTACACATTACAAAGTGGGAAAATTTGACGACATAAAGGGCAAAAGAATAAGAACTAAATAATTAAGTGCATACTAACAAGAGTATACAGTTGTCGTTCATTGAAATAAGAACCAATTTTTTTTATTTGAAAAGAACAAACAGCGAACAGTGAAGTGAAAAAGTACAAGAACAGCTGGCAACTCTAATAGGCAAATAAATTTCGCTTTGTACGAATTTAATAGCATTTTTAGAGGCTTTTATAAATATAAAAAAGTGCCAACGCTTGCGAAAAAATTGTTGATCTGGCTGTCGGAGCACCGCGATATTCAGCAAAACGATATGACTGATGAGCTAGCAAGGCAAGGGTCGGTTCTTAACATCGCAGATGCGGAGGAGGTTCTTGCGTGACTGGGTTTCATCGAAGGCCCCAATATATCTCGACACGAGGTTCGAGGAGGCTAAAACCAGATGTAGATGTTTGCAGGCCTGCAGAAGTCTATGGTCTTCATACAATAAGCTACGATCCTCAGCCATTCTAAAGATGGAAAGTAGGTATATTTCCCGCTTAATTGCGCTAGGTATTCTTAGGACATTGGGCTATTGGTATCCACGCATCCCGATTGGGGTTCGACCACTTTGTGTCGCAGCTATAATCTACCTGTGGTGGAGAAGACAGTGGAGCAATTGGTATGCGAGTGTACTTCGCGCTGACAGGGCAAGAAATGAAGTTCCCTGGCAAACCTTTCTTCGACAAGCTCCCTCGAAACTGATGAATGTCAGGCCTGAGTAGCTATTAAATGTTTAAACTCAATAGGATGGATATAGAGCGGGAACTGTCTGGGTTTCCGAACTGCTTATTCTCTTTTGCTCCTTATCGTTCACTGGTTCTTTAGTCATGAGTCGTGGTATTAAAAGGGAATTTCGGCACTAGATGGAGTCAACCAACCAAATCAACGCCAATTGGAAATAGCAAGGGAGAAACGAGTCAATCAAGGATCTCACCTAATTTTCCCAACGCAGTTGGGGTATTCCTTTCATTCTGCATTTAGCGTGTTTCAATACTTTCTGGCCCAGGAGCATCTTCATCCATTCTCACAACAAGACTTGCCCAACGCAGCCGCTGGATCTTTATACGCTGAACAATGTCGATGTCTGCGTAAAACTCGTTAGTAAATCTCCGTCGATACTCGCTCTCGCCAACGCGCAAAGGTTCATAAATCTTTCGCAGAACTTCTCTCTCGAATACTCCAGGTGCCGTCTAATCTGATTTTGATATCGTCCATGCTTCTGCGCCGTACAAGAGGACTGGAATGATGAGCGTTCTGTAGAGCGAGAAGTTTGTTCGTCGAGAGGGCGAGCTTTACTTTTCAATTGTCCAAAGTAGCAGTTATTGGCATGAGTGATTGTTCATTGGATTTACGTGCTGACATAATTTTTAGTGTTAATGCTGGTTCCCAAATAGACGAAGTGCTTAACGGTTTCGAATTTGTAGCTGTCAACGTGCTATTTCTTTGTGTGATGACAAGAGGTACTTCGTCTTGTACTCGTTAACCGCCAAACCCATTTACTTAGCCGCTTTATCCAGCTTGGAGACAGCGTGAGTTTAGTGTCCATTATGTTAATATCGTCAGCGTACGACAGCAGTTGCACACTCTTGCGACACAAGATGCTTCCTGTACGGTTAAGTTCTGCATCTCGAATTATTTTTCCACCATCAAGTTGAAGAAACGACACGAAAGGGAGTTACCTTGTCTTTGGCATAGCCGTATAAGTTTTGCAAACCAAAAAAAATTAACAAAAAGAAAAAACATTGAGCACAAATAATCTTGGTCGCCATTTCAATGCCCAGCAACTGTACATTTTCAAACTTATTCCCACTAGTCGGTGAGCATTTTTTTGTCCTCAAATAAATCTGTAAATCAATTTCGGCAGTGCTTATTGGCTTGCTTGCTTGTTCCACTATCATGCAACTACAACAGTGTTGCCGCTAAAAAATTTCAAAAAGTGGATCAAAAAAAAAGAAAAAAAAGTGTCCCCCAATTTTTTTTAGCCAGAAACACATTTTTATATATTTTTGTGGTTTATTTAATGCTTAAAGTAATTCACAGGTTAAGGAACATTGTTTTACTAAAACTAGAGCAAATATATATTTAATTCAAGTGTATATATGTATAAGATAAATAAGTTATAATTTAATGGATTTAAAATTTAGTTCTCAAATATTTGACAACCAAGTTTTCTTCAGGTATCCAAGAATCTAAATTAATTAGTTAAATTGAGCGCTGATTTCATTGAACTGCACGTATCAATTTTGCAAGCGGTTTGTAACCTTGGTCTTGAATAGTGAAAGTTTTGAAAATAATCTTTCTGCTGATGCACTGCTATGTGGCAGCGTTAATATATTTGCAACAAATTCACAAGTTCTCATTTAAATTGTTTTTCATATTACCCACGCTGTGCCAAAACGTTTCTTTTTCGGTTTGTTCAAACAATTTTCTTGCATTCTAAAAATGTATACTCCTAAATAAAGGCCTCTCCTCAGCTCTCAAGAAAACGGTCAAGAAAAAAATTCCATTATTTCTTGAGCGTTGAAATGGTAGTAGGAAAGTAATTATATTTTCAAACGAAATGTCACATATGAGTTTATTTACCTCTCCTGTCAAATTTTCTTGAAGAAGTAATAGAAAATTCATTATTTCTTGGCAGTACCAGAGTTCAGTTGTGCACTTTTTCTAAAAAATCTTAAAAAAATAGTAGTAGAATTTCTTTAGAACTGCGTACCGCAAAAGAAAATATGACAAAATAAATTTTTCTTGAGCATTTCTTGTACGTCAAATTACATAGGTTTTTGGTTTTCTTGGGAGCTGCGTATAGGCATTAACTCTTTCAGGATTTTCCTTCGCAGCGGAGAGGCTTTTTTTATATTTAAGAAAAAACTAAAAAATATTTATTATATTATAGTTTTGAAACTAAAAAGCACCAAAAGTGGCCCGAATTTTTAAAAAGGTTCAAATATTACATATTTTCAAAAAGTTGGGTTCCGGTGGCCTGGCTCATAAAAAGTTTCAAATTGCCAGTTTAGTGGCCCCAGCGGCAACGCTAAACTACAATGTTTAACTCGTTCTCTATGCTCCTACAACTCTCACTCTCGATTTCGCACATGTTTTTTACTCTATTATGCACATTGAAGCAAGGTAAAAGTTGACATTGACATACATATTTTGAAAGTTTTTAATTGGTTTGTTATATGAAAAGGTCAATTGGGAATATGCAACTATTTAATTTGCTGAATGGAGATGCCACGAGTGGCTGAATGGCTGAATAGCTGGTTGTTATTTGATGTTGTAGCTTTATGTTGCTGCTTCTTTATTTTTTAGTATTTTCTTTTTTAGTATTTGGGTGAACGATTGGCAGGTGGACAAATGTAGTGGGTAACACTGCTCTACAGCCAAAAAATACTCTGAACGCGACCATCCTTTCTATATGTAAAATCGGTCGCTGATTCCGAAAATCGGGTTCATTTTTAATTCTATGGGAAGGTTTTTGAGATATCGGCAATTTACCGTTATTTGGCCAATGGGTCCACTTAATCCTGTATATCTCTTTAACACAGTGAGTTATATTCCTTAGGGTGACACCAAACGAAAGAAAATTTCCTTTTCACGGCTCCTATAACATTTTTCTCTAACTCTTATAGTTTCTGAAATATTGACGACTAAATTTTAATTTTTTCGATTTTTTACGATTTTTTGAAGAAAAAATTGACTTTGTCAGGCAATATCTTTAAAACCAATGTTTTTACTTTCGGTTTTACTCCTTTTCATGAAGCTCCATTCTATTACCAAAAAAATAAGCTATCAACGATGAAAATCCATTGTAAAATGGAAAAGTTATAGGCGATCAAGTAAATACAGCCAGGTCGCGCAATGCCTCTGCCTCTTTAACTCACTGTGTTAAAGAGATATACTGGATTAAGTGTACCCATTGGCCAAATAACGGTAAATTGCCGATATCTCAAAAACCTTCCCATAGAATTAAAAATGAACCCGATTTTCGGAATCAGCGACCGATTTTACATATAGATAGGATAGTCACGTCCAAAGTACAGACAAAAAATTTCATTTTGTGATCCAGTGTAATTGGCATAGAAAATATATACATATACATACTACATACATATAAAGTTGCTAATTGAAAAGCAACGGAAATAACGAATATCACGGAAATAACGGTAAAATATATGTATGTATATGCTGCTAAAAGCGAGTTAATTAAGTGTTTGCTAGTTTTTGAGGGGATAAAAGAGAATGTTTAGTTACAAGTAAATTAATGAATAGTAACTTGAAAAGTAAAACGACGCAAATAAATTTATCTAATTTAGTAAAAGGAGAACAAGAAGACGAATAAGAAGAATAAAAAGATTCAGGGAAATTATTCAAGTGGAAATTAAATCGTTAATAATTGGGTTGAAGGAAAAGTTGCCATTCAAGGCGGATAGTTATGTGGAAAGGGATATTATCTGAAGGGAAAGTAAAAGTTGAACTCAAGGAGAATATGAACTTAAAGCAAACACTTCAAAATTAAAGCGCATAAGTTCTGATGGGAAAAGGTAACAGCAAGTGAGTATAATAGAAGCTGCAATGTCAGGTTTCAGTACAGACAATACGAAGTTTTTAAAGTTGAATCTTTAGCGCAAGTTTTACTATTAAAATTAATATTCTATTCGGCGATATATGTACATACATGATTTTTTATGAATATTCTGTAAATGGTGGTGAGAGTAAATTTCGAACTTGGAGACGTTAAGGAAATATGGGCTTGATAATAAAAATCACGGGAGACGCTGGATTTCTATAGATTTCTGTGAAATAACAAAGTGCTTTCTGAAAAAGCCAAACAGGGAGGTAGCAAGCCGAGAAGGAGAGGGAACTTCTGGCCTTTGCGTGGCTCATTACAGGACACAATCCATTCCATTCCATTTAATTAAGCTTTTTAAGTTTTAATTTTTAAGCTTTAAGTTTAAAGTTTAAAATTTTAAGTTTAAAGTACATATGTACATAATGTATGAATAATCATACATAAATGTATGAATAATTACATTTGAATCCTAGCAGAATATATTTTTTGCTTTTAATTTGCCGCAACGCTTAAATTGCGCAAAAAATGTGAATTATGCAGCTAACCAAAAAACACTTTTACTTTTGGTTTTTGGTCGTTTTTATTTTGATAACTACTTTATTATTGAGCTCTCAAGACCATTTTTTTTTTTTTTTTTTTTAAGGAAAAATTGGTATGAAAGATTAATACTTGTTTGGTAGAAGTTATAGATCCATTTCGGAGACCACCACATCTCTTCATCAGACTTCTTTTTAACATTTTTATTCTTTGGCGTCCGCCGAGATCGAACCTCGGATTTTTCCGGTTGGAAGTCTAATGGCATCACCACTAGGCTACCGCCGTCTTGCATTTTGCTTGTATTAATTTTTCTTTTCATTTTTTCCTTTTTACAACCTACCATCCAGCAACAGTGACCTTGCCGACGTTACCGGCATTTGTCACTTGTATGTTGGTGTGGTTGTGTGTTTGTTTGGTTTGTACAAATTCTATTTTAAGCACAAGCAATGCTTTGCACTAATTAGTAGAGTTTGTTTGTCGGCTGGCTCATCCGAGTAAATTTTACTTTTGGTTTTTGGTCGACCAAAAAAAAAAAAATGGTCTTGAGAGCTCAATAATAAAGTAGTTATAAAAAACGCTTTATTATTAAAACATTTATAAGGTATTCATACACCACGTAAGGCCTGAATATCAAGCCATTATAAGGCATTAAATAAACTATTTTCCTGGCGGATAAGCCTTACAAATAAGGTGTGCTCTCAGAGAGAGAGAGAGAGAGAGAGAGAGAGAGAGAGAATATTCCTTATGGCCTGATGATATCAACACAGGAAAATCAGCCCTATTTTAAGCCTTACGCCATACAACTTTGCGTCGCCTTATAATTTTCAGTTCCTTTTTTCAGAAGCCTTTAAATCTACTGTAATAATTCTTAACTAAGGCGTAGGTATTTTGCTGTGTACTTATGTGTGTCATATATTTTAGGGTATTTGAGCGTATGACTATGTGTGTGTGTTTGTGCGTGTGTAACTGCCCTGTAGAGAAAATCTCTAGTTCCGAACTAGGTCGCTTATAGTGCATTTTTCGCCACTACTAGTGCGAGCTTAATCTCTTTTGCATGTTATCAACTGGCGAATTTGACACGGCGATGTCCTAGGCGGTGTCAATTGTCACACTCTGCACTACATTTTCGATAGTTTCGAAGTAGTACTAAATTCTACAGTTTTCACTAGTTCGTTTATTGGCAAAATTTCGATAGTTGTGAACTAACTACAAGTACCTAAAAATTCGACAGTTTTCACTAATTCGTTTATTGACACAATTTCGATAGTTCTGAACTAACTACAAATTCTACAGTTTTACATCTGCCGCTAAGTGCAGCATTTGACACAATTCATGCAAGTGGCGTGATGGCCAATTGGCTAACGCGTGTGACAATCAATCCGTCCGTCCGTCTGTCCGCCTAATATAGCTAGAGCGATGAAATTTTACCCACGTGTTGAGCTCAGGCCCCTATGAAGAAATTTGATGAAATTTTGGAAAATGGGCGGTGCCACGCCGACTTATTAAGAGGCAAACATTGAAAGTTTTATGAGTCATAACTCAGAAACCATTGAAGATATATCAATGAAATTTAGTACGCGTGATATACTTACTTAGGCAAATGTTTGGACGAAAAATTTCCAAAATCGGTTGACGACCACTCCCACTTTTATATATGGGTATTATAAAGTGACCAAATAAAAACATTTTAAGCGATATCTCTGTCAAATATAAAGATATATCATTAAAATTTTATGGCAGGAGTCTAACTACGAACATAAGACAAAAACCGTAAAAATTTTGGAAAATGGGCGTGGCACCGCCTCTTTTTAGAAGCAGGAATATACGAGATTTCTTAGCCTATAACTTGACAAATAATTTATATATAATGACGAAACTTGGTGTGTACACTTTTATTACTTGTGGTAATACATGTTCAAAATTTTAGAGAAACCGGTTGACGGCCACGCCCACTTTTATATATGGGCATTATAAAGTGACCTAATAAAAACATTTTAAGCGATATCTTTGTCAAATGTAAAGATAATTCATTGAAATTTTGTGGTATGATTTCTACAATAGACCGGAAACAAAAAATAGAAAAATTTTGGAAAATGGGCGTGGCACCGCCTCCTTTTAGACAAAGGAATCTGCGAGATTTCGGAGCCCATAACTCGACAAATAATTGAGATATTATGATGAAAATTGGTTTATACACTTTTATAACTTGTATTAATAGACACGCAAAAATTTATTGAAATCGGTTTATGACCACGCCTACTTTTTAGCAAAGATATTTCTGGAACACCCTTTGGAAATTTGTAACGTGACATCTTTGTAACTAGAAGTCAAAAAGGAATGAAATTTTGCACAAAGAATAATATTCATATGCTTAGTTGATCGACTGATAAAAATGTTGAAAATGGGCGTGGCTACGCCCACTTTATGCAGCACTCGCTTTATATTAAGTACACCGTGTTTCCATCAAACGCAATCAAACAATGAACGCATACAGCTGAGTATCTAATGTTCGATTCCACTCGAACTTAGGCTTCCTTACTTGTTAAGTATTATTCTTTATTCCAAGTGCTATTAGGCGGAGGTCTCAACGAAGCCCACTTCACATATAAGCTAGTGATATAACATTGCATTGGATTTAGCTTTTCATCGTCTACTAAAACCATATTTTGTCAAAGCTTTAATCTTCACAATCCATCATTAATTCGAAGAAGGAAGGAAGATTTTCTTCATGAGCTCTTCTATTAGTAAATACGAAAAAAGGTCTCCTTTTCTGTCTCATCTATACCTTTACTTCTCAACCAACAGCTATCGCTGCACCCAGAAAAAAAATAGTGTGAAATCAACCAAAAATCAACAAATTTTGTGGTTAATTTTTTTCAATACGATGCTTAATGTATGCCATCGTGTAATCGTGTAAATTTAACACTACTGTCAAGTGTTAGTTTAACAGGATGACAACTGTAGAATTAACACTAAAAAGTATTAAGTCTTCCTGTTGATTTTACAATTTTAACTAGTTAATGTTACAATAAAAGCTGGTTAAATTAACACGAAATGGTCCTGTTGAATTAACAATAACATCTTTTTGATTTTACATTAAATTTATTGTTAAATTAACTAGAAAGTCTTGTTGATTGTACAATTTATTTTTTTAAATAAAAAAAAACATAAAACATAAAATATATAATCATCACTTCAATTAAGCACATTCGTACATCACCCGCACAACGCACAAGCGTCCTTCTCATACGAACACAAATGTACCGGCGATAGTTTATACATGGGCGATAGTACTATCATTTGCACCGAGTAATGTTTGGCCGCTAATGCAACAATCGCATGCAAACCCGCATTCGCTAAAAAACCTCCTCGTGATATTGCAACCTATGAAGAGGAAAAATAAAATATTGAACATTAAATACTTTTAGAAACAAAAATGTAATCCTCTTTTAACTCACCTGCAAACTGAAAATATAAATCGAAAACCCACTATCGCGAACTTACAATGATGCTAAACTCGCATCACTGCCACGGCACAAAATTTTCCTTTTTTTTTTTAAAATAATTTGCGTTTTGCACGAAAATCAGACTTCAAATGATCAAAAAAATGATGTATGTTTCAAAATAGTTTTGGCGTTCTTTTTTAACACTTTTTTTTAGATTACATTGACACTATGATCGTGTTGAATAAATCAAAATTACAAATGACATTTATGTTTGAACATTGTTTCGTGTTATATCAACCAAATTTTATTGTTAATTGTGGTTCTTGTTGTTTTCACATTTGTTTTCATGTTGTATTAACACTAAAATTGGGACGTCATTTTTCTAACATTTTTTTTTAGTTTATATTGACACTATCATCATGTTAAATAAACCAAATTCCAAATGACATTTAGGAATAAAATTTTATATTTGAATCATCTTGTATATTTT
Organism: Urophora cardui; assembly: GCA_960531455.1. NCBI lineage: Eukaryota > Metazoa > Arthropoda > Insecta > Diptera > Tephritidae > Urophora > Urophora cardui. The sequence continues at coordinate 15,675,097 of OY482671.1, read as the reverse complement.
AAAATTTCTTCATGTTGTATAAACAATAAAATTTGGTTGAATTTACCAAATTTTCAGATGAAAGTTACAAAGCCAAAATCATGTTTCAAACATCGTGTAATTTGAAAAAAATTGTTGCTGTTCTATGTGTAAAGATCGATCGTGTTAATTTTACATGAATCGTGTTGATGATTTTTTTTCTGAGTGTGCTCCTTTCTCTTCTCTGTGTTATGGTTTGCTATCGATATCAATCCTGATATCGATCATAAACGGGTTAATTTCGGTCAATTCTGTTTGTGTGGCAGCACCACTATTTCAGTAGTTTTTTTTTCTTAGTACTTTTCCAATAACTTCCATTTCATAATGGCCGACGTGCTGACATGGTGAAGAAGAATGGTTGACGCGTGGCCAAACTAAACAGGTCGTCGCATGGGAGGCAGAATATGCGATTGACGCTAGGCGGCTTGTTTCAAATGTCAAAAGCAGGGAAAAAGAAGTGAACACACAACTTAGCAAGGATTGTTTAAAGAAGGATTTCGCGGCAGATAAGCTGATTGCAATTGGGTACGTGTGCAAAAAAAAGTGCGAACGTCAGATAGAACCGATTGGGGAAAAATTTTTGCTTTGAAAATAATTTCTCTCCTCTTTCACGTTGACATTTTTTTTTAAAGGAAACACACACATCAAAACGTAACTAATATAACCTTCTTTGGATAAACCTTGAGCTTAGCATTCTACTTCTGCGAACAAGGCATGCAAGATTGTAAAATCAAATCAACAGACAATAAGTGACATATGCCAAGAAGAAGAAGAGCGATTCTCCCTCGCATCGACCTTGTATGTTTGAGCTATGGGCTAGTGTAATAGGTGGCCGCACTGCGAGACGAGGGTGATTTATGAGGTTGTCTCGATGGCAACAGCTGACAATTTTTTTTTGACAGGAGCCATTTCCTTGTTCGAGTAAATTTCATTCACCACTGGTGGTGTTCTAACGTTTTGTATTTTCTTATTCAGTTACTAGATATCTTAAATGTAACCTTTTTTTATTCAAAATCCTGTAATTAATTCTCCTCTTCCTCCACTAAGAGTCTAAACAAATTTTAAATAAGTAATTGTATCCGAAATTTACATTGATTTCTTTTTATTCTTCTAGATGGTTATATGGTTTTGCTGTAATTTCCAGATCTCAATCTATATAGATTGCATGAAAATTTTTCTTATTTGCAAATAGGCAAGCTTTCGAGCCAACCTCTATAAGTAGGCCTTTCATGGGGAAAGCTTAACTCAAATTTCCCATCTCAACCTTAACAATCGTTCCAATGGCGAGGTATGCACATGTATTGGTGATGGAGAAACTGGTTCTCCAGGGTTGCCATGAACACTTCTTATTGTGAAAATACGTAACACATGGTTATTCGGTGACTTAGTACTTTCAAATGTACATATTATAAAATGTTCTTATGCGATCCATACAATTTTAAAATTTAGATAGTTCACAGAAAATTAATTAATTATTTACCACATATTTATACTATTGTTTCATTAATCAGATTTTCCTGTCTCTTACCATTTTTATGATTTGAGCGTAAGACAACATTGTCTATTAATATTCCCCAACGCACACTAATAGAATTTTACAGTAGCAAATTTACTAGGGCACGAATAAAATCGACTTTTTTGAGATAGTTTCATGGGGAAAATGCTTGAGGCATTTTATTCCGAAAGTTTTGGTAATTTTTTTTTGTGTGTCCTGGCAACCGCATTCCATCTCGCTTGTGTTATTGCTAGCGTCACACCAGAATATGAACATCCAAATTACAGTAAAATCACGCCACTGAACAAGCGGCAGTCACGCCACTTTACGCTGAAGACAAATCGAGGCGACGCGACGGTGCGACAGCGACAGACGCTGGACGTAATAATGTCAGTGCGAGTTCAGCGATTAAAGCATGATAAAAGTGTCAACGATTGTCACTACATATGCCTGTTGCAGCCACATTACAATTTTTAAGTCACAATTAGAGGTTTTCTTTCGCTTAGATCATAAATTTTCAACGCAAAATGATAAGCTAAATAGCTAAATTCATTAATGTAATGCATTAGATTTTCATTAAGTTTGATTGCGTTTAAATATTTATTTTTTTTTGTAAAGCTCGTCAGAATTATTGAGTTGTCAAAATTTTCATATTTCATAACGCAGCGACAACTCTTCCTCGTCACCGAAATTAGAAATCAGTCTAAGTTGATGACAACGTAATTTTGTCGTTGGACGACGTTGCGACGCGTAGACTTTGTTGTAATCGCTTCCATAATAGCGCATATATTTTAATCGTGACAGACTGTTGCTGACGTAGTGTCTTGTCGCTACGTTTTGATTCTGTTTTCACCCTAATGCATACATAAACGAAAGAAAACGGGACTCTTCCAAACTGAATAGATAAAAAGGTGGAAGGCACGCTTGGATAGAAAATTTTTAGTACAGCGATGAGGAGTTGGAAAAAGTGGTTGATGATGGTAACATCTCCACATTGAACGTGAAATTTCGCACGGCGTCCATTTGGCTTGAGTGTTTGGGCTAAAAAAATAAATAAAAAGAACATTAAGTGCATATATACAGTTGCGAGCATCATCGCCAATTTTAAACAATTTTTTTTAACTTTCTAAGTGCTTCTGCGTACACGGCATGCCAATTCGGCGCCATTTTGCAAATTATGTCTAACATAATGAAGTGCCCACGCATTTGCAAACATGGATTTTAGACATGATTCTGGTAGACAAAATTAACATAATTTTTGTTTTGTGGAGTTTCGGCGAAAAAGTCAAGTCGGTGTCAAAATTCGCGCGCTACCTCTTATGCCGCAAAATGTGCTCGATTTAATTTTTGGATGTGCTTTTTTTTTATAAAAAGTTTGAGTCTTATCTACCATCACTTCGATTTTCGTTATTAAAACATACTAGAAATTCTTAAAAAAAAAAAAAAAAAAAAAAACAATAGTTATATGTACCTGCATATGAATGTTCATATACGTACATACGTACATACATAAATTTGTATAAATAAAGTATTGTATGTACATGTACACATATATAAGTGTAAGAAAAAAAAAATATACGAAAAAAAAAAATTTTAAAAATACATGTCGCCACCTTAGAGTGCAAACTGGTGATACGCAAATTGTGTAGTTATGTCCAAAAAGCGAAGAAAATTGACGAGCGATATGTAAACATATATTAATCCGCATGTGGCGCGTGATATATAGAAGCGTGACATATATGTACATACTTTTTATTATGCCGCAAAACTCCAATTACTAGAACGGCTTTTGTTGGAAAAAAAAAAAGAAAAGAAAAGAACCAAGAAAGCTTAAGTATTATATAAAGTGTCATAAACCCTCAACGTTATCACTTCACCATGGTAGACCAGAAATATGCAATTAAGGCTTGAAATTAAAATACAAAACAAAACAAAAAAAAAAGAACAAATCCTTAACTGGTACCGAATAGACGCAAGTTTCAAGACAAAAAAAAAAGGAAAACTGTAAGGAAGAAGTGATATGAATGAATATTTGAGATTGATTTGTTATGTGTACGACGACTGATTTAAGGTTCAGACATTGGTGACTTAGGTAAATAAACACCTTTAAATGTACAATAAAACCAAAAAAAAAAAAAAAAAAAAAGGGAAAAAAAAAACAAAAAGAAAAATTTTTTTTTAAACAATGATAATAACAAGTAAACAGCAACAACAACAACAAAAATTTTTATCAGCATCGCAGCAGTAACCACCATAGCCACCACAGCATCAACAACAGTCATCATAGCATCAACAACTACAACAACGTCAACACCAGTCGCCGGAGCCTAGGTCGTAAGCTATTTATATTATTTTGTATCTATATTTCATTTTTTTATTTTCATTAATTAGAATTGAAGCACACGTGTGCATATTTATGTAGATTACCGGCGGAACAGAAGGTAGGCGAATGTAATAAGACTTGAGAACAATTGTCCATTGTAAGCTTATTGCATTAACACTTTTTACAAGCTTGATCGTGAGCTAATTCACAAGCACGCTTGTTACGAGTAAACTTTCCTTTTGTACCAAGTAACAATGAGTTTTATAAGCTAAAAACAAAAAAAAAAAAAGGCTGTCATTTTGATCTCTCTACAGTTGTTCTTTAGTCCCTTTTCCTTAGTTTACTCAGGTATTTCTCGAGCTTAATGTTCAATATTGCAAGCTTGCTATAATGTTTTTCTGGGGTTGACTGCGGATCACCCTAATGCTTGAATGTATCAAAAAGGGGCGCCCTAATTTATTTAATTTGTACACAGCAGACTTGGGCATTATTCGAATAAATTTTTATTTAGATAATTATTTGAATAAAAATTTATTTTTCAAATTTTATTCAGATAAATTCATTCGAATAATTATTCTGAGGTTTATTCGTTATTGCAAATAATAAATAAAAACTCAGGGTACAACAAAAAAAAAACAACTGAGTAATAGTAAAAAAAAAAAAAAAAAAAAAAAAAAAAAAAAATTTATTCATCTATTATTTTTATTCGAATAAATTTTGCCCAACTGTGGTACACAGATATTTAACCACAAAATGCAAGAAAAGTAAAGATTTAAATATACATAAGTTAAAAGGAAGAATGAATTATAAATAAATTGTAAGTTTAAAATGGGAGTGCTGATTGTCTTTATTTAAGAAGGCATAGGGATTTCAGGAATGGGGTCATCGAATTTAAGGTGCACCGATGGCCATGGATGAGGGTGGGTCGAAAAGCACCAGCGCTGCAACAACACCAGCGGCGCACCACAGGTAAGGGGTTACTGATATTCGTGTGCGACAGTAACTATGGATTAGGGTGGGACAAAAATGCACCGGCGCTGCAATAACATCGGCAACGCCACCCCCTTGTGAGTTCGGCCTTTAACTTTTTTTGATTTTCCATATGTTTTAAATTTCAGCTTTCTCTTATGTATTTTCAGATGCCTGTTAATAACCGGTCGTTCCGGTTGATTCAAATTAAATTCAAATTTAACGATTTTTTTCGCGATATGAATATTCAAATTTAAATTCACTTTGACAGTTTTTTTTTGACAATGTTTATTCAAATTTAGTGCATATCGATTTCAACGTACATTCAAATTTACATTTTGGTGCAACGATTATTTTCTCGTCCGTCCGCGATTATTTAAATTTAACGTGCGCTCATCTATTTTTAAATTTTTCCGTCGATTGTCAGCATTTCCGTCCGATTTAAATTTCGGTTTAAATGTTTTGCTAACGTCCGTCTGATTTTAACGTACATATGTACGTTCAAAATTCATATTCAAATTTTAACGACATTTTCCCTCGGTTTGCATTTATTTAAATTTAACTGATGCCTGGCCTCTTGAATTTGATTTTTTTTTCGGGTTATCTTTTGAATTTTTGAATTTTTCAATGGTCCGTCCGTGGCATCCGGCTAAAACCGGATGTTGTTTTCGTTTGATTTTACTCGTTTTGGTTTGAAAAGGCATGATATGAATTTTTTCTGTTTATGGCGCAGGACAGCAATGTAGGCAAGAACCCCGCCCAGCCGACAATGACTAGCCACAGTGCAACCCTAGATCATGCCGACCGCCATGCATTGCTGCTCCACTCGATATTCGAATGCTAACCATAACATCTGTCTACTCCTCTCTCTTCCATATCTTATCCTCTCTCTTCTTTTCATTTATCTCTTCTTCAATTCTTATTAAATTTTTCATTCACTTGTTTTTTTTTTTGTTCCTTTCGTTTCCTCTTTTACAATTCAAATGAGAAACAAAAATTCAATTTTAATGGAATCTATAATTTCTTCACTTTTCGTTTAACTTTACTGTTGCCATTTTATACAGCTCCGCACTGCATTAGCATGTTATTAAAATATTAAATAGGCCAGACATTCAGCATTCACATAAGCAAGGCGATAGTAGAAAGCAATAAAAAGCCTCCGAGGAAGGTGAGGCAAATGTACAGAGTTATACGCTTTTCGATAGAGTTGTGATATAATTTGGAGGCAAAATGGCAGAGTGGCTAAATGCGAGATAAAGAGAGAGTAAGAGAGAAAAAGCAAAGAAAGTAAGACAAAAAGGGTGATAAATAAAAGCTCGATGAAAAGCAAGAAACCAAGGCAGAGAGTGTCGTAAAAGAGACTTCTCGTTAGCTTATAATATCAACACTATAACAACGTTATTTCAGGAACTAGAGCCGTGAATTAGATTAAAGTTGCCATTCCCTCAAAGGCAGAGCTGATGCTTTTGACCACGAGTAAGAAAATGCCTAATTTCAACCTACCTGTTCTCAATGGTCGAGAACTAAGTCTTTCTTATAGTGCAAAATATCTTTTTCTGAAGTCTGAGCTAAACTGGAGGCTAAATACAAAACATAGCATTAAGTAGGCTTACGGTGTCTTGTATGCCTGCAAAAAGTGGAGTCTGCGGGCATGAACCGATGGATTGGAAGTACAAAGCAGTTATTCGACCAATCTTAACCTAGGGCTCAGTGCTAAGGTGGAGAGCAACCGAGGTGAGCTACATGACTGATATGCTAAGGAAAGTTCAACAAGCTGCTTGCGTTGCAATCATAGGGGCGATTAGATCATGCACTACGGCGGCGATCACATTCAGAGATCTGCAATAACCAGCCCATTGAGGGTTTTGTCAAGTAAACGCCATCTCAGCTTGCGCTTAGGTTGTGAGAATTGGGCTTCTGGAAGAAACGCGCATACAGTTACCTACTCTCGCATTCTGCTGCAAGTCACTGACTTCAACATCAATACAAACAGAGATTATATCTGTCCTATAGCAGTCTTTGATACAAACTATGAGCTTATCTTTGTATCTAGGAAGTACTGGGAAGATGGAAAACTTGCTCATAGATTCGATGTTTCAGTTTTACCGGACGGGTCGGAGATGGCATGTGCAGTGGGAGCAACTCATCCGGAAACTTCCATACCAATTAGGCTGCCGGATATGGCGAGCGCTTTTTTCAATCCGAAGTTTTCGCCATACAGGAAGCCTGCAAGGCTCTACTTGCAACGGAAAGTGCCGATGACGGAAACGGAATAGGAACTATCCCGGATAGTCAGACGGCTCTGAGGGCTTTTGAGAGGGCAACGGTGTCAGCATGTCTGGTCAGGCAGTGCGGAGAGTGTGTCATGTGCTTAGCAAGTCGACATAGTTTATCGCTGATCTGGGTGCAGCGGCACCGCGATATCCAGGACAACGAAATGGCCGATGAGTTGGCCGGGCAAGGCTCGGCTCTTGATGTCGCAGAGGCGAAGAAGTTTCTTGCGCCCCTGGATTGCAGAAAGGAAAAAGTTCAAAATATTTCTGAAGTAGAAAATATTTCAAAAATCGCGCAATATTTTGCACACTTATCAATGTCTTTTCTGTGTACCTTTTCATGTTTGTTATTGCAAATAACTCCAACTTGCTTTTTTCTCACCTATAATTTATATTTTGACACTTCAACACCTTTTATGCTTATTTAAAACAACAACAACAACAACAACAATCGCAACATGCACCAACAGCATGAAAAAGTCAACCTCAACAACTATAACAACAATAGTGGCTAAAGTGTTCATATAACAATCACACGAAGAAAAAATGAATTATGAGTGCGTTTGCGTGACACTGACGGCAAAACAAGCTTGCACACAGAGATGCATATAAACACCCCGGAAAAAAGTTTTGCTTATTGTTGACAAATCAGGTCTAAACAAGTAAGGAAGCCTAAGTTCGAGTGGAATCGAACATTAGATACTCAGCTGTATGCTTTCATTGTTTGATTGCGTTTGATGGAAACACGGATTATTTTATATAAAGCGAGTGCCGCATAAAGTGGGCGTAGCCACGCCCATTTTCAACATTTTTATCAGTCATCCAACTAAGCATATGAATATTATTCTTTGTGCAAAATTTCATTCCTTTATGACTTCTAGTTACATGTCATGTCATGTTACAAATTCCCAAAGGATGTTCCAGAAATATCTTTGTTAAAAAGTAGGCGTGGTCACAAACCGATTTGAATAAATTTTTGCATGTCTATTAACACAAGTTATAAAAGTGTATAAACCAAGTTTCGTCATAATATCTCAATTATTTGCCGAGTTATAGGCTAAGAAATCTCGTATATTCCTTTGTCTAAAAAGAGGCGGTGCCACGCCCATTTTCCAAAATTTTTCTATTTTTTGTTTCCGGTCTAATGTGGAAATCATGTCACAAAATTTCAATAAATTATCTTTATATTTGACAAAGATATCGCTTAAAATGTTTTTATTAGGCCCCTTTATAGTTCTCATATATAAAAGTGGGCGTGGTCGTCAACTGATTTTGGCAATTTTTAGTCCAAACATTTGCCTAAGTAAGTACATATATCACGCATACCAAATTTTATCGATATATCTTCAACGGTTTCTGATTTATGACTCATAAAACTCAAATGTTTGCCCCTTAATAAGTGGGCGTGGCACCGCCCATTTTCCAAAATTTTTGTATTTTCTGTTTTATGTCCATAGTTGGACTCATGCGACAAAATTTCAGTGATATATCTTTATATTTGACAGAGATAAATCTTAAAATGTTTTTATTAGGTCACTTTATAATACACATATATAAAAGTGGGCGTGGCCGTCAACCGATTTTAACTATTTTCCGTCCAAATGTTTGCCTAAGTAAGTATATCAAGCATACCAAATTTCATCGATATATCTTCAATGGTTTCTGAGTTATGACATAGAAAACTTTCCATGTTTGACCCTTAGTAAGTGGGCGTGGCACCACCCATTTTCCAAAGTTTCATCAAATTTCTTCATAGGGGCCTGAGCTCAACACGTGGGTAAAATTTCATCTGAATTTCCAGGCAGGAATGGCCTTACGCCATAGAACTTTGCTACCCTTATGATTTTCAGGCCTTATTTCGTACGCCTTTAAATCTGCTGTTTTAATTCTTAAATAAGGCTTAGATTTTTTGGTGGGTGCTTACATATGTACATATATATGTATGTACATATACACAGCCAGTCATGAACAACACTTTCAACTAAATACGTACAACTTTAATCCCATGAAATGTCGCACTTGACCTTTACAATGTGTCACAGTGCGTATACGTTACCTATAAACAGCACAGTGACGGAGTGTGCAGAATTTCATAATATAATACAGGGCTGCTCAACGCTCTCGTATTGAAAGTACAAAACTCAATACATCTACAAATTTTGTATATGCACTGAAAAATTTTTTTGCTCATTTAATTTTTTTTATGAATTGCAATAAAATATTATTTTAGAATTTATTTTCAAATGGTAGTATCAAATACATATAAATTTTTTTTTATTTTTTATATGAAAATTTTTTGAATACAAATTTTTTACAGTGCTTTAATTTTTTGAATTTTGTTTTCATTGCAAATTCGTTATTGTAAATTTCGATTTCTTACGGCAGTGCTCGAGCTCCTATATAAAGCGGCTTTGCTCTGCACATTCAATATGAATCATAGGCACATTCATATAAAACTTTTTTATATCTGAGTGCTTATGGGAGTGCGAAGAAAATTTCATTTTCATATTTGAAGTGAAAATATGTATCTGTGCCTATGATTCGGAACAAAACAAAAACAATTGTGCTTTGAGTGCCTATGAGGTGAGCAGCCATGATATAATATAATACACTGGCGCTATTATAACTCTGACGAATTTTATGGCCGAGCTTCTCTTTCAATTCGAGGTGTGCTCCTTAACTTTGGTATCCTATTAATTGGGTGAACCTACAGTTTTATGCCGGCTCCGAACGGCGAATGCATTTTTTGTGAGAAGCTTTTTCATGGCAGAAATACACGCAGAGGTTATGCCGCCCACTGCCGAGAGGTGACCGCTATCTCTAAAAATCCAATTGAATTTTAATTAATTAGAAAAACTTTATGGTGTTTGTCGGGACTGGGGTTTGAACCCGAGATCTCTGGCACAGCAGGCGCCACTGCACCACAGCGGCCACTGTAGAATTTCATACATACATATAATTTATAAAAATTGTTTATAGCGCTTGAATAACTTATTTTCCCTGCTCACGTACTTAAATTGAGTTAAGAAATGTGAAGAGCAATCCCAACCTTAAAATAAAAAAAAAACCTAACCTCAAAATAATTTGAAAATTACCATAAAAACTGTTCTCTTGAACATGTGACTTCGAAAATTTCGTCCATTACGATTATTTTATATATTATATTATTTTTTTATACATTTGACCATAGCTGATTTAATTTAAAGCTTAAAGCATATCACACAAGCAAACCTAACCTCAAAAATATAATTGAAATATCATAAAATGTGTACTTAAGGAAATTTTACGCCAACTTTTTTTGCTAAAGTATTTTAATAATTATTCTAGAAAGAAAAGAAAAATGCGAGAATTCAACATGATCGCTACACATATCGCCCGCACAAATATAACCTCAAAAAAAGATTTAAAAATGTCATAAATACCGAAAAAGTGTTTGAGGCCATAGAAAAAATCTTAGACAAAACTAAAAATCGTGGAAAACCCAAAATTCAAAGACCAAAAAATAATTAGTTTTGTCTGAGAGAAAACTATTTTTTAAATTTTTCTGTTATTGGGTCATATTAATAAAAGCCAAGCATTTGCTTTTGCTTAAGATTTCAGACCTTTTACTCAAATTTTGAAATTTGGTTCATACAAATAAATGCCAAATTTTCAAAATCTTGAGTAAAAGCATTTGCTTGGTTTTTATTAATACGGCCCATTGACTGATATTTACTTTGAACAGAAAAAAATTTGAGCAAAAAAAAAGAAAAAATATTTTTCGTACATATGTATATTACGGCTGCACAACGATATAAAAAAATAGTTGTTGTATATCAAAAAAAATTATCAAAATTATTTCGTTTCGTTGGTCATCAAAATCAAAATATCAAAAAAAAAAAAATTGTTTCGCGCTGATAGTAGAAATGAATCAATTGCATTTCAAAAATTTTCTTTTCATTTCACTTTGAATTTTCTTGTTTTTTTTTTATTAACGTTATTTTCTTGATAATTTTTTTTCTTGTTGACTACTGAAACCGAATCAAAACAGTATTTTTTTTGTTAAGCATTTAACGTTAACATTTTTCAAAGTTGAAATGAAAACAAATTTTTTTTCGGTTATTGATAAAAATTAACGTTAATGTGCAGCCCTGATTTGTTAAATAAGTGTTTTTAATATTTCTCAAAATGTAATATTTATTTTGAAAAATAAAATATTTTTGTTGCCGAAAGACAAAAAAATGTGCTTAAAAAAGGTTTTTTCTAGTTTCTAAAAAAAAAATAAAAAAAAGCTATATTAAAATTTTTTTTGAGACCGAAATCAAAATCTCATAAAATTGGCCTAATATGTGTCATAAAAGCGCAGAAATTAAATTTAATTTGTTGTGATATTTTTTTTTAGCCAATAAGACCAATAATACGTAATTCTGTTCATAAAAAACATATTTAAACATGCATTCATGCCACTCTTGAGCCACTGTACACTTGCATTATTCATGCAAATTATGTTACGTATACGCCATGGTTACCCCCGCGCCATGCAGGAAAGGCATTTGGTACGGAAGCAAATTGTTGCTCTGCTGCAGCACAGTATGTGAAATGCTCTGGCGGCTTTTGCTAAGAGGAGGGAGGAGCAGAGTGGGCGAAAATGCAAGGTTACTCTACAGTTGTTGTTGTGTTGTTGTTGTTGTTGTTGCATGTAACTCGATATCAAAGCAAATGGCAGCAATGTTGAAATTAGCAGCCTTTTGTAGCAGCGCTTGAAGTGAAAAGTAGAGGTAGAGGTAGAGGTAGAGGAAAGAGAAGAAAAGGAAGAGGAAGACTGATTCGTTTAGTTAAAAGGTGTTTGTGTGTGTAATTGGTAGTGTTGCATGTACATATGTATGTATGTGTGCGTGTGTGTATTGAATGCGCATTCAGTTACTGTGGTTTTAGTGGCTTATGCGGTTTGCAGTGCGTCAATTGTGGTGTTTTTTTGCCACGCTGTGTCACCTAAGATTTTGCTATGGTGCTGCGAGGGAGAAGTAAAAGCTGTTCGTGGTTTTTTAGCCAACAGCAGGTGGCATAATAGATAGATAGGATATATGACATAGATACATATATGTATGTATGTATGTATATGTCTATATGCACTAATGTACACACATATGTATGTATGTATAATAGGGTATAAGTGAAAAGTTGTCTACTTATGTTGACTTACCTTTGGCACACCGCCCGCTCTTATATCGCTCACTTGACACAATTCGATAACATCGCCTTCCTATGTAAATAAAAGAGCCAATAAAAAGAAAAAATAATTATTATAATAAACAATAGTTTAAATTTTTTACTACATATTTATAAAATGCAATTATTGCATTAAATCATAATTACATTTTTACTACATATAAAATAAGCTAACAAGTAAAGAAAAAAACAAAATCTAAATAAATATAATAATTTTCCAAATGCTTACTTACCCTTCCCTCACTTTTCCAATACAAAAAGAATCCATATTCATCCACCTTGAATAGTGCATCCTTTTCGAAATCATTCTCCTTTGTTTCCTTTTCATTTTCGAACCAACGATCGAATACACAGCCAGTCGTTAATTCCGCCGGCACGGGTATAATCCAATCGAATTCATACTTTTTGGTCATTTTGCTGGTTTTTTAACGCTACGTATCAGAAGAATAATACTTTTACTACTTTTTTTATTTGTTTTTTTTTTTTTAAGTTCTACTAGTATTTTTTACTTATTTACAATTGAAATACGCTGTTTTTTTCTAGCCCACAGCGTTAAGCGCAATCACACAGGAACTATGTTCCTGCTCCTTTGTGTTCACTTAATTTAACATTTTGTTGTAGTTGTAGTAAATTGTGGTTTTCACTATTTTGCCGTCATTATTTAAATTTGCAGTGAAATAATAAATTTTGCATTTTTTCAAAATTTTTCAAACTTCTTTGCTAAGAGTTTTGGCGTGTTTGTCACACTATGCTTTACTTTCTTGTTTTTCTTTTCATTTAGTTAGAGTTTGCTAGCATAACGGGCATACGCTTCTTTGCAATCTGCAAGTAAAGAGAATAGATAAATTATTTTTAGATTAAAAAATTTTATAGTGCAAATTTTCAAAAAAAAAAAAAACGATATTTCGTAATATTTGTTTTCAGATAATAAACAAAAATTACGAAATTCAAAATTTTTTATAAAATTTTTTTTCTGAAAATTTTTTTTATGAAATTTTTTTTTTAAAGAACTGCCATTATAATTTCTTATTAGAAAATTGGTTCATACATTAAAGAGTTACAACTTAAGTTTTTCAAATTTTTTTGATTTAAAATAAATTTTCGGCATGAAGTAATATTTTAACTACCAATTTTAATAGAAAAATCTCTAAGAATAAATATTTTATAAAAAAAATTTTCAGAAAAAAAAATTTTATAAAAAAAAAAATAAAAAAAATTTCGAATTTCGTAATTTTTGCTTATTGAATTCTAAGGCGTTTCCTTTTTTTTTTTTTTTAAATAAATATTCTTTAAAAACCACCACTTCGCAATTAAAAAAAAATAAAATTGCTCGCATAAACTCGCCTCGTCTCCAAAATTTCTTCTTTTTATAAAAAATGTTAATAGTGCAAATTAAAAAAAAAAACAAAAACAAATTAACTTATAGAAACGAAATTTAGAATTTCGTAATATTTGTGTTTAGAATTCGAATAAGCAAACATTACGAAATTCTAATTTTTTTATAAATGTTTTTTAAAAAAAAATTTTCTGAACTTTTTTTCTGAAAAATTTTTTTTCTGAAATTTTTTTTTTAAAAACTCTGCCATTATAATTTCTAATTAGAAAATTAGTTCATACTGAAAATTTATTCTAAATGAAAAAAAAATGTGAAATGTGTAAAATTTAGGTTCCAACCTGTTTTTCAATTTTTGCTCATTTAAAATGAATTTTCAGTGTGAAATACATAATCTTTTAATTACCAATTTTAATAGAAAAAATTTTCAGAAAAAAACATTTTGTAATTTTCAGAAAAAAGAATTATAATAAAAATTTAGAATTTCGTAATTTTTGCGAATGGGATTCTAAAGTTTGTCATCTTTTTTTTTTTAAATAAATGTTCATTAAAAACCACTACTTTTAGCAATTTGAAAAAAAAAAAAAAATATCGTAATTTTTGTTTCATGCAATTCTTATTGGAATTATAAAGTTTTGGCAATTTGAAAAAAAAAGCTCGCTTAAACTCACCTATCACCTAAAATTTCTTCTTTTTTATCGATTTTTTTTCCAAAAGCATATTTTTTAAGATTTTCACTTGCTTATCTACTTTAGGCGCATCTTGGCCATAATACTCGTAAATATTTTTTTTAATTACAACTTTTAATAAGAAAATTTTGTTTGTTTCATGCAATTTTTAATGGAATTCTTAAGCTTTTAAAAATATTTTTTTTTATTTAAAATAAATTTTCAGTAACAAATATTGCTTTTAGCAATTTAAAAAAATTGCTTCCTTACCAAAAATTTCTTATTTTTTATCGATTTTTTTAAAGCATATTTTTTATTTTTTTAATGTTTTTTTTTAATAATTTTTAAGATTTTTTTAATATTTTAATTTTTTTTTTAAGTTTTTCACTTGCTTGTCTACTTTTAGGCGTCCAAACTCAATAGCAAATTAGATTTTATTGTTAGCTATGACACCTGGGGCAACTTGAGTGCCTAGGTGCGCTCTATGGTTGTGAGCGCCTAAAAATATGCACTTGAATAACATTTTTCCTCTTTGTTCTATGCCTTTTTTGACTCTTTAGCTGACTGTAGATATCATTACATGAATCGTTAACTTTAAAGAGTCTTATCGCAAGACAAAATCAACATATAGTAAAATCTCACGAGCTTTAATTTCATAGAATACTTTAACCCTCTAGCACACCCACGTAAAGGTCGTTTTGACCCCTATTTTAGAGAATCCACAAAAAACATAGTATTTGCCAGATCGTTAGAGGGTTAGAGTGTTCTAGAAAATTGTACGCCATAAAATTTCACTAGGTGTCTTCTCCGATAATTTCTTTGTACAAAGAACCTAAAAGATCATTTTGACCGTTATCAACCTTTTAGGCTGACGGGGAAAATGAGAAGCACCAGCACAAGCTCTCTCACAATTTTGCCGTACTGTGATGTATGCTGTATGCTGTATCCTCATTTCTCTTCCCTGACTTTTTGCCTTTCATATCACAGCAAATGCCATCAAATGCGATTAAATTCCATTAAATAATCGACCCTCATAAATGTTCATTGAATGAGCCTTAAGTCATCTCAATTTTCTTATCAATTGCTGTGTAGTTGTTTTGTGTTTAAAAAAGAACATCAAAAAACATATGTACGTATGCAGTGAGTGAAGGTATTCATGTGTGTACATTAGGGTGGTCCTCGAATGTATGGAGACAAATTTTATACCATATTTCCTTAATCTCACTCCTAGGTCGATGCTAATATAGTCGAAGACACCATATATAAAAAATTTTGGCCGATCGCAAAAGGTTAAGAGGTGTCGCAGAGGGGTGGTCACTAATCAGATTACCATATAAAGACCAAAAAATTTAATTAAATTTTCTTATATATAATTGCCAAAATCGATAGTCTTGTTTGTACTAAAGGCCTGCAATTGTTGAACTATTTAACATGCCACATTTGCGACATCATGCAAATGTCATGCCTTGCCATGTTGCTCATACATGTTAAACAACGACATACAAAGACACTATCGAAAAAATTCAAATCAAACCTATACATTTTTTTTATAATTGTTTGGCATGCATGAACATCGTAAAACAATTTTTCAATACATGCGACATGTGCGACAAGTGCGACACATGCGACACTTGCGACATATTGTGGCAGCATTATTATTTATACTACAATTCCGTAAAAATTAGCATTGTGAGCGAAATCAAATCAAATTTTGCAAGTGGAAGATGCGCTGAATATGAATCTGGTCTCAACAAAAAAGAATTATAATAGTTATGTACCTACATTAGGGTGGGGCGATTTGTATGGAGGGAAATTAATCGATACCGCGCGATCGAAATTTGGATTCCTCTCATTTTTCTGAGTAGAAAACTCCTCCACGACATTTGCCTAAGATTAATTTTGATGTTCCGGAATTTGGTTTTTATGAACCAAGACGAATTGTTGAAAACAAAAATTTGGCAAAAATCGGCAAAAAAATATCCTGGTCAATATGCACATCGAGTTGAAGCAGAATTTTATGCTGAATCCAGATATGAAATCGAAACTAAAAGCGGATGATCCGTTTTCGAGATATAGCCTGATTTCTGGTTATGGAGGCTGAATGCCGAAAATCGCATATTTTCGCGATTATCTCTTGCTGTGTACAATATATCTTAATTTTTTTTTGCAAATTTCTTAAAGATAGGTCAATACAATATATGAGCAATATTTTAAAATATTAATTTATCTTCCTGTATAGGAAAACTAGAATGCACTCTTTTTTCCTTGGCCCAAAATCGCGGTATGGGATCTCCATGTTATAGTCATCCGATACCGATGATTTTCGCCGACAGCGCTTTGTGTACAATAAATGCTCTAAATACAAAATTTCAGAATTTTAGCTGCAAAAATTGAGGAGTTATAACCCAAAACGTAGACGTATGCTGTTTGGGACTTGTTTTTTTACTTTAGTCAACTCCAAAAAAACTCAAGGTTACTCATACGCCATAGCGTACTATTGGAAGCAAAAAACAAATTTCAGAAGCATAAGTCTACGTTTTAGGGAATAACTCTTCAATTTTTGCAGCTAAAATTCTGAAATTTTAGATTTGGAGCATTTATGGTACACAGAGCGCTGTCGGCGAAAATCATCGGTATCGGATGGCTATAACATATAGAACCCATACCGCGATTTTGGGCCAAGGAAAAAAGAGTGCATTCTAGTTTTCCTATACCGAAAGATAAATTAATATTTTAAAATACCGTTCATATATTGTATTGACTTATCTTTAAGAAATTTGCAAGAAAAAATAAGATATATTTTACACAACAAGAGATAATCGCGAAAATATGCGATTTTGGGCATTCAGCCTCCATAACCGGAAATCAGGCTATATCTCGAAAACGGATCATCCGATTTTAATTTGGATTTCATATCTGGATTCAGCATAAAATTCTGCTTCAATTCGATGTGCACATTGGCCTGGATATTTTTTTGTCGATTATTGCCCAATTTTTATTTTCAAAAATTCGTCTTGGTCCATAAAAATCAAATTCCGGAACATCAAAATTAATTTTAGACAAATGTCGTGGGAGAGTTTTCTACTCAGAAAAATGAGAGGAATCCAAATTTCGATTGCGCGATATAGGTTAGTAAATCGCCCCACCCTAACCTACATACATATGTATGTATAGATACATAGCCCATAAGCCAAATTGACATGTACACTAGACTAGACATGAAAAATCTTTAAAAGTCCGTCCCTAAATATAAAGCTAATGTTAAGGAAGTCTCCGGACAACATTTTTTTTTTGTTGATCCCGTTTGATCCCGCAAAAAACCACCGAATTTGTTTTTTTTTATAACTTAGTTATTTGAATCCGATTTTTAAAATTGATATATCATTATTTTTGTCCTATGAAGCTCTATATTTCCTTCTAATGTTCTTTTGAATTCTGAAGTCGTTTTCACAGACATAGCTGGGTCTGCTATCTATGTTGTACGTCCATAAATTATCCTTTTTTAGAGGTCAAATAACAAAGTTACAATAAAAAATCTTTTTCGGAGGTGTTTCGCGGGATCAAAAAGATGAAAAAAAAAACAATATTGTTCCTAAAACATAATCTAGCACATATCTGTGTTCATATCGAACAGTAGCTTATGCTGAAAGGCAAATTTTCAAAATACTCTTAAATTTGTGTAATTTTCTAGCAGTTCCCCGCACAGGTTTATTAAGTAAAATCATTGAGACTGAAGCCGGTTGAAAGCCCGAGAAGGAGTTTAAACATCATATGATATCATAAAATTAAGAAGGCCGGTAAAGTCAGCAATTACAAAACCATTAAAATCTTATCATTTTCTGTTTACTGAGATTCTGAGTTACGGAAAAGATGCATTCAGATAGAGTAACGAACGATCAGCTGCTTTTATGCGTAAGTAATTTCACCACGAACGTCGCGTTTTAAAAATTTGGAATTTGATTGCGGAAAATATATATTAGGGGCGATCATATGCAAAATTTATTCATATTTATTTCATTCATAGTTTTTCTCAATGTGTGCACAAACACAAATTTATAACAGATGTAATAAAAACATTTGTAATGAACATTCAACAGCTACAAAAATGCGTGAAAATTGTAGTTCATTATTATCCCCCTATTTTCTGAAATTACCTTTTTCATCTTTATATACTAAAAAAATCGTCCTAAAACTTTATAAGAATGTATAAAAATGCTTCTGAATTCATTACTGCATAAATAAAAGTAAAAACCAAATACCAAAATAATGTGTTTCAAAATTACCCCATAGGTAAGCCTCAGAGTCTCACTTTCAGTTCTACGAACTTTTTAAAATTCAGTGATTAGGAATTATTGATATAAGGCCATAGATATTATTTATATTTATGTTAATAATATGATTAGGGTTAATGAACAATTATAATTATAGCTTATATCCTTTTCTCTATCTCTATCCTTATCCCTATTCCTATCCCATTTCGTTTTTATATATGTACATACATAGTAGATAAATGTTTTCTCAATAAAAAATAATAATCTACATATGAATATATGTACGTACATACGCACATATATTTTCATACAACAGCATGAAAACATACTGCAGAGGCATGTTATAGAAAACAAAATCGAACAACAGTATAGGTAACAACAATGACATGTTACAACATTATGTTTGAGTTCGAACGACATGGCAAGACAGTATGTTTGAGTTGGCACAACATGGCAAGACAGTATGCTTGTGATGACATGGTATGACAATGTATGAAATTTTTGAAAAGGACAATTTTACAGTAAATGTTGAACTTTGCAGTACTTTAGTTTGTACTCAAGGATACCAAATATAAATTTTTGTTTAGGGGTGTCGCACGGGGGTCCCATATGGTTATATGAACTTTGACACATGTGCGACACTTCGACCGGGACCAAAATTTATATGTGGTATCTTTGACCGTACTTTACTCGCTTTAGGGGGTGAAGCTGAAATAAAATGTTCATTTGATTTTTAAGGTGCACCCTAATGTACATATGTATGGATAGCTCTGTGCCCATGTTTCATTGTTATCAAAACATTAGAGATCAATGGACAAAAGAATATAATCTAAATTAAGAGTTTGAGTTTAAATATGTATTTGTATATATGTATTTGTACACATGTAAACATATATATATATTTATTTATCTGTATGATAAATGTTGGTGAATATGAGTAGTACTTTATGCTTTTACAAGTAATTGAATGTGTGTTTAATAAGCTGACAAATACAGAATAGAGCGAATTAACGCTATAATAAAACATGCACAGCAAAAGCAAAGCAAAAGCAGAACAAAAGCAGAGGTCATGTTTTAGTGCCCATTTTAGTATACTTTTGATATAATATTTTAGTAATTCTTTTAATATAATTTTCACTACCAATTTTATTACAAGGTAAAGTTTTAGTAATTTTCTAGTAAAATCTTTGTAGAGTAAATATACTAATTTTTAATATAGTTTGTGTAAAAATTTCAGTATAATTTTTAGTACAAAATTTAGCACAATTTTTCGCACGTTTTTTTTTTTTAAAAACGTTTGGTTTTCCAAAAAAAACTTTTGGCACTAATTTTTGTACAAGAGAGTGGGAGGTACAATGTTTAGAACTTTTCTAATACAATTCTTAGTAAAGTTTTTAGTACAGCTTTTAGTACAGTTTTTAGTACATTTTTTAGTACAGTTTTTAGTACAGTTTTTAGTATAGTTTTTAGTACATTATTTTTATGTGCTTTTGCACTAGTTTTGGTATAATTTTAAAGGCAAATATTACGGTATAATTTTTAGTACAAGCTATAGCACAATATTTAGTACGGTCTTTAATAAAACAAAACATGCAGAAAACTTTACCTCTAAACTTGTAAGTACTAAAAATATTACAAAAATCACATCAAAAGTATATACTAAAATTGTAATAAAAACTTTACTAAAACTTGTATTAAGAAAGTACCAAAAAAAAAATTTAATACAGTTTTTAGTAAATACTTGCGATTTGGTAAGCTTTTAGGCAAATAAAATTACTAATACATTTCAATCAAATTTAAAAAAAATTGTTTATTATGTACATTTTTTTTTTAAAAACTAGTTTGACTTTTTTTTTACAACTTTTAGTACAAATTCTTAAATAGTTTTACATGAAGCTTAATTGAGTTAGTGATTTTTGTGTACTAATTTTTTTTGTACTAATTTTTTTGTACTAATATTTTTGTACTAATTTTTTTGTACTTATTTTTTTAGTTAGTTTTAAATTTTTTTACAACTAGTTTTACATGAAGCTTAATTGAGTTAGTGATTTTTGTGTACTAATTTTTTTTGTACTAATTTTTTTGTACTTATATTTTTGTACTAATTTTTTTGTACTTATTTTTTAAGTTAGTTTTCAATTTTTTTACAACTTTTAGTACAAATTCTTAAATAGTTTTATATGGAGCTTAATTGAGTTAGTGATTTTTGTGAAATTATTTTTTTGTACTAATTTTTTTGCACTATTTTTATTGTACTTATTTTTATAATAGGCCATTTACATATCCGAGATTATCTACTTTTTTCGAGGTTGACACAAAATCTTCGATTGAAATTCGAGGTTTGCCGTACAAAAATCCGCTACCAAAAATTCGCGATTTAAAATGAATCTCGAGATTATCACGATAGTTTTCTCAATGCAACCCTGTGTTCTTCGTGCTATCGATATTTTTTTTGGCGAATTTGGGAGAAACGTCAAAATGAGAAATAAACAAAATGGACGCCAGTAAGCATGGCCCAACAAGAATCGTATCGCAATAGTAAGTCGCTCTTCTTCTTTCTGTTTTATAGGTTATGAAATGATCGTCTTTTTTTTTTTAATTATACTTTCTTTAACGTGTTAATCGTGCAAAAGCTTTTGTGTTTGCTAGCGTTTTTCAAGTTAAATAAAAACAAAATATCTGCTTTTTACATTCGAGAAAACAGCCATCGAACGGTAGTTGCCTATTCTCTTTTGACTGCTACGACCATATTATTATTGGGTCATGCAGGTAAGGAAAATTGACAGTTGACAATCCCTCTCCCAGCAAATCTAGATTTCATGTTATATGTAAACGGGTAGATTTGCGAATCGAGATTTTCTGATAATCTCGTTATATGTAAACATGGTATAAGTTAGTTTTCAATTTTTTTGAAATCTTGAACTTTAAGTAGGCGCTGAATTTTTTAGTACTTATACATAAATTGTTTTTGTCTTTAATTATTGAGTACACGGTTTTTAGTACTCACCTTTTAATAGTAATAATTTCCTAGTACTGAGTTTTTAATACACTAGTTTTTAGTACTAACTTTTTTTATTGCTAATGTTTAGTGCACGCATTTTAAGGTATTAATTTTTTAGTACTAAATAGGTCTTTAGTACTAACTTTTAAATAATAACTTTTAGTACTGAGTTTTTAGTTGGTACATTACTTTTTTGAGTTAACTATTTAGTACCGAACTCTTAATAGGATTTTTTTATTTTTCACTTAAGGTATAATCTATTAGCACTGAGTATTTCCTAACTAGTGTATTATTTTTTTAGTACATACGAAGCTTACTAAGAATTTTTTGTTTTTAAACTTTCAATTTTTAGGTACTAATTTTTTAGTAGTGAAATTGTAGTACACTACCTTTTAGTACAAACTTTTTCGTACTAAATGTTTAGTACTAAATTTTTAGTGTTAAATGTTTAGTGGTAAATGTTTAGTAGTAAATGTTTAGTACTAAATTTTTTAGAACATATGTACGTAGCAAATTTTTTAATTTGTGCAAACAATTCCTAAGAACGTAGTCACTTCTTTCACTTTATTTTGTGGCACTTTGGTTGTCCTACGTTGCCTACTTTCAGGCACCATTTTAATTTCACTGAAAGCTTAGTCCGCTGAGCCGCTTTCTGATTCACCAATTCATATTTATCATCACAAAAAAAAAAAAAAAAATAGTCTTTACTTCTCCGCATATGCTCTGGCATACATGCACTTGTGGTTGCTTTTCTCTGTGCCTCATTGGCAATGCACTGTACACACAGCCAGCACACTTTGTGGCCAATTCATTCACTTAGCCAAACCGCGCGTGGCTCAAAAGCTTTGTTGTTTAAGCTTTCATTGTGGTTTACACTGAATATGCGCTGGCCAAATGCCGCTTTTGCCTATTGGCATTTGGTGAAATTGCATACGAGTATGTGTATTGCTGTGCGTATGCATAGTAAACTGTTGCATATGTTCAGGCGTTGCTTAACGTCGAAATCTTCGTACGTATTACGCATTTTATAGCGGTTCGATAGCTATTATTGTTGTAACGGTTAACGATTGTTATTGTTTGTATATATTTTTTCAGCGCTTTTTTTTGCCCTTCGCGTGTATTCAAGACTTACATAATTTCTCCAATTTGTTGCCGCTGATTTATTGGTTTTAATGTTGGTGGAGTTATTCATCTTTTATTCCCTGGTGGTAGCTGGTCCATTGCATGTCCATTTCAACCGTTTTGTGGCGTTTTTATCCATTCATAACGCCATTGTTTTGCGTCGCAAAGAGTATTATTTATATTTATACTGCATACTTTTGGCTTTTGTTTGAAATTTGCATAGCTGCTGTAATCCGTAGAAATTTTGTTTTTTTTTTTTGCTTTTTAAAGCTTCTACTTGCTCAATTAAATTTCAAATATGCGCTAATTTTCTGTTTTTATATGTAAGTACATTTAAATTTTAAACTCTGAGCGATAAAAATTTTTTACGCAATTTTATTCGTACCTATGAAAATAAGATTCTCTGAAAATATGTAGGTGTATTATTGTAAAAAAAATATGCTTTGAGCCGTATCTCTATATATTATAAAATAAATTTTTTGACTGCGCCAACCTACCAATAGACATAAAAATTAAATTCATCTGAAAAGAAAGCATACTTTTAGGCGTATACCTTAATAAACACTTCAACTTTCAAATCTTGCACAATTTTTGCTCCATTTGCTTATCAAATAATTGCTTTGCTTAAAATATTCCACATTTTATAATTACTTGCCATGCAGTCTACTTTTTAGCTCAAAAGTTGAACGTTTTTAATTTTGTATGCCAAATTAGAAATTTATAAAACTTGAAATGATTTAAGGCTTATGCGTTAGATATTTGCATACTAGTCTAACGTACAGTATGTTTTCAGCAGCATTTTATACAGATTTATTTTATACATATATCCAGGCGATTTCAGCTTGCTGCATGTGTAGTCTGATTTTAGGCGCAAACTTGAAATTCATTTGAAAATCCTAGAGAGTTTGTTCTGTATCGCATGAAAAAATTGTACATCAATAAACATGAAATATTTCCTGAACTAGTGGTCCGATTTTAATTTTTGTTTCGTAGTAAGCTTTGCGATAAATGTCAGAAATATACGACTCAAAAATATTTTCCTTAAACCCTTTTATTTACTTTAAAATGGCAAGCGAATTGAAAGTACGTAAAGCTATTGTTGAAATTTCTTAACACTTTTTCAAGACCACCCTAAGTGAATGTTAAAAAAAAATTGCTCGGGAGCTAAAGAGAAGTCCAAAAACTGTTTTCCGGGACTTATAGAACTTTCAGGAGGACTTTACTGTTACTCGGAACTGATATTGCGCGAGAAAAAATGGTATCAGTTAGCAAAATGAAAAAAGTAAAATTGTCACCATTTCGCAGAGGAACCCCAACATTACGGGCAGAAAAATTGGTAAAAAGGTGGGGTTCTCTAAGTTTTTTTTCTGCAAAGCAAAAAGCCAAGCTATCTGAAGACATTTTAACTCGATAAAGTTCCAGGTCGGAATTCTGCGAAGCACAAAGTGACGAAAGAGCGTGGCAAATATTTAAGAACAGATTTTTTTTTTTTAATTCGATTGCTACATTAGGGACGATGAAACGTTTGTTTTAACCGCCTTTTCGCAGCTTCCAGGCCAAGAGTTTTACATCGCGGAACACGAGCAATGTTGACGAAAAATTTAAATCACAGAGGCAGTCGAAAGCTCCTCGGAAATTTCTGGTTTGGTAACCAATTTGCAGATATGGTGAACGAAGCGCATTTTTCGGAGAACAGGAGGAATAAACACGCAAATTTACGGTAAAGAATGCTTGACGAAATAATTGCGTCTTTCCTACGCCGTCATGAGATTTTTGCAATCTTCTGACTGAACCTAGCCTCATGTCATCACAGCAAATTGGCTTTGGAATTGTACTCCAAAAAAATATGATTTTGGGGCCTCGAGAAACAAATTTGCAGCGAAAGTTCTTAAATTTTGGATTTGAAGCATTTATTGAACACAAAGCGCTGTCCGTGAAAATCATCGGTATCGGATGACTATAACATGGAGAAACCATACCGCAATTTTGGGCCAAGGAAAAAAGAGTGCATTCTAGTTTTCCTATACCGCAAGATAAATTAATATTTTAAAATACTGTTCATATATTGTATTGACTTACCTGTAAAAAGTTTGCAAAAAAAATTAAGATGTATTATACACAACAAGAGATAATCGCGAAAATATGCGATTTTGGGCATTCAGCCTCCATAACCGGAAATCAGGCTATATCTCGAAAGCGGATGATCCGATTTTAATTCGGATTTCATATCTGGATTCAGCATAAAATTTTGCTTCAAATCGATGTGCATATTGGCCTGGATATTTTTTTGTCGATTTTTGCCCAATTTTTATTTTCAAAAATTCGTCTTGGTTCATAAAAACCAAATTCCGGAACATCAAAATTAATTTTAGAAAAATGTCGTGGAGGAGTTTTCTACTCAGAAAAATGAGAGGAATCCGAATTTCGATGGCGTGGTATCGATTAATTTCCCTCCATACAAATCGCCCCACCCTACTGTACATGCTTTTAGGCGCATTTATTAAACGATTTAATTACTATTAAGATTATTAAATTAATGATCTGCTAATGCTTTTTTTCATAGCATTGATCATATTTTTTTTTCATTTTCTATGCTATTTTGCAATTGCAAAAAATTTGTATCCTACTTTGAGGCATTTGAAAGTTGTATGCCTTTTTTTAAAATTATCTATATATTATATTCTTCATGCAAACAAAACAGAACTTTTGTTCTGAACTTTTATTTGTTCGCCTGTTACAATAAACATTTGTTTTCACTTTTCTAAAGCATGCTTTTCGGCGTCAAGTTGGCATTTTTTTCCGTACGTTTTCATTCTGCGAAATTTGATTAAAGCAAAAACTTTTTAACTTTTACTTTCCTTTACTTTTCTTTGCTCTACTTTTCGCATTGGTTTTTCAATTTTTCTTTTGGTTACTTTTTTGTTTCGTGCTTGGCACACAATGTGCCCTTTTCAATGTACTTATTTTTTTACTTTGACTTTAGCAAGTTTTAATGAACTGCGTTGTATAGTTTTAGGCTCGTTTCACTTTGCTATTACGTTTTCTATAGCTTTATTATATTTCAAGTATCATATGTATTTATTTTTTTTTTTTTTGTATAATTTTGTTTTTCATATTTATTCTTTTAGTTTTATTTTTTTAGTTCTATTTTTTCTTTTAGTTTTCTATGCGCATCCGCTGTCAGTGTTGTTTCTGTCAGCCTGTTGCTCTATACAGTTTACCGTTGCTGCTGCTGCGTCTTGAAATAGGCTGTTTGAGTGCTTCGCAATTTTCCATCTTTTTTTGCCTTTTTTGTTCTTGTTTTTTCCTTCTCTCGTTTTCCTATGAAACTGCCATTAAAATGTCGCCGTTGGCAAATTATTTCCGCACAGGTTTGATTAAGTTTTATTACACAACATTCATTTGCCGCCTTTGGCCAGTTTGCGCTTGAAAGTGGGCAATGGTTTTTTTGTGGCAAAGCTTACCCCACCGCCTGAGGGAAGTGCCTGCTGTTGGTGAGTGTTGGTGCGCAATGCAATGGAGTGGTAATGTTATTACGCCAAGTTAAATTGATTTTATAATGATATTGATTTCCGGGAAATAAGAATATTTTTCAAAGCAAGTAGTATTACGTGCCGGAAATATGGTATTAAGCCAACAACTTTTTACATGCAGTGTGAATATAGTGAGGTTGTGCATGAGCTCGCCGAATTAATTGGAGTAGCAGGTGAAAAAAAAGTTTTGGCGTAGAACAGCTCAAAACTATATTACAGCTTGTTCCATCCAATGCGCCCAAAAGTATGCCATCAAATATCTATATATTTGAGATTGAAGCATGAATTGATTTGCTCATATGAAAAAGATTTTCCCATAAAGAACTTCACTTACTATTTATTAAACAACTTTGTATTTGAGTGCATAAAAGCATGCCACAAAAATGAATTGATCTCGTTGTAGATATATTACCAATTAATAGGTATAATAAGAGAAGTAATTTGTCTGTCTTAGAAAATACTCGTGCTTTGATCAGCTAATGCACCTAAGAGTATACTACAAAATACGTTAACACCTAAAAGTATGCCACAAAAATTAATTGATCTCGTTGATCTCGCTAATACGGATAGTAAGAGAAGAAATTTGTCTGTCTAAGAAAATACTTGTGCTTTGATCATCTAATGCACCTATAAATATACTACAAAATATCTTAATACCTAAAAGTATGCAACAAAAATTAATTGATCTCGTTGAAGATATATTACCAATTAATAGGGATAGTAAGAGAAGTAATTTGTCTGTCTCAGAAAATACTCATGATTTGATCATCTAATGCACCTAAAAATATACTACAAAATATCTTAATGCCTACAAGTATGCCACAAAAATTAATTACTCTCCTGGAAAACATGATACCGATCAACATGGGCTATAAGAGAGTTTGTGTTGCTAGCTTGAGAAAATAACCCGCTTTGATCATCTAATGCTACTAAAAGTATACTACAAAATATTTTATAACCATAAATCATAGAAAGGTAAAATACATGCCGCTTGAAGTATTTCACTTTTCAGAGATTTCTTCAGCTACATAGACTCTTAATGGCTAAAATTATACTCTTAAAATCTACAAATACCTTTCCTAGAATATATTTTGTTGATTGAACAGGAATTTACGTGAATTAGAGCTTATAAAATTAAGTTAATCGAGCAAAAACTGAAGTTGACAATAACCAAAAACGCCCAAAAGTATGCCATACAAATTTTTTTTTATACGATTTGTACGAAGGAATAGTTGAAATGAACTAATGTGTGCTTTTTCAATGATTTTCTTCAATAAAAAAATGTGCCGCCTAAAAGTATGCTTACACAAGTTACTAATACTTGCCCTTACATATTTTTTCGCTTGCTTGTTCGATTAGTTGCTTCTACTGTACACGTTTGACTAACTTGACTTATTTGATTTGCACGCAAACATCAAATGCGCACAAATATGCTGCTGAATGTCGTAATTGCGCAAAAAAATTGCCGCATTTTAGGCGCGATGCCAATGAAAAAGTAGTTATGCGTTGTGTAGCGGCATATACTTGCACTTTAATGTACATAAATACATAGTTGTTAGGAATTGGTTATGCCAACAATTTGAAAGCTTTCAAATTATTTCCTGTAAAACTTTGTTGTCTAATTTCAGGCGACTAATGTCTTATGTCTTGATCAGCGTCAAATGTGACAGCGTGTGGGTTAGAGTCTAGCACCTGCTGGTAAAACTGATGTTCTAACACGCAATTCGCATTAGCTTTAATGTGAAAAGTTATGTGCTTACATACGCGCGGTTCATTTTTTTCTTTTTTTTTTTGCATAGTGATGGGGTTTTAGGGGCGAAAGCGCGAAATGCCTAAACATATAAATGAAAAGTTGTTGTTTTGCTATCGAAGGTTGTTACAATTTTAGAAGTAAGTATTAGTGTGTGTGTTTGGAAATGTAGTATGGACTGGACTAGCATATTTTTGGGCGCAAAAAGTTTGAAGGTCGCACGTGACGTCTTAGTGGCTATTTTAGTTTCCAACAGTCGAAAGACTGTTAAAATGCGTATAAAAGACAGTGTTGAGCCTTTGAGATGTGCAAACTTCAAGTTTCTTTATATATTCTACTTGAAAATGATATACTTTTAGGCGCCTATGGCTTCAAAACCTATTTTTGTACATACAATAAATTCAGTAAATGCAGAATTTCTGTTAGCTCATTTTTTTTTAACTGTTCGTTTGGCATTTGTTTTATTTTGTAAGCCTATCTTTTATATATTCGACGCACAAGCACACTTCAGAGAAAATTTAATTGAAAAGGCGTTTGTTGATAATAGCATACTTCTAGGCGCCAGCTTATACAAAGTAATTTTCAGCGCTTTGTCGGTTTGTCTATACATTTGTGTAGGCGCCTTCAACTTCAAAGTGAATTTTACTTTGTGCTTTGCTTATTGATTTTCATTTAACTTATGTGGCATAATTATAGGCGGTTGAGTTTTGAAGAAGTTAGAGTGTGATTGAGACTTAAGAGAAAGTTGCTTTTAAGCGCGCGCACTTCTCACTAGCTATTTTTAGCTTTTACTCTTACTAAGTATGTATTTAATTTTGTTATATTGTGCAAGCAAAAGCAAAACGCCTAAAAATATGCAGCAAAGTAATGCAATATATGTAATGAGCACATATTACGACCATGTTACAGAACAAAACCTATTGCCAAGGCAGCACAATTAAAAAGAAAGTCAAGGAAATGTGAATTAAATGCTGCAAAACAATATCATAATAAATTAATGAATTTTCTTCATTGTTGTGAGGCCTTACAGTGTGCCACAGGCGTAAATAGTAAAGCTGAAAGCCATGAAAGTCGTTAAAGTAAACTGAAATTAGCGTTTGCGGTTTCACACTTTTCGCCATGCTGACAGCTTCATAATTGAACTTTTGATTAACAATAAAACACCAGCAGAAGTTATAAAAAATGTGTTGCATATTTTTAGGCGATGTCAGCAGTTATACAAAATGTGTTGCATATTTTTAGGCGATGTCAGCAGTAATACAAAATGTGTTGTATATTTCTAGGAGATGTCAGAAGTTTTACAAAATGTGTTGCATATTTTTAGGCGATGTCAGTGGTTATACAAAATGTGCTGCATATTCTTTGGCGTTAATACAAGCAGCAGTTATACAAAATGTGTTGCATATTATATTTTTAGGCGATGTCAACATTTATACAAAATGTATTGCATATTCTTAGGCGTTATATTTTTGGTTTACTGTTTGCATAGGCTTTCATGCCACTGTTACCAAACATTTTTAATCATTTAGCTAGCAAAAATATTTAGCAATGGTGTTGAAGTTTACGTTTACTCTTAAAATTGTCTTAAGCAACGCATTCAACACCCGTCTCTCATACAGTCGCTCATTTCTTCTCTTTGTGACTCCCAAACGAACCGCTTATTTCCGAAAGCCACCTGCAATGACAACCGCCCTGCCAGTTAATCTTAGTTTTAAAACAATTTATGTACATTTCGATTTTTCTGCTTTAGCGCTGAGCTTCTCTTTGTATCACACGGCATGTCAATCTATGTACGAGTATATTCGTATAATTTCTATATGGTTGAGCTGCGTTGTCATTGCCTTCTTCTCATCTCACTAACCAAACATTCAACCACACAGCCTGCCTGCGTGCTTGCCTGCTTTCCTGCCCTTATTTGATGGATTGTTTCGCCAACTCATTCAACTCAAAAGACATTCATCGTATTACGTTTGATTTACGCCGCTGAAAAGGGGCTTGCTTTTATCTTTTCACCCTTCATACTACCTCTACTTGCTCTTTGCAGTTTCAACAGCGACATTTTATCAAGCATTTACTTTTATTTCAGAATCTTAAGCACTTCGGCACAACGTATAGCACAAATATGTACATTAGAGCGTATCGCCAAAAAAAGTTTAAAATGTCCCCCCCTCGTTCGAATGTTTACTTGTTGGAGATTTCAAAAATGGAAAAAAATTTTTTTTCAGCACCCTGTAAAAACAGCGAAATTCGTTTTTTGCTTATAACTTTTCTATTTGGTATTTGATTTCAACGAGCCATATATTGTTGTAAAGGTTTTAACCCGTGTCATATTTCGTCCATATAAGCCATTAACCTGCGACACCAACTTTAGCTTTTATTAAAATTTATTTAAAACCAACACCCTGTATTAAAAAAAAAATTGTTAAATAAAGTAAATATAGCCTTGAATATAGTTTTGACAGCATTATATGAGTAAAAAAGATTATTATTTATTAATATTAGCTCTGTTTAATGAACAAAAAAGTTCAGAGCAGGGTAGAGCAGAGCAGAGTAGGGCAGCTGCCAAAATAGAAATAGAGCAACTTAGAGCAACTCAGAGCAGAAATGCCATAAAACACTTGAATCTTGATAGTTTCCATTTATTTTTTTTTGTTAATCCTCAAAATTAATGCAAATGCACAAATGCACGTATGCCAAACGTGGTTTTTCTTGCAAGCTAGTTTTTTTGAACTTTTCAAAAATTTATTTTTTCTTGACTGACAATTGCTTCTCTGCTCTAACCTACTCCACCAAAAAAGATAGAGCAGAAATTTGTAATCTAGATTACGCTAGTTTTGTTTTGAGCATACTCGTGAAACAAAAGATAGAGCAAGAAAAGTGTTCATTAAACACAATTTTGTCAAATATCTTAACCTGACGTAAGCTAGAGCAGCTCTTAGTTTTCAGGAAACAATTTTTTTTTTTCAAATACAGGGTGTTGGTTTTAGTAAAAATATAATAAAAGCTGAACTTGGCATGATGGACTACAAGTTTCTATGGATGAAATATTGCCTTGGTGAATACCTTTCTAAAAATGTATCACTTTTGAAAATCGAACGAAAAATATAGAAATTATAGAAAAAATCAAATTTCGCTGTTTTTACAGGGTGACAAAAAAATTAAAAAATTTTTTTTTTAAAACCTCATAAGGTAAGTGTTCAAACTGGGGGGGGGGAACATTTTCAACTTTTTTTTCCTCCCTACACCGTGATACGCTCTAATGTACATACATATTTTGATTTTTTTCTCATTTCTTATACTATTTACCAGGGCCGTAGCCAGGAATTTATTTCGTGGGGGGTTTCATCGTTGTGGATTTTTTTTTTTTTTGAGAAAAATATATAACCTATTTCGTGCAGTAAATAAAAATAATAAAAAAAATTCTGGTTTTTAAAGTGCTATTTAGAAGAAATTTTTTTTACGAAACTTTTGATTTTCAAATTAGGATTTTTATAAGAAGTTTTAAAAATCAGGAAACTTTTATTCATTTAAAAATTAGACTGTTTTATTACAAACACGATGAATACTTTATTTTTGGTGATTTTATCCAAGTGAACAAAAATAATATTTTATGGACGAAAAACTCGGTTAGATTACCCAGCTTTTTTCAGCTGTAAAAGTCCGCCTCAAAATTTTTAGCTTATGTTGAGACTTGTTTTTTTTTTTGCAACTTTGTTATTTGACATCCGATTTTTAAAATTGATAGATATGTCATTATTTTAGTCTTTTGGGCAGGGTTTGAAATAATTTTCAACTTTTTTTTTTCATTTCCATTGAATTTCATTTTCATTTGAAAATTAAAAAATTAACAGCGCAGGAGAAGTATAAAAAATAAAAAGTTCTACTGTACTGCAACTGCGCAGCCTTAAGTTTCAAAAAATTATAGTCGACTGTTTCTGTATTGTGGAAATTTGTACAGCACAGCAAAGGGCAAATATAATTTCGAGTTTTTACAGCACTGTTGTTATTGTTTTTTTTTTTTTAATTTATGGGAACACAATCGAAATTGTAATGTACAAAAAAAAACCAATTTTAAAAATCCGCACTTAAAACTAAAATTCTGTTTATCTGTGCTTTACTGTCGACTGATCAATAAAATGGTGACTTTCCAAAGTTAGTATTGAAAATATGTATGTAGGTGAAATCGGACTACATATAACAACGCACACATCCCATATATGGGATCTTTCGAAAAACACACAAAATGTTATAATTCAGAAACTAATATAACCCGAGTAATGAATTTTCAGCCATGACTTTATGAAGTTATAAGGAAATATGCTAAAACTTTAGAAATGTAACATAATTTAATTTATAAGTGGTATGTCGTTAGAAGTATACTTTAATTATCTTTCGAACGGAGTAGATACGGTTTGCGGGTATTTGTAATTTCAGCGAAAAGAATTTTTGATTGAAGTTGTAACCAAAAAAAAAACTCAAAATTACGTTATCTCAAAACCCTAACCATAAGAAAATGGTTTTCATCTCAGCAGGTTCATACCAGCCCTCCCCTATACCTGAAATTCTTGGTATTTTCTCAAATTAATTATTCGTAAACTAGTGTTTTCAACATATAGCTTTGAATATGATAGAAGTAAAATTTATCTACCAGAATTTCGTGGGGGGTTCGAACACCCAACCCCCCCCCCCCTAAATACGGCCTTGCTATTTACATACACACAAAAAATTATGCCGTGTATGTCTTTCAACATTTCTAAGCGCCTAAAAGTATATGTATTCAGGATTTGCATATTTTTTTCTATATAAAAGTTTGTCACGTTGGCTTGACTGATAACAAAATTTGATTTGTTTGAAAGTCTACTTAAATAAATAAGTCATTTGCATAACAATCTAAGAATATACATATGTATGTACCTAGGTTGGTGTGCTTAAGCAAGAAAAATGATTTCTGGTCTGGCTTTAGACTTAACAAATATATGAGTGCACAAAGTTCGACAGATTGAAAATTCTGAAATGTGTATGTTTTATTTTATGGAAAACTAGCTGTACCCGGCCAAGCTTTGCTTTGGCCCACTTCCAATTGTAGGTACTTGAAGCGAAAAACGGCACACCTTAAAATATGTTGGATGTATCTAGAAACCAAAATTACCTCGGGCTGCAGAGCTCAGCACAATTCAGATAAGTTTAAAAAAAAGTGAAGGAAAAAATTGATATTTTCAAAAGTTTGCCCTCTTCATGTTCTTATCCTATTTTTCTTCGTATTAGTCTCCAACTGCCTTTCCCTCTACTACTCCCCTTCTCTTTCCCTTTCCCTTTCCATTTATCTTTCCTTTCATCCGTTTCCTTTTTCCTTTCTTCATCACATTTCCGCTTCCCTTTCTCTACCGCTCTCTCTTACCTCTCCTTTTCTGTCTTTCTCCTTTTTATTCCCCCCTCTTATTCCTTCTCTAATTCCCTGTCTTACTGTCTCGCTCCCAATCCTCTTCATTCCATTTTTATTATATTCTCCCTCTCCTTTTCCGTCCCTTTGCCTTTTCCTTTCCCAGTCTCATTGCTCTTCCCCTTTCCCTAGGGAACTGGGTTTAGCATAATATACCCTGCATTCCACTTCTCATTTGATACCACCATTTCTTAAAAACATTCCGTGGCGCCCGAATCGTCTCTTTTACCCATAATTGGGTATCAGGACTAAGAAAATATCTCAGACCCGGTCAACAATTTCATTTTATATCAGTATTGCTCGAAAGCATCCAGGGCTCTTGACCCACATCTAGGAACTTGACCTAGGAACCATAATGGGTACGGTATCTGGAGACTTGACCAAGAAATCGTAATGGGTACGGCCCTACATGAGAGTCCGCTCAACACCTTTCATTTAGTACCTATATCCCTAAGATACATCCCGGTGTTATCCGGGTCTACATATTGACCCATACCTTCGGATCGCACCTAGGAATCGTCATGCGCCGAGATTAAATAACAATATCGCTGAGAAATTATCCGGGGCCATCCGGATCCACATTTTGACGCACATCTGGGGACCTGACCTATGAATCATAATGAGTTCATCTCTATGTAAAAGCCCTGCCTTTCAGTTGACACCAATATCGTTCAGAAATTTTTCCGGGGCCATCCCGGTCCACATTTTGACCCACATTTAGGGACCAGACCTAGGGATCATAATCAGTTCATATCTGTGTAAAGGCCCTGCTCAGCACTTTTCAGTTGGTACGAATATCCCTGAGAAATATCCCGGTGTTGTCCGGGTCCGCGTGTTGACCCACACCTTGGGACCCGACCTAGGGATCGTAATTAGTTCATTTCTATGTAAAGTCCCTGCTCAAAACCCTTCATTTGATACCAATATCACTGAGAAATTTTCCGGGGTCATCCGGGTCCACGTTGTGACCTATATCTGGAGACCCGGGCTAGGCATCACAATTATAATAGTTCTGTGCTGAAGTCCTCATCAAGACTTTTCATTTGATACCAATATCGCTCAGAAACATTCGAGGGTCATCCAGGTCCACGTTTTGACCCATATCTGGAGACCCGACCTAGGAATCACAATAAGTACTATTCTATGTAAATTCTCTGCTCAATACCTTTCATTTGATACCAATATCGTCCAAAAATATTCAGGGGAAAGCCGGAACCACGTTTTAACCTTTTGACCTATATCTCGGGAACCGACTTCGGGATTTGAAAAAAATATGTATATAAACCATCTAGGGTAAGGTACTTACTGGTGTGTAAATTTGGTCAAAATCCCTCCACGCGATTTATATATAGATTAAAAAAGTAGCATATTTTAGGGCGTTAAAATTTTTGTAAACCTACTATACTTTTAGGCGCTATGCTAACGGAAAGCATATCAATCTAGTAATAATCCTTTGAGCAACACATAAGTTTTCAACCAATAAAAAAAATTAGAATGTTTCATACTTTTTGGCTCTTTTGCTTTATGGCATATTCTAAATTATAAGACAAAAAAAACCTAACAAAGCGCTTTGTCGTTAAATAAACACTATTACATGCATTGCGACCACCTTTTGTTCCATCTATACAGCATGCTTTTAGGCGCTCACATGCGGCTAAGTGTGATTTTTCTCTTTTGCTATGGTTTTTTGCGTGCTATTCATTTTAAGGTTTGATAGATTTGCATATTTTGAGAAAAGAAAGAGAAAAAAGTATATGTTGCATACTTTTGGGCATTTTAGTTTTTGGAATTTCTTTTGCTCTGCAGGAAAAAGCGTCAAAAAATTTTTTAAGGCGGTGAATATTAAGATTTTGTTTACCGAAAAGCAAATAAAAAAAATGGATATTGCATACTTTTCGGCATTTAAGTTTTTGGAATATATATAATATATAAAATATATATAATATATATAATATATAAAAAATATATATAATGTATAAAAAAATTATTAAGATTTAAAAAGTAAAGTTATATGAAACATCAAGTGAAAATAAAAGAAAACAAACAAATTTGCAAGCATTGCGAGACTTTTTGCGCCGGCATATAGTATATTTTTAGGCACTGCAATAATAAAAAGAGCATTGCAGACTTGTTTATTATGTACTTACATTTTCCATAGTTTTCTCACTACTTATAGAATTTTTTTTATAAATTATTTTTACTTAATTAATGCTACATTTTTTTCATTTTTAAATTAGAATAAAAGCAAAAATTACGCATTGCATACTTTTGGGCACTTTATATTTTAATGCAAGCTTTAACTTGCTTAACTTCACGAAACATACAAAAAATAAAAAAATAAAATAAACCATCAGAAATTCTAAAAATTCTTTTCAAATATTTATGTTTAAATTTTGCAATTGCATAATTTTTGGCGCTTAACAACGTTATGCATTTGAAAATGTCAACTAAAGCAAAATTTAAGCAAAAGCATTTGCAAAACATTACTATGTATGCATAGGTATGTTGTTTTAAATGCATGCGTGTGTAAAAATGTTTTACATTTAAATGCATACCTTCGGGCGTAGTAACAGCATTTCGACATACATGCATATGTATATAAAAATAACAAAAGAAAAAGAAAAGTGCTGTGCTGGTGTAAAAATTCAGCAAACAGAAGCAAATATAAAGTAAAAAAAAATACAAAAGATTTCCATTTGCACCGCTTGAATTTCGCTGCTGCTGCTGCTGTCCAAATTTAGCCTGAGGTGAATTGCGCTGAAAATTTGTGCACAAAAAAGCGACTGTTTTTGTTTTACGGTGTATAATTTTTTTATTTACAAGAAAAAAAATTCTTTTACGCTTTTCATTTTTATTTAATTCTTGACACTGCGCGCGCGTCATTAAAGCAAGAGTATATGGCATGTATATCTGCGCCGAAAAGTATGCTATTGCTTGTAATAAAAAGAAAAACTGAAAGCTTTGTGCAGCGCTTGTAAAGCCAGCAAATCTTGCGTGGAAAAAAAGTATGATATTTTTTGCTTTTGTTTTTTTTTTTTTTTGCTGTTGCTTTAAGTGAGGCAACAATGCTGAAAATTTCAGTTAAAGCGTTATGCAGATAACAGAGCTGACACAGTTGGTGTGGCATACTTTTAGGCGATTTGTGTGAATTTTTTTTGCTTTCCAACTTTGAGCAATGTTATACATACCTACATACATATATGTACATTGTATATATGTAAGTATTTTGCAACTGACATTGCAATTTTTTGTTTTTTTTTTTTTTGCAAATCCGTTTGACTATTTTGGCCAAATTTTTGCTTATTTCGAAAGTTTCTCATTGCCTGGCAGTTGAGCAGTGTGCATATTTCAATAGTTTTCCGAACACATATACATGTAGGTTTTCTTCCATTGTTTTTTTTTTTTTGTTTTCGCTCTAATTAAACATTCATTCATTTCACGTAAAAATTTGCTCGAGGTCAAAAAAAAAATACTAAAATTAAAAAAGAAAAAGTGGAAGAAAAGCAGTACTAGAAAACAAGAAAGCACACAAAAAAAAAAATTAGCGAAAAACTTTTTAATTGCATTTCTAGTTGGCTATGCATTTTTATACATTTTGGTTTTACCAATACAAGCACATGTTCATATGTAAGTTTAAGCCATGTCCTTCATTACGGTTGCTCAGCAGCGCAAATGGGTATACAGGGTGGTTGCAAATGAGCTTCAGCAGCGCATAGCAAACGTAATTGTGTTTAAAAGAGTGTTGCAGTTCGTTTAGGTGTGAAAGATTCTTCTGTCTTTTAGAGTCCTATCCATTTAAACAACATTTGAATCATACATATATATAAGTACCACTGAAAATTTTCTCTTTCGCTAAGTGGTCATTCATTTCTGCAACGAGTGTGTTGGACTAACTATTGCGCACCGACCGCCATGTTCGGTAGGCACTTCGAAGTCGTCAACCCGCATGTATGTAGATTTCTGGTTCAACTACGGCCTCCCTATACGTCGACTACTCCCCACATCCATATCGTTCTCTAAATTAAATGTGGTAAGCTGGGTGGTCGGGCTTTCGTAGCCTAGATGTGTATGAAACTCTGCTTAACCTTTGACAGTCAGGCTGCGCTGAAAGCGATTGGGTGTGTCAAATCGAGGACAGTTGAGGTTTGTCACATATCTCTCGGCGAGAGCCTGGCTACGCAGGCTACTTTAACACTGCTATGGGTGTCTGCACACTGTAATATACGACGCAAACTGGGTGATAGCGGCCAAAAATAAAATCGAAATTAAAGTATTAGCAAATCAAATTTTCTTAAAAGCGATTGACAGATGTAACAATTTGTAATAAAAAAGCTTGTATAAAATTTTTAGAGTCTCGTTTTGTTTAGGCGTACAGGGTGCCCAAAATTGAACAAAAAATTGGTATTTTTATTTCTCAACAATTACACCTTATACAATATGCAGTATCTCATTCAATTATTAACGTACGTAACCGAGTGATACATCATTACATAGATATTGAT